>MQTX01000200.1:7053-42947 GCA_009735665.1 Angiostrongylus cantonensis
CCATAGAGACTGCGCACCGTGTGCATAGATAATACGACTAGAGGAAAAATGATTGATAGGATACCTTCCGTTACTCCACGTCCTTCGTTGTCTCTGCACTTCGCGTGGCATTTGAATCTACTAACAGCACTCATCGTTATGGTACCATCCGCAAGTTTTTCACATTTTACCCGCTTGCCGTTCACCTACACAATACAAATTTTTGGTAGATAACAATGCAAGAAATCCATGGGTCCTCTTTATTATAAATTGTCTAATAAAAACACTAGATTTTCTTTTATGCTTCATCAAGCTATGTGTTTAACTAACCAAATTCACTTCTCCATATGGGAGCAGTGTTCCGGATGCTGTGATGCAACCCATGAGATCTTTCACACCTCCTTTACCACATCTAAACTGTAGCGATCCCTCTTTCCAATGAGAACCTAAAACAGAAAATATTTCACGTTTAGGTCTCTTACTAGATATGATGCAACGACTTATTCCTAATTTGGTTATTCCGTTTCGTAACATCGAAGCATTAACTACACAAAGAAATGTCAAAGATAAGGGCTATTAAGACTGCAAATGAACAACCTCGACTATTAATAAGCGTTCTCTCTACACGTTCTTGTACAAAAATAAGAATTCGGACTGTAGCAAAAATTATTAAAAGGATACCTTCTTCCCTCTTTCGTCCTTCGCTATCTTTGCACATCCCATTACTGGGTGTACCGAGCTTCTGCAATATCACGGTGCCGTCATCATGTTTCTTGCACTCGACATAGGAACCGTCGACCTCAAGGAGAAAAATTCATATCAGGGGTGTATGTATTAGCAGATATAAAAGCCCAAGAATTCTCTGCCTCAAATGTAAAAAAACAATGAAGAAGCACCAGATTTCGCTCTCAGCGTCTTCAGATCATATCCGATCAACTAACCGACTTGGTCTCTCCAATTGGTATGAGTATTCCGGATGTCGTAATACATCCAATGGGCTCCTTTATGCCTCCCCTGCCACATCTATGCTGCAGCGTTCCTTCTGTCCATTCAGAGCCTGAAACATAAAATATTTCACTCTTCTATGTTTTCCGCACTCTGATACAGTAGCTCATTGTAAAATTAGTTAGCATCCTTCGTAATATCGCTTCATTTTCTAAACCGATAAATGTCAAACATGAGGACCATTTGACTGCGAATGATCGACCTTGACAAAAAATCAACAGTTGCCCAACCGAGTTCTTCCACGACAGAAGGAATTACCGCATCAAATATGATTAAGAGATACCTTCGTCCCTCTCACGTCCCTCAATATCTCTGCACTTCGTAGTAGTAGGTCTACCGAGACGCTGCATTATCACTGTACCGTCATCATGTTTCTTGCACTCGACATAGAAACCGCCGACCTCAAGGAGAAAAATTTATATCAGGGGTATATATATTAGCAGATATAAACGCCCAAGAATTCTCTGCCTCAAATGTAAAAAAAAACAATGAAGAAGAACCAGATTTCGCTCTCAGCGTCTTCAGATCATCTCCGATCAACTCACCGACTTGGTCTCCTCAACTGGTATGAGTATTCCAGTTGTCGTAATACATCCAATGGGCTCCTTTATGCCTCCCCTGCCACATCTATGCTGCAGCGTTCCTTCTGTCCATTCAGAGCCTGAAACATAAAATATTTCACTCTTCTATGTTTTCCGCACTCTGATACAGTAGCTCATTGTAAAATTAGTTAGCATCCTTCGTAATATCGCTTCATTTTCTAAACCGATAAATGTCAAACATGAGGACCATTTGACTGCGAATAATCGACCTTGACAAAAAATCAACAGCTGGCCATCCGAGTTCTTGTACTAGAGTAGGAATTATTACTATAGGGAAAGTGATCAAAAGATACCTTCTAGCCTCTCACGTCCCTCGTTATCTTTGCACTTCGTATTACCAGGAGTAGCGACACCTTGCATTACCACGGAACCGTTCTCATGTTTCTTACACTGGATATAGAAACCATCCACCTAGACGGCAAAAACGAATAGTGTGTATCCATATGGTATGGATCCGATCCATTCCTGTCATTGTTAAAAAAAATAGTAGTAAGCCAATAGAATTTTTTCACAGCTTCGTGAGATGATCTGAACTCAACTTACCAACTTCACATCTCCATTCGCAACGAATATTTTCGATTCTGTGATGCAACCCAAGAATTCTTTCACACCTCTATCACCACAACGATATTGCAGCCATTTCTCTTTCCACACAGAACCTGAAGCAGAAAGTATTTTACTTTTCGTGCTAACTTCTCCATATGGGATGATAAATAACTGAAAGAGCAGCCATTGTCGTCAACAACATCTCTTCAATATGTATACGGTGAAGTCTTCGACTTGATCAGAGTAGAAGACTACGATCAATTTTGCTTCATGAGAAAATTTCATGCTGCCATACGATATCGTTACCTAACAATCAGTGTTGTTCCCAGGAACGACTTTCTATTAACCTCGGCATTGGAATATGAAATAATAACGGTGTCTTTTTTATTTTAGGTCAAATCTTCCTTTGAATGAATCCCTCGGAAGTGGATTGCATTAGGCGCCCGAAAACACTATAAGTCATGAAGGGATCATAGAGAATTAAGAGACATTCGTAATCTTGTTTAGCAGAAATGAATACCAAGTGGTTGCAGCACCGCCATCCAGTTTTTAGAATTTTTTCTACAAGAAATGAGTTTACAAAAAATTTCATCTACAAATTAAATAGGCTATCAGATCCCATACAGAAATTTATGCAGTCATTCATACACTCATACATTTTATGGATGGATGGACTTAATTCCTCATTCAACACTTGCATAGTTTTTATTCAATAGGCCCTAGTATAAGGAAAGGTTGAAAAAAATATAAATTTACTACAAGGATGATGAGATATGAGCAAACCTCAGAACCTCAGCTAGATTTCGAACAAACTGAGCTGCTCTTTCCGAGGCAAGAGAAAGGGGCAAAGCAACGACCTAGTAACAGTTACCAGGATCGACTTTCTATTAACCTCAGCATTGGAATATGAATGCGCCATTTTCTTGTTCAGCAGTCGCAAGATTGTTGAACAGCATACATTTACTTAAATAGAAAAACACAATACAATACAACAGTAGCTGATGCTTCAGCAGTAACGCCTTGTACCCTTCTAGGCTTTGAAGAAGGCGATGCTGCCAAATCGTCGGCTACTGCTGTGTTGTATTGTTTTTCTATGGAAGTATATGTATGCTGTTTAACAGCCTCGCGATTGCTGAACAAGAAGACGACGCAATCATTGTTTTTACTCAGAGCACAATTCGTATGAAGAACATTATTTGGCAACAGAGATTAATTATCGCTTAGTGCTAGAAAAACAGTTGTTTCATTTTAAATCTTCTTTTTTAGCTCTAAACGACAGCTGGTATTTCTTTTCTCGGCAGCCATGCCGAAGACGAAGGCTTGTTATCAGCAAAGTTCATGTGCACACACGCACGAGGGTTGCGCAATAAAGTCTTCCCTCACGGCCACGATTCTGCCTCGACCGCGCACCGAGGAAACAAGCCTCTAATCTCTCCGCTGTCGGGAAATTGCTACCAGAGCCTTCTGAGAACATTCCATCAACTGCAGTCCAAGTGGGGGTGCTCTACCGCACCTTTCATAGACAACGGGGAGATATTACAGGGAAGCTACATCTTGTGCATTCAGTAAGTTGCCAGCGACTTAAGGCATACGCTGAGACAGAGGATTCTTCCAGATCCGAGGCTTTTGAAAAAATCGAGAAGTAAAATCAAAAAACATCAAAACGAAAAGAAATTTGTGACTTTCTTGATCGATTTGGGTTCCACAGATCAGTCCCGTTAACGGGTGATTGCTGCTGGCACTGATCGATAGAAAACTAGCTAAGAGGTGGGCTGTGGCTGTGAACGCGTTGCCTCCGGACAGGGTAACAGCTTGTTTTCTTCCACCGTGTTTACCTGCGGCCCGGAGTTTTGCAATTATCTCAGCATCGTTGTGGTTGAATTTCGCATGATACCCTTTCTTGAAAAACTGTATTAGGCTGCAAACAAAAAGTAGACATTATCTTAAGATTTTCAGAACTTGTCATTGTCATTCTTTTCTATTGGTTCAAAAAAATCTCCCTACAGCAAATTTCTCTGCATATGGTATGACAGTTAAGTATTGGTTTACATACCGTATGGGTGACCATCACATTCGTTTGTGGTTTTTGTTTTTGGTCCGAAGTAAATATAGCCATTTTCGTCTTTTTTGCAGACCCATATCTGATCACCAATTAGCCGTTCACTGCCAAGTGGCACCTATAGAAATTCTGGACCTCTTTTTTTTAAAATTCATCTTGTAAACACAATGACTTATAAGTAGTATTTCTCTTTCGTATTATCAGGCTATAATCAACTGGAGATCAGTCAAAATGAATTAGCGTTACATTTAGTATTTCAGACTTATTACACTTAAACTTTTAGTTGGATACCTGGACGGTCCGACCTCACGAGTTGTGCTGACCACATCACAATTTGCCGTTTGTTTCTTTTCCTCGCAATAGTCTTCTATGTTGATGGTTTTATTGGAGCATGGTGGCGCGTACTAGTATAGTATCATACTGTTATCTGTAAAACGACTGCAGCTGCGAGCACAACCCACAAACTTTGGTTAGGAGCACGTCCGCCCAAAGTGTAGATGACCATCCTTGGGGGCGCCTGCATTCTTCACTCTACAAGTTTTTTTCGTCCATCTTTCCTTCTTTTTTCATAATGTGTCCGGCCCATCTGTGTTTCGTTATCGATGTATATTGTTCGCAATTTCGAAGATGTGACAAATTTCGAAGATCGAAGCTTCGCATTCCGGATAGATAATGCGAGTGCTGGTTATAGTTCAGAAGACATCGTTCAAGCGTTCTGTGAGTCGTGCAGAGTATTCTAGACGGGTTAAAGTACTAACAATTGTTTCAGCGGCATAACACAGCGCTGGCAGGACTGTTGAATCGAAAAGGTGAGCGCAAATTTTTGGGACCCTAAGTTGGTCGGTGGATTCGTTGAGTGGCCCGAAGGCGGCAGAAGGTGCTCTCCTTCATCTGTACAGTTCTTCGTCCGTGTTGTTTTCCAGGTTCATTGATCGCCCAACGTATACGTATGAGGTGGTCTCTGCAATCAGGGGCCATCCATTTCAATTTTTTCGTTTTTTTCGTTTTCGCACCATGGGCTTTTATGAACTGGGTCTTCTTCCGATTTACGCATAGTCCGATTTTTTTTCTTGCTTCGTTGATCTCGTTGATAGTTAAGAAGATCCCTTTGGTCACATTTCTTAGGCAAGATGACCGTGTGCAACGTCCTTCACTGGTCTGGGACTTTTTCGTTTTGAAGGTAGGCTATCATATGATTTGCGAAAAGTACATATAAATTGTGGCTTCCAGCTCTTAGGATGTCGGCAGCGATGCCACCGAATCTTGGAGCTGCGCCTCTTTTCATGTTTTCTATTGCAATCCGAGCCTCCGACGGAAGAATTTCAGGTGACTTTTCTCTAGCAGGGGTATTAGGGTACTTGACAGGATCACAGGAAAGGAAAGGAAAGGTTGGTGTAGAACGTCTCCGTTATTAATTCCATATTGTGGCGAGATGTTTTGACGAACTCATCTTCGTTCATCAGGATTGACAGCGGAACATTATAATCACACAAGTCTTAACGATATTTTTTCAGACTGCTTCTTTTCTCTGCTGCTTTCAGTAGTTTCTTCTGTCTGTACCGATGTAGGTCATTCTGCAAATCTCTCCTGCAGCTGACACTTTTTACTAGCCGTGTTCGATGTGTTGCAGTAGTATCAGGCTTCAGTTTCCTTCATTTCTCGATTAGTTTCTTAATGTAAATGGAGATACCATTCAAAGTTCTTGCTTCAGGAGCTAGGGTGAATTCGCTGGCAAACTTTTCAGTCATTCGACGAGGAGCACAAAGACTTTGGTAGGGTCCTGCCTAATCTATCAGTCACGTATGGAAACGATTTGGCTCAGAATGTTTTCTTCATATATAACTAGACTTTTTGCTCGTCATCGATGACATGAATTCTTTTCCAGCTTACGGCTGAATCGAGTCTTCGTGTGAAAAAGGCGGTGGTCAGAACCAGTACGGAATGACGGTTCTATCAATATATCAAGTAGGTATCAACTATTGTTTTTCAGAGTACGGTTGATCTCCACGTAAGACGTGCCGTTTAGAGACTCCTATGCCCAGCAGTGGCCTTCTTTCTCCTGGAAACATGACTTTCCATGGAAGAGACGTGCTGCGGGCAAAAGTTTTGCAATACGGTTCCCATTCTCATTTCTTTCCTCTAATCCAAAATTTTCGATCCTATATTCGCCCTCGTTGGTCTTTCCTATTCTGGTGTTGATGTCTCCGACAGCAAATTTATGGTGTGCTTTATCATTGCGGACAAGTTTCTCCAACTGATAGTAGAGCACATCTAATTCGTACTCGTCAGCTGCGTGGGTCGGTGAGTAACAGCTGGTGATTGTGATCTTCTTATGACGCGTCAGTTGAAGAGCGAAGACGGCTGTGCGAGGCTAAAGGATCTCGTATGAGTCGACGAGGTGCACAATGGAAGACTGGTCGGCAAAGCCTACGCCGCCGACACTTCGTGACCGAATCATTTTTCCACGGACTACAATGGTCCCGCTGTTTAGTTGGCGTATGTCGGTCTCCTTGATTATTGTTTCTTGTAATGCGATCACATGAAGATCCATGCGATCTGCGGCTTCAAAAAGGGTGTGATGACCGGCGTCTGGGGAGAAACTTTCGGCATTATACGTGCCGATTAACAAACAGTGGCGTGTTGTGCTTGTGTTCGTCAGACCCAATTCCAATGGCGCTCTGCGTAACCCGAGATTTTGTGGCCTCTCTCCGGTCGTCTCGCCTCCTGACGTCATAGATGGGAGCACCTGCTCCATGGAGTACTGAGGTCAGCCTATTGCTCACTGATTATTTTGATCTTTTCTGGAGTCCTGACTTGACTTTGCAAGGCCGGATCCAGGTCTTCACCATAATGTGGATCCGACGAAACTTTTTCACCACAATGTGGATCCGACGAAACTTCTTCACCATAATGTGGATCCAACGAAACTATCTGCGCGGCAATGATTCCTACACTCGGTCTTCAATTCTTTTGATACTGGAGTCAAGCAGTTTGACCAACTATTCAACTGGCTTGCGGCTATATTTTCTTCTCATGCAATCCAAAAGAAACGCTAGTCTTTATAAGATCTATGAAGGAAGGTGAGAACCACTCTGTAATTCGTAGTAACTCAATGATCTTCCATATCGAATTAGAGGTATCGAAAAATTGGCATCACCACGTGGTAGGTGGTAGACACGATTTGAATGTTTTCCAAACGACTCAGGCTTGAAGCTGCAGACAGTTCATAGGGGTTTTTTTTACTTCTTGCCTTTTGAAATATGGTGTTAATAATTATAACGCTGTCAATAGTAATAAGCACTCTAAGTGATAAGTATTACCATAGTTCCATTGGGTGCAATGCATCCGATGACGATAACTCGCCAGTCATCCTTTGCCATAAACTCACATCTCACTTTAAAAGTATTCATATTAATCTAAAATAGCAATATTAGTAATAGTTATAATAAAATAATAATAATAAGTATTGGTAATAAAAGGGTTAATCAATTCCCAACGGAAGGCTTCAACAAGCACGGTGGAGGTGATTGGATGCGTATATCTGACCTACTGATGTATAAAGTCAATACTCCTATCCGCTCAGACAAATCTGGTATCAATTTGCCGAACCCGAAAGAGTGGAAGCACAAATTGGCTTCGGCGCAGAAATGAAGCACTGAGCGGTTTATTGCGCACAGCAGGGCACCACGAACCAATCCGCAAACCAGTACTATTAGTTTCTTAGAGGCCGACTTTGCTTAAACCTTGGTACTGCTAAGCAAGTTTTTTTTAATGACTAAGCCAATGTGAGGTTATTATAGAGAAATTCTACTTGGCTAAAGTTTTGGCGCTTTCTTCTTTATGTGAGCTAGTGTTCCACAGACGGTCGTTTTGGTGACGAGACCTTCGCTGTCACGTTAGGTCGAATCTCTTGGAGTGAAACGTTGTTTACAGAAATCGGAACCAAATAAACCTTCCGTAAATGGAAGAACTTGACTAAAGTTTTCCTTCTGCGATGCTAACTAGAGCCTTCATAATCAACTTGCAGTAGCTTCTAACGGACTGAATGAATTCAGAAGGCACTCGGCTTTTATCTTCATGCTTCATGAAGTTAACGGTGACCCATGTATTAAGATATGGCTAACATATAACGAATAAACATTAACACTAGCACTATATGCAGAGGTAAGCACAGTGATTAATGTGTGCATAGTCATTTTCAGTGTGTTGGTCTGGTATCCTTTCTGTTTTTTCGGTCTAAATTTTCTAGTTGAACGACAAAGAAACGTGTAAAAGCAGATTTGTACGAATGCATTGGGTTTCTCAGAAATAAATGAACGTCTCTAACTATATTATCTAATATTTAAGTTAATAACTGGCTAAGAAACAGGCGAAACGAAGGACTCGTATGGTGTTGTGGTGAGCACATTAGTCTCCGGAAAGGGTAATACTACGCTCGCTCCCCACTGCAGACACCTACGGTCCGGAGTTTTGCAAATATTTCGGCATCATTGTGGTTATAATATTTAAAATGTCATAACTTGCTTCACATAAAGCTTGTCAGTAAAAATAAAAATCAATCGAATGTGGACTTATTTTCCAACAAGAGAGAGCTTCACTCATTCCATTTGCACAAAATTCTGGAGTTTTAGAAGCGATGAATTCGTTTAAGGCGTTCTTTTGTGTCATCGTGGACGGCGAAGCATTTCTCGCGCAGGAAGTTGTCAATGTGCTTGAAGTCGCCGGGTGATAGGTCTGGTGAATATCGCGGATAAGGCACAGTTTCTTAGCCCAACTCGTTCAATCACACCAACACGACCTTCACCCCAACCTTCATTATTGTTTCCAGCCATCTCTGCTGCACTACGACCGAGTTCCTTAAGCATTTATCTAACCAACATTAGAAAACTTCGATGGACATCACAGGTGATGAATTGGAGAAAAAGAGTGGAATAAAGGAAGTGCTGAGACAAAAGCAATAGATGTGGAAACGAATTCTTTTAAAAAGAAGGCTTTTTGAAATTCCGAATCACTCACCCATTCGTCGCCATGGCTATACTTTTTGCCATTCTCTATACACGCTAGAGCAACGCTCAAGAACTGAGCAATGTAGAGCCAGGTCATTTTGTAAGCCTTCACTGCTTGTGTGGCTTCCTACAGATAGAAGGGCTTTTATAGTCCCATTACATCACAAAGCAGATAAGGATTGATAAGTGGAATGTTAAGAGCTTTCGCGAAAATAACTTGTAAATAACAATCAATGGAGACAGTCATTCGTGCGGTGTTCACTGAAGAAGATCCCGTCTTGGTACGATACGACAGCGAAGACACCACATCGAGATAACGAGCAACTGTGGACCACAGACACGGGTCATCTGCTCTGTTGAAGATGAAGGCGTTGAGACGTTAGCCATAAACGTATTTATCAACCTCATGGAAGCTCAACAAATTATAAACATGTTTATTATTCATCACTACCGCGGTCGAATGACGGTCGATTTGAAAATCAGTGGAGTGGCCTAGACTCTAACTGCAACAACAGCGAACATTTCTATAAACCTGTAATGAACTCCCACGGATCTCCTTCATATGAGGGATCTCGAGCCGGTTAGTCGCGAGGCTACGTGGCGCGTCCCCAGGTGGCGGATAGGGGGTTAATCGCGGACCAAAAGCGACCTTTGCTTCCCTGAGACGCAGGTGGATCCAGGGGATGGACTCCCTGTTTCTGCTGCGCCGATTTGGCACATACTTTCTGTATTTGCTAGGCGTATTCATGCATGCGTGTGTGGGTGCGTTCTCGCTCAATGAACTCGGCGTTTTCTTAGCAAATACACACGGTATTGTTATTCTATGTTACTTATTCACACCAGCTGACTTTTTGGTTGATTTTGTTTTATTCGTTTATTCAGAGTCTGGTAATGTGAAGTACACACACACACACACACACACACACACACACACACTCACACACACACACACACAACACACACACACACACACACTCACACAACACACACACACACACACACACACACACACACACACACAATGTGGATGAGAGTCTATCTGTTAGATTTTGAGATAACGAAAATGGATGTTGAAGGCGCTTCTCTTCATAGAGCATTAAGCCGAAAGGAATCCAAGGTCGGCACAGGAAATTGAACAACGAATGGGTCAATGTGGCAGAAACGGCTTACTTTAACTATCAATGATTTCATAACTCAAAGTTGAACTATCAAAATGTTCCACCTTGTGTTTACTTATTAGAGCTCATCATTTAGTTTTTATTAATGATATTCAGTGTTACGGCCTATCATTATTTTAGTTTAGACCTATTATTATCTGTGTAGGCGCAAGAACGGTTGCAATAACATGGTTTTTAGCCCCAACACTTACCAAATTCTTACAATTAATTTCAACTTATGCTACAGACCCTCAGACAGTTCTGGATCGCCTACCTAACCCTTTTCATAACGGCCCATGTGCAATGAGAACTTCGGCGTTGTCGCCTTTCACACTAGCTTGTCGATTGGCTCCGCGATGCAAGCTATCTTCGAACTCATATATAACAAAAAAGGAATGAATATGTATGCTATCTTATTTCAAAGGCTCATAGCCTTTATAAAGATTGCCTAAAATGGTAAAACTTTAGATAGTCCGAAAAGTATTTCAGCGTTGGTAATGGGCAGCATCTAGCACCGAGCTTCGCCGTTGCATCTGTGTCTAAGTTGGAAGAACTAGCAATGGATCTCCGGCCATCACTCTACTGCAGACATATAGATGATTGCTTTCTTATGTGCTCAACTCAAAAGAAGATGGACTAATCTTTTGAGTTATTGAATAAACAGTCAGAGTACACCACATTTACGTAACTGAGGAAAAACTGGATTGCATTTCTGAACGCTCAAACTAACCTATTCGGAAACGGCTACATCACGAAATGATACCGAAAGAAACTTAGCAAAAACTACTAGTTCATCACCTCTGCTCTCATCCACAAAAAAGGCACCTCTGGAAAGGGTGTTTCGAACAGCGCCAGTGTAAGAACATGGAGAGAGCAGGAAGAAGAATCCCTGAAATCGACAGACCACAGATCGAATCGAACACAGACTAGTTTCGAACCCACAATTGCCCTTTTCGTTGATCGCGTGTTACCATGGTGTAATCAAGGCCATCCTTTGTGGATTGGTCTTGATTTTTTCAAGTATTAACTTAACTTGGGTCGAACACGAAATGCGTATGAGCGACAACCGATGGACAAGAGCCGTTAGTGACTGACTTCCTTGGGATGTTAAACGCATTGCAGGAAGAGCACTTACCCGATAATCAAAGTTCTTTATGAAAAGCCTAGAAGAAAGGTACGATGATCTACGAGTCCCTAGAGCAAACAGAATTCACTGGGCTGCTTTGCGCGACAGAGATAAGTCGAAATTTTTCTGGCGCTCACCCGAGTCACTCGACGTTCAACACGACTACAACTGATACAGGTGATTGACTCACTTAATTATTGCACGTTTGTGAATCTCACTTTTCTTCCATGCTTTATTTTTATTGTTTAATCAGATATTCTAGCGTGTTGTTGATGGACATTTTCACTGCCTAGTGTTAGCGTTTCTCTCTAAGGTTTCGTATTTGTTCTGCATTGCTGGACTTACACAAGTGGTGATATCCGCTAGAGTAACTTCACTCGTTGTTGAAGCGCTAAACCTTGAAAAGTCGTTTAACAGAGCAGCATATTAGTAAGTAATTTATTGATGTTATTAAAAGAAACGATTCATGGACTGGACACTGTCATAGTCGGGCACATGCCGATGAACTGGCAGCTTTCGCATGCATTGAAAGCTGTTCTTTGAACACTCCACCAATTTTTGATCATTGAGCTAATTCTATTGCCTGCGTTGCACCAAGGTACGCCAAGCTTTTCAAACAGAGCAGAAAACCACTGAAAATGTTTTAGTTCGTTGAGCAAATGTTGAGGATTGCTGACTTGAAATTCCAATGGCTTTGACGGCCACAGTAAGAAGTTACATCGAAATTACTCAAGAAAACATCAAAATTCTAGTGTCAAGCTAACTTACGGCAATAAGAACGTCCAAGAAAGTGTTAGTGGTGGTGGTTCCACTGAGACTTCTTTCGACTTGGACGAGAAACGCATTGCATGAATTGCACAGTGTTTGGGTTACTCCAGAGGACTGAAAATCTCAACAGTTTCACCCATGTAGCTCTGGGTTAACTGTAGAATCGGTAGCCACTTAAGCATTAGTAAGTTAAACAAAAGTTTATCTTAAAAGTGAATCTTTGAAAAAGATAGATTCTCAACGCTTATTCCACGGCCAAAGTCAATCTAGAGTATAAATTATTTTTTAGGTGCGTAAACTGAATCAACTGAGTAGAAGAGCAGCAGCGCTACAGGTGGATGAGGTTTCGAATAAAGATTACACCCACACGTCTGTTTAACCAAAAGTCTACAATAAACTGTGCAAGGATGTTTTCTTGCCTCTTCACGACTGCTTTTGTCGCGTGCATTCTTGGTTAGTGATGAAAACTGAGGGGCTTTGGTGCTACCTTGGTCGCGAGAGGCTTTTGTTAACACTCATTCCATTGCCTTGTCAAAGAGGGCTTAAGTAGTTTTGAGTGAACATTAAGCCTCCGGGCAACTAGTGGACCAAAACTCTGAAATTTTTATTATTATAAACTCAAATCTAAGGCTTTTTAAACTTGATGTTGAGATTTTTTCGAGCAGTAAACAAATATCAACTCATCTACATAGAATTCGTCAAATTTTAGAGTTTTGAGCTGAAATATTCTGGCGAAGACGTACTGAATGGCTTCCGAGCAACAGTTCCGCGCAAAAAGACCCCGTGCAGAAAAGTATCGAAACGCATGAGAAGTGGTGATCACATGCGCATAGTTCTGAGCCATGAACAGAATGGGGCAGAAATATGTCGACTTGTTTATAACTCATAATTTGTAAGCAGGAGTAAGTACATTGTGCGAGACTGTTGTAGTCAAGAAGAATGGTATTGATGCGTAACTTTAAAGAGTAATTGTTATGGAATCTGATGGGTTTCACCAGCTTCGTTCCACAGCTATCGTTAACTCTTCCGCAATCACAGGCATTTTCGCAAGACAGTTGTATCACTTCTCTCAAACTCAGTGTCACTGGAGTATGAATGAAATGTGCATTTACGAGCCCCGTAAATGTGCACGGCGCACTAACTTGAGGTTATCGTTCCACTGTACGGTTCTTAGACTTTTCCCATTTCCCTCCAACACCTGTGTATCCGCTGTGTTTCTCTCTGTATGTTCCTATATTTTTGTTGACATTTGGTTGATGGTTTATAGCTGTGCGTAGTGGGAAAAACTCAACCACTCTCTAACCACAGCGTCAATAGATTTCACCGTGGCTGTTTACGATATTTCAAGTGCATTTCTATGCCTTCTTCATGTTTTCTGTATCCACGAAGTTCATTCCAGCATTTAAAAACGGCATTTCCAAGTACAGAACAACGAGAACACCCATGGCTTCGCTCTACTATAAAATATGCCTTCATAATGCTTTCGGTTGACTACGAAGAAGGAAGAAATAAGATGAACTTCTCTGTGTTGATCAATCTTTGAGTGATGCATACATCCAATTTTATTAAAGCATCGTTTGAGGTGAGTGAATGCAAATCT
This sequence comes from Angiostrongylus cantonensis, assembly GCA_009735665.1. Taxonomy (NCBI): domain Eukaryota; kingdom Metazoa; phylum Nematoda; class Chromadorea; order Rhabditida; family Metastrongylidae; genus Angiostrongylus; species Angiostrongylus cantonensis. Next base: position 20,902 of record MQTX01000200.1, read on the forward strand.
GGCTTTTAAAATCAGTCGCGGTAGCCTACCGATACACAGCGTGCTGCTATCCTTTCAAATGGGTCAAGTACCGGTTTGCCGGCCACGGAAGCTTGATGAAACAGGGGAACAGGGCTGGTTGAGACGTCGATCCCATGTGCACTGCCGGTTGCCTTTATCCATTGCGCCATACGCTTATCTGGCTATAAAAACCTCGCAAAGAGATTCCGCGGTGAAATAAGAGTAAAGGATAAAGCTCTCGGCGTTGATCAATCCCTGAGAGATGCGCCATGCATTCGACTTCATCAAGCATCGCTTGGAGATGATTGAATGCATATATAGCCTTTACAATGACTCGTGGTGGCCTGCCGATGTATCGAGCCAGTGCTGCTATCCTCACAGACAAGTCTGGTACCAATTTGCCGACCCCAGAGGGATGGAAGGCTTGGTGGGCCATGGGCGCGGGGATCGATTCCACGTGGGTGTCGCAGTTGCGCCTCCAACCATTGTGCCACACTCGCCCATTCTAACCGCCCCTCGCGGAGAAATGAGACAGAAAAAAAAGTGCCCATTGAAATAAAGACGAACGCTCTGAAGTCTTTCCGCATTGTCACGAAAGGATTGAAACTATTCATCAATTGCACAGTAGTTTTTTTTTTATCTAAAAGCGATGTGATTCACTCCGTGGCTAGAATATGGGCATATCATTTCTTTATGGGCTTTAGGCACTTTGTTGCTCTACGCGGTGTTACAGTGTCGGTCCTAAGATTGCTCAGAAAACAGTTGCGCCACATAAGGCGTCAACACCAGTTATCACCTCATTTCATCCTTTCTACCTAGAATCTCTGTCAATTACATCGCGTGATTGGAAGAATAAATTGAAAACGTGTTATTCACTATCTGATAACATCTAAATGATAAGGGGGTTATTGATAGCTGCAAAGGAGATTTTTTTAAGACTATAAGAAGCCACAGTGAGAAAGCAATCGTGAAGTATAAGTAGTGATTCACAGCGACATGGCAGGTTTCTTGTCTCGAAATAATTACCGTAACTAAAGGTGATGGAGAAACTTGAGAGAGTAGAACGGACCATAATTCCAGATGGTTCTAAAACATGTTCCACTCGAGAAGCTTTGCCGTCTTCCCTGCTATTTTCCGATTCACAGAGGCTATATCTACTCAGTAATCAAGAAATGCAGTTACGACATATTGCCCTTATATTAATTCACTATGGAAAACATGGCGCAGTGGTTGGAGGCGCCATTGCGGTGCGCACGTGAAATGCGCCCATGGCCCACCAAGCCTTCCATCCCTCCGGGGTCGGCAATTTGGTACCAGACTTGTCTGGGAGGATAGCAGCACTGGGTTGATATATCGGCAGACAACCGCGAGTCATTGTAAAAGCCAGATGTGCATTCAATCACCTCCAACAATAACTAATGAAGTCGAATGCATGGCGCATCTCTCGGGGATTGAATAACGCCGAGTGCCTTCTCCTTTGTCCTTTATGATCGGATGAACTGGTCTTGTTGACCTGATGGGAGGTCGGTATAAGCTCTCGCTGTCGTTGTTGTTGGCGTTGTTGGTAGATAGTTGACGCTTCTGAGATATCGCCCTCCTCAGAGCCTGAAAGCATTTTATACCATAGCTTAATTATTTCTTAAATTCAATTTTGAATTTATTAATGCGTAATTTTCTTGTTCAGCAATCGCGAGGTTGTTATACAGCATACATGTACTTCCATAGAAAAGCACACAATACAATGCAACACAACAGTAGCTGACGTTTCGGCAGTATCGCCTTCTTCATAGCCTGGAAGGGTATGCTGATATACAATTTATTAGGCCAAACACTTCAATAACACTTACAGTAAGACGAAAAACTTCATGGCAATTACATGATCAACAGCTTCTCGAAAAACTCACCGCTTTTTTTACATGACTTCCAATGAGGAAGGTAAGAACAGCTGATTATAGTCATTATAGTATAATACATTGCTGAACAAGAAAAGAAAAGAGGTCTTGGTCTGCCGGCGGGCGGCATAGTACTGGCCATCGAGTCATCAACCATATGCGACTACAATCAGCTGATCTGATCTTCCTCGTTGTAAGTCACAAAAAAACAACTCTGAAGGAAGCGATTCTGCCGAAACGTCAGCTACTGTTGTGTTGCATTGTATTGTGTTCTTTTCTATGGAAGTAAATGTATGCTATGTAACAACCTCGCGATTGCTGAACAAGAAAACTACGCATTCATATTCCAACGCCGAGGTTAATAGAAAGTCGAACATGGGAACTGTTTGAATTTATTCTTGTTATTGAATTCAAAATCTATGCAATTTTCCATTAGTGACAAAGGTGAAGGATTTGTGGTTATTTCACATCAGTTGGAGTTTAGAATAAAAGAAAAACATCTCCACGATGTTTCTCTCTTTCAACCCCCTTTGGAAGGAGAATTTAAAAATCAAAACCGAAAATTAAATCAAGAATGGGTCAACACGTCAAGGGTAGCGGATTTGGAGCCTTCACTTATTTCTCGACTTAAAAACGAACATCTAATTTGTCCTGTCCTATACTTGCCAGTTAAAACACATAAGCTTACTTCAGCTGGTGGCCTTCTGTCCACCAATCCTTCATCATTTAAGGTTCGAAAAATCACCAGCTGTGTAGGCGGGCCAACAGATGGAATAGCGTGGTTCAAAACCTTAACCTGACCCGGCTGGTAAAATTCATTCCTACTCATGTACTCAACGCCAGATTCAAGATCATCTACGGTGCGCGCAGGGAAACAGCACTCATGTAATGGAGTCATTCGATGTTACTTCCCCTTATACTAACGTGTCGAATGACTGCGCAATGCGATCGATTCTAGGGTTGCACGTTGACCATGAAAAGAGAATAGAAATGTAAGGGTTCTCGATTGCATAACTAATGACTTTTTGAAAACACTGTCTTAGTTGTTCAATCTTTAGGTGGTCTGAAAAATATTTTCTACAAATTAGAGAGTTGGCCATGGGAGAGCTTTTAGCACCAGGTCTCGCTCTCCTTTTTATGTCTAACGTGGAAGCACCTGTTCTCGAACATCGGTCCTTACTCCAAATACGAAGACGACTGCTTTTTCGTCTGTTTCACACAAGAACGGATGAATGAGTGCTTTGAAATTTTAAATAGACAGTATAAAACTATAGAATATAGAACTAGCTGAGAGATAGGCGAAACGAAGGATGGTGTGGTGGTGAACGCGTTACTTCCCGAAAAACGTAATAGCGTGTTCGTTTCCCAGCGCAAACACCTGCGGTTCGGAGATTGGCAAATATCTCAGCATCGTTGTAATTGAGTCAGACATAATAACCTGCTGTGAAAATCGTAATGGGCAGCAAATGAGAAGTTTACATTGTTAAATAGGCAGTTAGAGTATTTAAATTTCGGGCAGGAAAACCAACCGACTACTGGCTTGCAGTCTTAAACATCAAAAAACCTCTCAGAAAGTAGATATGTAACCGAATGGTATCGTAAGCCAGGTGGTAAAAATATACTAGTTCACCTCTCCTAGGGGTGCGTGTGGCGTAGTGGCGCCCATGGCCCACCAAGCCTTCCATCCCTCTGGGATCGGCAAATTGGTACCAGACTTGTCTGGGAGGATAGCAGTACTGCCTCGATACATCGGTAGGCCACCGCGAGACATTGTAAAGGCCAGATATGCATTTAATCACCTCCAACGATACTTAATGAAGTCGAGTGCATGGCGCATCCCTCAGGGATTGATCAACGCCGAGAGCTTTATCCTTTTACTACCTCTCCTTTCATCTTTCACACATGAAAACACTTATCAAAAACATCTACCGAACGGCTGAAAATATATGCACAAGAGAAGACGAATGGAAGGAATCGCAAAACCTGGTACCAAAAATAGTTACTTTTAGTGGCTACGAGGCAGAAGCCACATGGCTTAAAGAAAAACATCGGGTAGTTCCCCAATATAATGCTTCAGGCGTAAGCAAGAATACTTTTAAGCTACCTTTCGTATCAAAAGAAATAAGTTGCGCCATTAAGAGATGCTTAAGAAAAAGTGATATTGACCTTCTACCCAATACACTAGACCATCAATTAGTTGGCAACTGTCTATTTGATCGTCTCTGCAGTTCAGAAAATTGTATGATCTGTCCTAAGGAGAGAGACGGGGGTTGTATGAGTTCAGATATAATATACATGATCTCATGTAACGCATGCGGTGAGGAATAACTGGGGAAACGGGTAGATCGCCTTATGACCGCATAAAAAGGCACCTAGATGGGAAAGTTAAAATTTATCAAAGCACTCTTCAAGGTACACATAGGGCACAAAAGCCCAATGGCGATGATTTTAAAGTGACTGCAGTTTCTAGCGCAGGTATCAAGAGCATCAATTCGCAAGGCAATTGAAGCGTTTTGGATAAACTTCAAAAATCCAAAGGTAAACCGGAAAGAAGAATGCCTCACTGTCACACATTACCTGGCGTCCTATTTCAAAACGATATTTTGACCCCTTGGAGTGTCACTCTCCGTCCCTCGTGAACTACAAGCGAGAAGTTCTACCGTAACAGCACAGTGAGTAGTTTTTGATCAATGTGGCGTTTATTTATATACTAGATCTTCATTGACACCTTGGTTTTCTCCACGAAAAAATTAAACAATTTTTGTATAAAATACGTCCAGGCTCTGAGGAAAACGAGATCTCCGGAACGTCAGCTATCAACCAACAACACCAACAACAACGATAATGATAACAAAAATCTATACCAGCTTCACATCATCACAAAAGCATCAGTTTATAAGAGCATATAAATGAATACATGAACTATTTATGCCAAGGTTCATAAAAAGTCGGTCTTTTGAACTACTAAAACGAAAGTGAATTATTCGCTCAATGCCGAGGATAACATGATAACAGAAAGATGCACATGGGATTTACTAAAAGACATGCCAGCAATATACTTCCTACTTGTAGAAGAAGAAGTGTCGCAAAGACAAAAGATCGTCTCGGCTCAGCGGATGATACACTTTCTCCGCTGCTGCCTACGACGACAAATCGTGCCGAGCTTCATCAAACCAAGATAAATACATGATAAAAGCGGTTAACCAGAGGAAAACCACCGGCAACTGGAAATGGAAGTCCAAATATTATGCGCCTTTCTAAGAAGTAAACAAGGTGATATGCTCGCCAAGTTGAAGAGATGTGCGATAAAGGAACACTACTGTAAAGAGTATTTCGAGGACCACCTCAGAATGGAAATAGTGAGTGGTCATTGTTGATTTGCAATCCCGTAAGGTCTAATGCTAAGGTAACTTTGCCGTGAAAATTTGAAGAAATTTTAACTAAATTGCACAATAATGCTTCAAGAAGAGACAAAAACACCATTAACGAAAAACAAACGAATCAAACCAAAACAAATAATGAACCAGAAAAATTAAGACGTGCTGTATTAGGAGGCATGGCTCTCCCAGACGAGACGCGCTTACTTTTGGAATTGACCCCATGTTTCCTACCAAGTGAATCCGTTTTTCAGGTATCCTTGCGTAGGGTCGCATGTAGTCTGCATAAACTTCAAGATAGGCTACACAACAAAGCCGCAGTTGAAACGCAAAATAGTAGCGGACAACAAGAACGATACCGCCATTGCCTCAACCGTCTTTTAGAAAGCAAGGCAGGATCGCAACAATGGAGTTGACATCAAGTTTCGGATGTTCACGGACGAAACATTCAAAGTCCTTAACACTACCTCGCCAACCGATATCGCTCCAAGCGCACAGCACTTCAAAATTGTGATATAATAGGGAAGTACGAGAGCCGATGAGGTTGAAAAACAAGAGACAGTAATAAGAGTAGAAAGTTCGTAGTAATCCCCATCAGTTAAATGTGGAGATAACGGAAAATCATCTTGAAGATGTTTCCTTTCATCGCTCATTATTTAATAAGAATTTCGAGATTTGAGACTGCAAGTTTAACAACGAATGGATTAGAATAGCAAAAGCGGCCGATTTGAAAACAACAGTTATTTCTAAACTCTAGTGAATTACCTTTTCATGTCCTGTCCTATACTTATTACACTTTCCACTGATGATCTTGTGCCGATCGATCTATCGTTGTCTAAGCATAAATCTGCCGATTACAGTGTAAACTGGCCTGCCGATAGAATAGGGCACTTTTTAACCCAAATACCTAGTTGTAAGACACATTCCACCCCATGTTGCGAACATCTAGATGTTTCTGAGTTGTCCACGTGACGCACATCCTAACGGCACGTACGTGATGGATGATGGATCCTTCGAAGTTACTACCATTTATACAAACGTGACGAATGGCTCCCTATGCAAACCATCATCGAACTGCTTATACAACACGTACGACCAACAGACACGTATTGCTTCACGATACATACAGTAGTTGATGACGCTCTTAAGGAAGTGCAGAAATTACTCAATCTTCGGTGAGAGAGTTGTTAATTGGACAGCGATTGGCATAAAACCTTGCTATTGCGTTTTGTCCAAGGTGCATGCAAAGGCAACCGATCTCCCGCCGCCATTACTCTACTGTACATACAGGTGCACAGATGACTGCTTTGTCTTTTGTTCAGCACAAAAAGTACAAATGTTTCAAGTTTTTGAATAAATAGTCAGAGAACAATGAGTTAAGCTCACCCGTAAAAATCTGAAAGAAAACTGGTTTCCATTTCTGAACGGTAAAATTACTGTTTAAAAACTTCTACATTACAAATCGGCGTCAAAGTAGTAACAAATAGTGGTTCATTACGTTCACTCTCACCTCTCATACACATCTAATCGCTGCTTCATATGCGTTCCCTTTGGTTGCGCACCGTAGTAGGTCTAAGAATATTTTGATATTAGGTAGATGAATTAGGATGAATTTTAGCAACTGGAATAAAGGATAAAGGATGAAGGATAAAGCTCTCGGCGTTGATCAGTACCTGAGGGATGCGCCATACATTCGACTTCATTTTAAGTATCGTTGGAGGTGATTGAATGCATATCTGGCCTCTACAAGCCCCGCGGTTTCCTGCCGATGTATCGAGCCAGTGTTGCTATCCTTCCAGACAAGTTTCGTACCAATTTGCCGACCCCGGAGGAATGGAAGGCTTGGTGGGCCATGGGCGCAAGAATCGATTCCACGTGCGTGTCGCAGTGGCGCCTCAAACCACTGCGCCACACGCGCCCCTCAGCAACCGGGTGAGGATAAAATTTAGGACAACGTTATTCAATCTGCTGGCACGCTTATACAGTTCGAATATTATTAAACCCTTTACTATCAATAATCTTGTAGAAGAAGAATTAGGATTGCAGTTGAAATGAATAGAAGACCACCTTCATTCATCTCACGTCCTTCGCTGTCTTTGCAGACCGTATTAGTGTTTGCTGGTACAGCATCCACCGTAATGGTACCGTCTCCATGCTTCTTACACTGGATATTTAAACCACCCATCTTAGCATGAAAATTCATAAGGTACAACTAGTAGTACATGTAGAAGCCCAAGAACCTTCTTCCTCCATTGTGATAAAAAGTGATGAAACACTCGATTTCATTCTCAGCTCCATCAGATCATCTGTACTCAACTTCCCGACTTCACCTCTCCATTTGCAATGAATATTCCGTTCCGGATGTTGTAATGCAACCCATGAACTCCTTCACGCTTGCTTTACCACATCTGTATTTCTGTCAATCAACCTTCTATTCAGAACCTGAAACAAGAAGTATATTCTGTCTTTTTCGCGCTGTGCTACAGTGAGTCATTCAAAAACAGCCCTTAATCATGAAATTTTGCCAAACTTTCTATACACTCTATAATTTAGTAACAGAGACTAATCAACACTGAGCGCTAGAAAAACACAAAACACTGAGCGGTGTTATCTTATGAATGCGTGGTTTTCTTGTTCAGCAACCTTGTTAACAACCTCGTTGTTGTTAACAACCTCGCGATTGCTGAACAAGAAAACTACGCATTCATATTCCAATGCCGAGGTTAATAGAAAGTCGAACCTGGGAGGTGTTATCTTATACCTTGTTCTTAGCTCTAAACAGGAACTGCTATTTTTTTTTTTCGACAGCCATATTGAACACGAAGGCCGTCACACAAACATGAAGTAGTCACAAGAAATAGGCAACGCACACTATGGCCTATTGCGGATTGGATGGAGTTGTGCCGATTTGAAACCAGATTTCTTCAAGGAGACCGACAATTACTCAAGTTTGTCTCCTAGCAAGGTGTATGGAGAGACGGTTTAGGGCCGTGTACCTCAGTGGTAGCAATACCGTATCCATCGAGGTGATATTAATTGTACAAACGCCCTGAACAGATCTAGCCTTCATCTGAAAAAGAAGATCCTCAGAAAGCAGCCGAATACAAGAAGTTTAAGAATCTTGGCGGATAAGGGATACCAAGGAATGAATCGAGTGCGAAAACTACCAAGACTCACATGAGAAGAGGGGTCATGTGAAATCAAAGAAAATGCTTGTAATGCATAACTTTAACTACTACCCGTTATTTTCTAAAGACATTGTGTGAAATGCCACTACGAACTTATACACTGTGATCAATCAGCTTAACTGTACTTGATGCCGATTTGTGGTCTTTAAATCATTACGCTTGATGGGCGATTGCCGTCGGCACATTTAGAGTAAAAGTCTTGTTGAGAGAAAGACAAAACGAGCTCACTAGTGTAGAATTGCATGAAATGTGTGCTCCCTGAAAGGGTAATCGCGGTTCGATGTGTCCTCCAGCCCATGTTTGGCGAGAAACTTTTATAGTTGCTACTAATTTAAAGCACTTTTACATCTTTTTAAGCAGATCCACATCAGGTGTTTTGCAACATCGTTGAGCATCACTCAATGGAAACCATCACGACGCTAAGAATATGGCTAACGTGACGCATGTTCTACCAAATATTAAAGGCTTTCAGAAGGTCTAAACGATTACAGGCTCAGTTCACTTCAATCGGTTTTTTTTTGCTATTAATTTTATAATTAATGAGAACAAAACACTAGTTCCTCTAGATGTTCATCACCTCATCATGCCTGATGTAGTGCGTGCTTCTCAGAGCTGAACTGCAATGCACAATGGGTTTCGTCCTCTTAGAATGACCACCCAAACTGCGGGAGAATTGCAAATTTTTGATTGGAACGACAGCTACGATTTAACTAATGCCAAAAAATTGTATTGTTCCTGCACGAATGTAACTGTCTGATGGCAAGTGGTGATAAGAGGCGAAGAGTTCAAGTGGGTTTCGATATTCAAGACAAAGTGCATCTTCTGCTACCGTTGAGTTGCCAGCGAAGGGACGCATGCGCTGAGAACGATAGGATTCGCCGTGACTCGTTAAGAAAATTTGTTCAAGAAATCAAGGATTCGACGACTTAAGGAGAACAAAAAAGCACAACCACGGTGAGATCCTCCATAGAAAACATTCAAAATGTCATTCCATTTTCAGAACTGGTCTGTGTCATTGTTTCTGTGATTCCGAGAAGACACATGACAGCAATTTTTTGTGCTTCTGATTTAACACCGAAAGTGCCTACCATATGGATGACCATCACATGACGGTGTGCTCCTTGTTCTTTGTAGAAAATTTACTCGAGCTTCTTTGTTTTCTTTCCATTCCAATATCTGACCATCGATTTCTCTTTCTTCGTCAACCAGCACAATCGAGAAATCAGCACATCCATTCCTTTAAGAAATCACCTCATAAACGGGATCTTTTGTCGGTAAACAAATAGGATTCGCTCTGAGTATAAGAACGTGAATTTGTCTAATCGAATGCCGATTAAAATGAATTTACACTGCATATTATTGAGCTCTCAAAAGAGCTCTCTATATAGCTCTCAAAAACTTTAAACATCGACAAGTTGGCAGCTAAAAACCTATAAAACCTTTCGATGCTCTTGTTTCGGTACATCAAGGACGGTTGGTAAAAGCAAGAATGTCGAGGTTCCAGTGTAACTATTCATTTCGTCTAACGCTTCGACGTCGCTCGTGAAACAGTCGGCATTATGTTAGCCACACAAAGCTGATAAAGGATAAAGGACAAAGCTCCCGGCATTGATCAATCCCTGAGGGATGCGCCACGCGTTCGACTTCATTAAGTATTGCTGGAGGTGATTGAATGCATATCTGGCCTTTACAATGACTCGCGGTGGCTGCCGATGTATCGAACCAGTGGTGCTATCTTCCCAGACAAGTCTGGTACCAATTTGCCGATCCCGGAGGGATGGAAGGCTTGGTGGGCCATGGGCGCGGGGATCGATTCCACGTGGGTGTCGCAGTGGAGCCTCCAACCACTGCGCCACACGCGCCCACACAAAGCTAATAGGAAAACAATTTTCAAACCGACCGCCAATAGGCAGATCAGAACGTCGAAACGTTATTCAAAATATCTTTATGAAGCTTGTGTTAGTCAGCAGTTAAAAAACACGTTGATTATTTTACTACTGAGGTTGAATTACAGTCGGCTTGAAAAATGCTGAACAGAATACTCCACTAAACGTCCGTAGGACACAAAAACATGACTCAGAAGTTTTTGAAGTAAGAGCCATCCTTGCACATCATTCAGAAAGATAAAAGTACCAAATTCACCAACCAGCCGTTTTGAATACATCTCTATAGCACAGAAATGATCCATATGAAGGAATAGCTCTTTATCACGCATGACCTTACACACAATTCAGACTTGCCTTTTAAGCAAAGAAAGGTGTTACGCATATATCTCACAGACGCAAAGTGTTCTATCCTTTCTGCCAACGTATTCACTCCCGTACGCTTCAAAAGAGGGCAGAGAACTATACCCAAACTCATACAATCATCAACTCTACGTTACAGCATACTATGCATTTTTGAGATGTTCATAGGCGGAAATAGAGGTTGTTGTTAAGTAGTTAGCATCTTTCAGTGCTTGATGGTATTCCAGTCACTCTTATCTATTTCGCTAGATCGGCACTTTTCAAACAACGTATAGTAGTGTTTATTTCGTTAGAAATCAAGGGCCGTATACGCGGAACCTCGTTCTCAGTCAACATAACGTTTAGTGGAGTGACCTTCCTCTATGCAAACTGCAGTTTAGCAGATATTTAGAAGGTTATTCGCCACGCCAATTTCAAAGATTCTTCCTTCTACTCCTTTGCACTGCTGGCTGTTCGTAATATGCTTCCTACAAAGGCCGCCTTTGGGCGTTAACGGTGAGAAGAAAGGTAAGAAACTAGTTTGTTTATAACTTAGCTTTCGGTTGTACCTTGTGACATATGCCTTCCCGAATGGGTTATTTCAAACCTTCAAAAATAGATTCAAAACGTCTGTAAGTGGAGACGCATAAGAAAAGACGAAAGTGGGAAAAAATTGTCTCTAACACAAATTAGATTTAGGCTTATTCTTTTTGATTGGATTATGGAATCGTTAGAATGGGCGCGTGTTGCGCAGTGGTTGGAGGCGCCACTGTGGCACGCACGTGGAATCTATCCCTGCGCCTATGGCCCACCAAGCCTTCCATCCCTCCGAGGTCGGCAAATTGGTACCAGACTTGTCTGGGTGGATAGCAGCACTGGCTCGATACATCGGTAGACCACCGCGAGTCATTGTAAAGGCCAGATAGGCGTTCAATCTCCTCCAACGATACTTAATGAAGTCGAATGCATGGCGCATCCCTCAGGGATTGATCAACGCCGAGAGCTTTATCCTTTATCCTTTTTATGAAATCGTTTGGCTGTGTAAATAACACATCATCTCAACATTTATAGACTTTGAAAAGAACAAAATTCGCTGAAACGTTAGCTGTTTTTAACAAACATTACAGTAGCGACCTCGTGTCTGCTCATCAAGACCACAGTAAATTAATCTTGTTGCATCTATGCTTGGAAGAGTTCTACTCGAAACGTATTTAAATTGAACATTAAAGTGTTCAAATAATGAATTCAATCACTGGAAAAAGTAGCAAAATGACTGTTTGGGCCATGAATGGCTTCCGCTTTGGGAATCGTGAGCAATGCCCAACCACCTGACAAGTGATGAGTTTAGGATTCACCAGCTTATTCAGCTGTAGAGCTATTGTTGTCCGTCACGTTTGAATCTCATTAATTGTAAGATCAGACATCGTGCATCCAACAGCCAATTTTCTTCGCAGTGAAAATCATGCCTGAAATTGTTGAGACATGAGCAAAACTCTGAGCTCCAGATGAGCTTTGAACCCGCGATTACGCCTACATGGAGATGTCCTTATACACTGCTCCACGAAGGCCATTTCTTTGTATTTCACTCAATAAGTTTTTCTTATTCTAGCAAAGAAAACGGTAGTTTCACAACATGAAGAAATAGTGCCAAGACATCACGGTGTCACATTTGAAAGAGTTTGTAGACGGGTTTACTCTGGCGTAAGACTACAAATGGTGAAGCATTTTTCTGACGGTTGCAGACGAATTCATTTATATCACCCATCCTCACTTCAATTGTGCAAATACAAGACCTTCGGCCGTCCATTTCGTTTCCTTGCATCAACCACCCACAAAGTTCACTTCGGCCACTGCTTGAGGATTTTCATATTCATTACGAATGTGGTTGAGTGCAGATCTAATCGGTTTCCCTAGCAATCTTTAGAGAGTCGAATTAAGGCGTTGACACGTGAAGAAATTGAGCTGCACGCAAACAAGTGCTGAACTAATTCCAGACCTTTTCACAAAGTGCTTGTGTTGGTAGGCTTGTTGAGCATGTGATGGGTTGGAAGAAGTACTTTGAATGTGATAAGCGGGATCGCTACCACTGCGCTACTCATCTCCAAGTCGATATTTATAGCCTATTGAATTACGGTTTGATTTTTGCCAGAGCCTTGTTTATTCTTTAACGAGTCGCAGTTCGATACAACACCGTCATTTAATGACATGACCAATTGTCGATGTCGTTCATGTGTTCTTTGATTACGCCCTACTATGTTGGTTGTCATGATCTTAGCCGCTTTTCATATGTGCACATTTCCAGATAAGTCAACACAGCGGTAAGGTTTCTTGTTCTTTTTAATATCAAATTTGGTTGAAAATGAGGAAATAGGACTTATCTGATTACTTGACACTTTGAGAAAATTGGCTCAAAACTATTAGCAGTTCTACCTAAACTCCGCTCTTACTATCATAATCAACTTTTTTCCAACGAATAAATGATTGACTGGGTTAAGCCCGATGGACTGGCCTGTTAAATCAGGCTGTTCCCAACCTGATTCTCCTATAAATGTGTGTTTGGCACAGAAAAACGATTAACATCCGCCAAAGAAAAACCGCCTCGAATTCCTTTGTTTGAAGGCCAAGGTAATGTAAAATGGGGATAAATCTTTTAGCGTTCGACGATTTTCAGAAAAACGCAGCAGTATTAGCAACACGTTTAGTCTCACTCATTTGTCGGTGTGCGATTGCGTTTTATCCGTCGCTCTCTAGTAGGCCCTTGAACGTTCCAAAATTGATGTCGCTGAACACAAACGTTCAGAAGTATGCTGTTGCTTTGAAGACTGACCAAATACTCATCGGAATACAACCACAATGATGCTGATATATTTGCAAAACTCTGGACCGCAGGTGTCTGCGGTGCAGAATGAACGCGCTACTACCTATCCCGGTGACTAACACGTTCACCACCACACCATACTGGTCCTTCGTTCTGCTTGTCTTTCAGCTAGTTGTACTTATCGGAATGTTGGCAGCCTATTTCCTTTTAGTTATTTATCTTCACTTCACCACAGAAATTCCAGTAACACTGCCGCCACTCCATCAGCGAGCGCCCTCAGCGATCGCCCCCACTTTGGAAAGCACGGAAAGGAAAATTTAGGTCATTGCGTAAAAGTGTTTAGTTTCTTGACAGCTGTTGCCGGGATCATTTCACACTTCTATTTATTTTTGAGTTTCATACATTGACACCCTTATTTTGATCACTTTTTGTCATATTAATAGAGGTATAAAAAGTGCTAGTCTCGTTTTTTGTCCGAAGACTGATGGTCTATAACTACAACGATGCTGAGATATTTGCAAAACTCTGGACCGCAGGTGTCTATGGTAGGAAACGAACGCGCTATTGGCCTTTCCGGGGAGTAACGCGTTCACCACCACACCATGTGCGGCCTTCGTTTCGCCTGTCTCTCAACTAGTTCTATCGATCTCTGCCATCAGCAATCACCCGTCAGCGGGATTGATCTGGAGAGCACAAATCGGCAATGAACCCAGTTAAGCCGAGGCTTTACTGATGTTTTAAATGTGTACATTTCGAATAACTTTAAAATGTTGGCAAAGATTCGTCTCACATCGAGATCAAAGCAAACCAGATGGGAAAAAGCGATATTTGGAAGTTAACGAATTATTTCAGCAAAAAATGATGTTCCACATAGGGACTGGAATGCTCAGAGACTACTGCAAGAGTCATGATCATTTCCAACCATTGTTTTTCTACACATGCAGATTCGGATATGCGAGAGCAGTAAAGAGCGCTTTCCTGTTTTCTTCACGAGCAAGCAGTGCCAAAGTATTTTATGAACAATTCAGGGAAGATGCGTGAAAAAACTGAGAATACTCTCTTTAGCTTGACTAGAGCTTGTAACACGACAGTCTTCACTCAAGTGATAGATGACAACTTTTATGCATAGAGAACTCGGATCCGTATTTCACCGCTCGGAAGCTGTTTGCATTCCATATCGGAACCATCTACCTGTACGAAAAAGTCAACATTACACATGCATATTAATATGAATGTACAGTTTAAGACGTTTTTGTTTCACTACAGAGAGAGTTAGCCTAAACGTTTACAGCCTCATTGTGTCTGGGGGGTGTTTCTTAGGCAACGTAGCGAAAGTATTTGCTAGACCGGTCGTAGAATGTAAGGAACAACTAATAATTAACACCACCACCAACGAACCATCCTCAGTGTGCTCTTTTGCAGAGTGAGACGATGAGACAACCTGAAAGAGACGATCGAACCACAGGTTGCACGAGAAGCCGTTGGAACCAAACTATGCGAACGCGACCAAAATATGCCATGAAGACTAGCACTTCCATACAATACATACTACCAAAACAATCTTATAAAATTTCGCTTTCTGTGCTATTTTTAACGTTACTGGCTGTAACAGCTTTCATGTGATCACTCTAAGAAGACGGCAAACAGAAGGGCCGACACTCATTTGTTAGAAGATAGAATCGTCGCCACACACGAAGATGAATTTCCCGGCAGAAAACTGGAAAATTCAGTGACAAAATAGAATTGGCCATTGGAAGAGAACAAAATTGCTCTTGCAGAACTTTTATATATAGTGCGTTTCTTGCATTAAATTTCGATCAAAACGAATGCCTCTTGTGGACATGCGAGCTGCCCAGCGACACGCTCATACTGTGATCGACGACATTTTGAAGAACACATGGTCCACCCCATTTGATACCGTCGGGTTGCGATCCTCCTGTGTCAAATTGAACCTCTGCCTTCTCCATGTGAAATTTCTATTTGACGATAAGCTGGACAAGAACTGTTTCCATCATTTAAAACTAATAAAACTAGTGTATGACGAAACATCCTTAATAAAATCTTTCCCTTATATGACAAGCAGGTAAAGAAAGACCCGGAAAGTTAAAAAGTTAAGCAAGCCTTGTTCAAAGTCATAGATGCCTCTTGAGAGTACCACCTGTCCCTTTTGTAAACTGTTGTCCACTACAGAAAGCGTTTGAGGATGCTACAGTGAATACGGTGCTATAGGAGCTCATCGACAAAGAAGTTAACCACTTCCCATATAAAAACTCTAGTCTACTGCTATCGTACTGCTTCAACTAAAAAATATAGCTCTTCCATCGACCGCTTGCCATTTCCAGAAAAAAACGAGATCGACAAGGTGACACAATTCCGCCAAAGTTTTCTACAGCCGTATTGCGGTAAATAATTAACCTGGAAAAGAAGGACACACGCATTAGCGAAAATCCCTTTCCATCTTTCGGTCATTGAAGAACATATGGTAAGATGGCTGGTTGGTTTTCTGATTGCTGAAGCCATTCTGAACTAGTCTAAAAAAAACGAAGGCTAGGATGTCTAGCAGTAATCAATCTTTGATGGATGTGCCATGAATCCGACTTCCCGAAGCATCGTTACTAGTGAGTGAATACGTATCTGGAGCAATGAAGCATGGCGGGCAGGCAATGTATAAACCATGTTATCCTGCCATCCTAGGTCAGCATCATAGAATCCGTTTGGCCGATCTCGGAAAGATGAAAGGCTTGATAAGCTGCTCAAGGCGTTCAACCGAACGACCGAGTCTATACAGAGAGACATTTGTGGCTCTTGCTCTTCAAGAGCTCCTAGTTAAAGATATGCATAGTAATAAGCAAAAAGTCTACAAATTTTTCATTTTGTCGTAAATACCCAATTTTTCTCTTTCTTCTCACATTCTCTGAAGTCATCTGTGTTCAACTGACCGACATCACATCCCCATTTGGGATCAATATTTTGGATGGCGTGACACAGCCCATGAACTCTATGATACCTTTTTTACCACATCTGAACCTCAGTATTCCTTCATCCCATTCGGATCCTAAAAAAAACCATTTCATACTTTCGTATCTTTCTTATAGCAGTACAGTTCCTCAAATCAAAAATCAGCTAGTGTCCTCCACAGCATCGCTTTGTTATCTGCATAGTGAACTCTCAAAGAAAACTATCACAGCTGGTGCCAGTGAACGACATCAGCTATTAATAAGTTTTGCACTGTCCAAGCTGTCGTACGAGCAAAAGAACCGAGACCACAAAAAAAATGACTAGAATGTCACCTTGATACTTTTCATTTCCTCCATCGTCTTTGCATTTCGCATCACTGGATCTACCGAGTATCTGCATCTCTATGGTACTGTTCGCATGTTGCTTACACTCTATATCGAAACCGTCCACCTATGCGAAAGAAATTGGCAGATTGTTCCAATGAATAGGATAATCGAAACTAGATTTCCTTGTCGTAATGCGAAGTCACCTACTTACCGATTTCGTCTCCCCGTTGGCAATGAAATCGCCATATGATGTATAACAACCTATTAACTCCTTTTTACCGCCTTCGCCACATTTAAACGCCATCGATCCATCCGTCCATTTATCCCCTAAAAGTGATGATACTTCACCTCCTATTTTTTTTTTTACAATGCAGAGAGTGAGTTGGAAAATAGCTACTGCCTTTCACATCATCATCTCACTATCTATGGAGTGAAGTGTTCAAGATGTCGAACATTATGACCGTGAATTATTTACTGATGTTTTAAATGTGTACATTTCGAATAACTTTAAAATGTTGGCAAAGATTCGTCTCACATCGAGATCAAAGCAAACCAGATGGGAAAAAGCGATATTTGGAAGTTAACGAATTATTTCAGCAAAAAATGATGTTCCACATAGGGACTGGAATGCTCAGAGACTACTGCAAGAGTCATGATCATTTCCACCCAGTTTACGTATATATATATATATATATAACAATGCAGAGAGTGAGTTGGAAAATAGCTACTGCCTTTCACATCATCATCTCACTATCTATGGAGTGAAGTGTTCAAGATGTCGAACATTATGACCGTGAATTAACAAACGATTTCACCATTAACAACCAGTTCAGTACTATTCACTACCTGAGTTCTTGAGCGGGTATTGGAATTAGGAACTAGAACCGTAGCGAAATTGCTTAACGGTTACCTTCCTTTACTTTACGTCCTTCACTATCTTTGCAGTTCGTAAGAAGGGCCACATTCACCTCTATGGTACCGTTTTCATGTTTCTTACATTCGATAGAGAAATCGAATACCTATGCGAGACAAATAAATGCTAAACATATCCATTAATAAAAATAAAAAGCCCAATTGACTTTTTTTTCAAAGAGTTGTAAAATACAGGATTCTTTTTTCAACTTCATCAGACCACCGGTAGTAAACTTACTTCCAAAATTTCACCACTTGGAACGAACCACCCTTCTCCTACACAACCCACAAACTCCACCACATCTCCTTCACCACATTTATAGCGGTACCGCCCTTCATCCCATTCGGAACCTTAAAAAACATATTTCACTTTTTGGCTTCGTTCTCAATAAAACACAGCAAGCCAGTCAAAAAAAAAATTGGCCAGTATCATCCACAGCATCATCTTATTATCCGCACAGTGAAGTCGTCGATTTGACCGAAATAGGAAACCAGCATCGTTTCAGTTTTATGAGAAACTCTCATATGCATCTGCGCTACCTTTTCGTAGCAATTCGAGCTGCTTCCTTCGTATAACAAAATTCGAGAACGGGCTTTTCTTTATAAAAGTGTTTCACAAGGAATTCATTGTTCGGCTTTCTATGAACTCTATCATTCTGTATCACTGATTAATTAATACCAAGTGGTGAAAAAAGCTCTGGTATTGCTTAAGAAGGGCAGGTCTAGAGAAATCGGCAGCGATAGTTGAAATACCACCCGATTCTTTTTATCGTCAGTTAGTTCGCAACCGCTTGTACGAGCGTCTATGCGAAACACAAAATTTCGCAAACTGCCTTTACGGCAAGGACGGTGACTGCATGAGTTCAGGTACGATATCCCTGATCTCGTATAGCAGTTGCGGAGATGAATATATTGGCGAAACGGGCAGACCTTTGTGTATCCGCATAGAAAAGCATCTAGATGGTAAACGAAAAGCACGACAAGGTACACCACTAGGCACGCATAAGATACAAGAGCATAGTGGGGAAAATTTTAAGTGAAAGTCAATAGCCTTGCACAGGAGACTAAAACACAGCGTGATAGCTTCCTGAGGCTTTTTGGATAAATGCCAAAAACCCTAGAATGAACAGCAGGGAAAGTGGCTGGAGATCACACGTGATCTGGCTCCGTACCTTCGCATCGGCTTTTGATGAGGGGATTGTGCATTTATCAACCGTATGCGATTCTGATCGGCTGTTCTTCCTCAGTGGAAGGCACGTAATAAACAGTGGGTTTATTCGAAAGGCTGCTGATCGTGTGATTGCGATTTAGATTTTCATCTTTCTGTGGTGTTATGGGAGCGTTTGACATAGTAAATTGCCTATCAATATACCCTTCCAAGCTCTGAAGAAGGCTATGCTATCGAAAAATCAGCCTTAACCGAGCAGCGAATAAAGCAACACCTCGTGCTTGTCCAACAAAAATATCGAGAACTATTTCATCATTGCCGAGATCAATAGAAATCGATCGTGGCAAGCACTGTTATTTTTAAGCTTTATTCTAGCTCTACACAGAAACCGCTCTTTCTTGTTCGACAAGTATGCTGAAGCCGAAGGCCATCGCATGAATATGAAAATCTTCGGCGAGGGGCGGCATATTTGTCTGCGTAACGTGGATGGACTAAAATTTGCTCTCTTGAAATCAAATTTGTCTTGGGAAAGCGGCAGTTGCTTAAGTTGATTTGCTACCAACATTGTTTATGGAGGTTTTAAACTTAAAACTCCTCGTCTTCTCGTTTTCAAAAGCTGCTCAACACTAAGACTCGCGTTGGTGTGCATTTCAGTTGAACACACATCAGCGATGACCATTACGACGATGCGGATACAGCAAACTTGGCACACGACTCCTGAACAGGATTGACAGAACGCGTACGACGGACAGTCATGTGAGCAAGTAGGGTTTCGAAAAGGATTTAGTACGATGGACCACACCCACACGATGACAAGGCTCATTGAGCACATGTTGCCGTCTTTTCGAAAGATCGTGCGATCCCATGCCCAGGTTTTTGAGCTGGACAATAATTCCGTTCATTCTATAACTAAGCAATTGAAAAACGACAACTTCACCAAATGGAAATGAAAGCCAAGTGAAAAAACCACATTGGTTCACGACCTCTCCTCTTGCTCAAAGCACTCAAATAGAGGTGTATAGGACACAGGAAAAGATTTCGAAGTGCAAGTCACTGCTTCCGCACAAGAATCTGAAACACGAAGATGCAGAACTCGTAGAGCATTTTCGATAATTTCCATTGATCGACGTGTGGCCACGCGTGATTTCACTTTCAGCCTGATTTTTTAACCTGGTCAAGACATTTGACTATCCCATATAAGACTCTAAGTGACTGGTCTCCATCAAATAATTGGAGGACTTACAAAGAACATGAGTAGGAGTGCTTAAGAAGAAGCTCTTTACTGTGTACGAAAATTTATGCACTGCTGAGCATGTGGTAGTGCTTGACTTAAGAAATTGTAAGCCAGTTCGAACATTCCAGGCTCTGAAGAAAGCGAGACCGCCGAAAGATCAGCTACTGTTGCGTTGTGTGCTCTTGAGAGTAAATCTTGTTCAATCAACCTCGTGTCTGCTAGATGTTGACCACCTTATGGCTAAGTAGGATGCGCTCCTGAGTGTTGAACTTTGGCACATGGTGGCTTTTGTCCCGTTAATGTGGTCACCCAAACGTGGAAGGAATCATACATTTTCATTCATAAACCCATCGGTAACTGAACCACTGATAAAAATGAATTCTGTCCTGATAAGGACATAGGTGCTGTATGGGGTGTGGTGATAGGAAGAAATCAGCAGGCGTTTGATGCCTAAGAGAAAATATGTCTTGCCAACCCAACAAATTGTCAGAGAAATGACAGAGCTGCTAAGAACGACAGGATTCTTCGCAAGATGCCTTTTGTTCAAGAAATCGGCGATTCCACGACTTTAGGCGAAAGAAACCACTACACTTTGCTGCTTCTACACAAAATATCAAACTGGCTCAACACTTCAATGATGTCGACATAATAACAAAACTTCGAACTGCAAGTGTGGGCGGTGAGGAACGAAAACGTTATCACATTTTGCGAGGTGCTAACGCGTTCGCCACTATACCATGCTGGTCCTTTATTCCATCTGTCCCTCAACTAGATCTATCGATCAGTGTCATCAGCGATCACCCGCCAACGGCACTGATCTGAGAAGACCAAATCGGCAGTGAACCCAGTTGATCTGAACCTGTAGTTATAATAAGAAGATTAGGCAGTAAAATAAAAAGTAAAAATTGTCTCGAAATCTTCAGAAATCGTCATCGTCATTCTTCTCTATTGATTAACAGAAAAATAACGCGAAACAAATTTCACCGCATGTGACTTAATAATGAACGAATGGTTTGCTTACCGAGTTTGTGAGCACCACATGACTTCGAGCCGTCCACTCTTGGTCCAAAATGAACGCCACCACCAATTCCCTTTTTGCATTCCCAAATCTCATCACCGATTTGCGTTTCACCGTTCACTGGCACCTTCAATTTTTCTGCACTTGCTGTCGTTTAAGTATTCGTACAGTAAATTGGACTTCTCTTCAGAAAACGAGCGCCTTTTTTTGCTATAATAAGCTATGAAAGCCCTTGGTAGTCAAGGAGTCCCTATTCAGTACATATTCTTCGTGAGCTGTAGAAAAATTTCACTACCAAAATTTCACCATTCTACGTGAAATCAATATGATGAACGACTTAGCTCCAGAGCTGAGCAGAAGGAAACGAGCGGCTTGGGGAGCTTTCAAGAGCATCGAGGATGTAGTGAAGAGAACAAAGAACACCCGACTCCGTGCCCACCTTTTCGACCCAACGGTTCTTCCTGCTGTAACGTATGCGTCAGAAACCTGGTCGCTACGTAAGCAGGATGAATGATCACTCAGCGTTAACGAACGCGCAGTCGAAAGGACGATGCTAGGAGTATCCCGTTTCACACAAGTAAGGGATGGGATCCGAAGCTCCGACCTACGTCAACGATCGAAAATCAAAGATGCCGTTGTATACGCCAAACAGTCGAAGATAAGGCGGGCCGGACACGCAATGCGTATGAATGATAGCCGATGGACAAGGGCTGTTAGTGACTGGATTCCTCGGGATGTCAAACGTACTGCAGGAAGATCACCAACCCGATGGTCAGAGCTCTTCACGAAAAGCTTAGAAAAGAGATATGGTGCTCGACGAGTCCCTAAAGCGAGGAGAACCCACTGGGCTACTCTTGCACGCGATAGGGAAAAATGGAGGATTTACTGGCGCCCGCTCGAGTCACTCGACGATCAACGGGACTACAGGTG
>MQTX01000200.1:43082-281451 GCA_009735665.1 Angiostrongylus cantonensis
GTTTAAGTTGTTGTTGCTGTTGTTGTTATTGTGGATCTTGTTTCTGTTGTTAGAAGGCTTACTTTTCGGCGACTCTCCTTCTTCGGAGCCTAGACTTATTTCATGCAATGATAGCGTTATAATTCTCTAAAATATTTATAGTACTAATTAAGATCTAACAGATAAACGAACGCTGTTTTATTAAGAAACCGCTCACTCTGATGTTGGGTGAAAGGTGCCCCTCTAGGTACACATTTGGCCCAAAAGTATGATGGTGATAATTTTGAAGAGACTGTCCGAATCCTACGACAAGAACCAAAAACAAAAATACGCCTAGCTCTAGAACCGCTTTAGGTGAATTTCTAATGTCCAGAAACAACGCAAAATCGAATGCCTTTCTATTTTAAGTGGCTTAGCACCCTTCTTAAAATAGTTATTTTTTAATCTGAATGGATCCCATTCGTTATCTCAAGTGAGCAACACACAGCTGATGCCACACACTACAACACAGTAAGCATTTTTTAAACAAAATGATATTTGTTTACATGTTAGATCTTTATCAGTAGCATAGACATTTCGCCGAATTGTAAGACCATTGTTACCCAGGTTACGGCAGGCTCTGATGAACGCAGTCACCGAAACGTCAGCGATCGAGCCATAGCATCAGCAACAACAACGAAAACTTTTACAAACCCCGTGTTAAGTCAATAATAATCAATAATAATAATAATACTTATTAAATGTCTTTATGACATGTACAGACCATAGTTCCATTCGATGAAACACAACCGATGACCTCTACATGTGGTTCACCTGAGCTGTTAGTGCATCTCAGTTTGTAACGATTCGCATCAATCTGAAAATAATAATGATAACAGTGTAGTCGCTTTTCATTTCTTTCATTGAAGGCCACGATGTGATATACAGCCACAATGAGGCTAAGGTATTTACAAAATCTCCGGAATGAAGGTGTCTGCGGTGGGGATCAATCCCGCTATTACCCTTTCCGGGAACTAATGTCTTCTACACCAAAGCATGCGAGTCTTTCGTGTCACCTATCTCTCAGCCGTGTTTTAACCTGACTATAAATTACTTTTAGAGTGAAGCATTTTTCTACATTCTTGGTTTTCGACTGTTGTGGGACGGATTGCTCACAGAAAAGAAGTTATTATGAACGGGTGGTCAATCAACAGCCGTCCTTTGTGGAAGGGATGGCACTGTTGATTGAGTACTATCGTTTCATCGTTCGAAGTGCGACTCGTTGCTAGCACGAAGACCCAGATTGAAAGAGCGAACTGCTCCTGTTGACGATCCACTCGAACCACTGGGAAACTGGAGAAGACGAAAGCGCAGAAACTTTTTTTTTGACAACCTAGTGTTGACTGAGCGATTTTAAAGCAGTAATTTATTTATACCCAAGCTAAGTGAATATTGGTTGAGAAAGCTTTTCATAGAGTGTTATTCACAGGAATTCCGAATGGACCAACCTTCCAAACTTGATAAAACTTGAGAAGTTTTATTCCAAAGTTTACTAAGACGTACCCATTTATGTTGGTGTGGGGATAAAGGTGAAGGAAACCGTCCACGAATATTTTCTATGACGGTGAACGAGTTTAGAAGACGCTCTGGGCTTGTCTAGCGATATCAACACATAAAGGTCGTATGTATTATACAAGCAAGCATAGCTAGCGAAGTGTGCGAATTTGCCTTTTTGTCGATGCGTTTTCATTCCTTGATGTCTTTTCTGGTGGAAAGGTCTGTTGTGGATGAAGTAAAATTCACGCGAAATCAACTCTTTGTCTAATGAACTCGGTTACACCGGTAGGCAACCGATAAGCTTCGCTATGCCTTGTAAATTTCTACAGAAATCAAATAGTACTGATCTGCTATGCACCTTATTCCACCTCTCCTTATCACACTGACTAATGAATCTATGCTTGCTTACTCCGCGCGTGGCACAGTGGTTGGAGGCACCTGTGCGACACACAAGTGGAATTGATCCCCGTGCCCATGGCTCACTAAGCCTTCCATCCCTCCGGGGTCGGCAAGTTGGTACCAGACTCCATAAGTGAAATATCATCATCAACTAAAAAATCAAGCAATTTTTCGCCGATTTCAGGCATGATTGCTCCTCCAGTAGGCTATGAAATAGATGAAATTACAATGGCCCTATCTATGTATGAGATATGAAACAATGAATAAGCCTTTTCATCGTGTTACTTTCTGGTTCGCTCTCATTCATCATTATAACTGCGTTCATATTCTGCTGTATGAGTTGAACCATTTTATAATGGAAAGAGCTAATAGGACCTTCGGAACTTTTCTAATCACTCACCCACTCTTCTCCGTCCTCATAAGTTTTACCATTGTGTTGACATGCTAGAGCAACGCTTAAGTAGAGACTGATGTAGAAGCAGTTCATCCTAAGCGACCTTACTGCTTACGCTGTGAAAGCTAGAAAGCAGAAGGTCTTATATAGTGCCACAATAACATGAAGCAGATAACGAATTGCTAAATGATACGTAATCTTTGGTGGAAAACAGTGCAAATCATTAACATCGAAGTACCTTATACTCAACTGCATTCACAGCAAATAGTTAGTTCTAAAGTTCTGTGGGAGTTCCTATGTAGAATGAAGGCAAGAAAATTCCCGAAGGGCTACTGGAGTTTAAAAACCCTTGGCCATTTTCGTTCAAATTAGTACCTATTCTTCTTTTTAAGTGAAAACGACGCCTTGTGCAGTTTTAGCTATAAGATATAAGGTTAGACCTCAAAAATCCACTAGCATATCGCATCATCGGATTTGGGCGATATTCTTTTGTGTTGACTTTCAATGCACAGTTGAGGTTTGTGCTATGTGCGTGCTTGTTCGACGGAAGGATACAGAATGACGCATTCGGCAATCATGTATCCGGCGTAGATGTCTCTCGAATTTGACCTCCTTAGGCATTTTGAAGGTAGGAATGATCGAATGCATATTTCACTTAACTAATAAATTTTCGTGATATGCCCATACGTCAAATCAGCGTTCCCATTCTCCCAGAAAAATGTACGATCAGTACGCCGCTCCTTAGAGGTGGGACCTTGGAAAATCCTTCATGCGGCTCTTTGCAAGACGCCTACAACTTTCTGGTTTCAAGCGCCCAATTTCGAAGGTTTACCATCAGCAAAATGCTATTACCCTTCCATTCCTACTCTAAACCGATTACCTAGATTGTTTCAACCAAGTTTGTAGACTCGGCTTGACAAGACAATTTTGATTGTGATCTTGCTTTCAAATTTCAAAATTGCGACTTTAGTATCAGCAATGTCCAAAAATACAGCCTTTATAACTTTAATGCTGCTTCGAAAAATTGTACAAATCACTATTATCTACCTCTCTTGTGGGTTTGGTGACGCAACGGTTGGAGGTTACTCGCATTGGAAGCGTAATATTTTATTCTCGGAATCTACATGGTCCTAGAGATCGGCGCTACGATTCTGTTATTGAGAAAATCACTGCCTATGGAATAAAGATTACTTGCTTAAAAACTTAAAGATAAAGCGCTAACCGATCAAACTGTGCAAAACTTGCAGTCCATGTCCGCTGCCTATTGATTATAGAATGCTCCTTAAAGAAAACAACGATGTGGTGTTCGTTTACAACGCGGTCCTCCAAATGAGTCTACGCACACATCATTACACTTTCCAGCAGTTTAGAATCTTGTTTGCACCAACACGGGAAAAAAAATTTATTCAAGTAACCTGCATATGATCTATACGGCTAAGACCCGATTATTATGTAAAGAATGTAATGAAACAGTTATCTTTCTTGTTTTCTCATCGTTTGTCTTGTAACGACTGCCCTCTCTCGCTTCATTAATTCTTTCACGGCCGTGCGCATTGCTTTCGCTACTCTACGCTTCAGAACGTAATCTTGATTTCAATGCATGCCCTCAGTACGTTTCAAAAAAAGCCGTCCGATGGGCCAGCCACCCGAAAATGGCCTGATAGTGACACAGCTAAACCTTTTGTATTGCAACAACCATTCAATGCAGTTGACCAAAACTGCTTTCGTTTCAAAAAATTTCACCTTAATGTATTACTTCTTGGTTAGATCACACTTTCGCGAACTTTTGTAGTCGATCGCTGGCTTGTTGAATGCAGATTTTGCACTAGCGCTGACCCATTAAGAGGTAACCCTCTACTGTATTTGTAAGAAGCCAATATGGACAGTGAAATGAATATAATAGCATGGAAGAGACACAGAAATACATTTCAGCTATCGCACAAAGCCATGCGAAAAATTAATAACACCATGCTTGGATAATGGACGGATTTTTTCTTTCGTAACACACAAGTGTTATGCCACACATTTGGTTTATCTAAGATCTTCGGGACAAGCACAGAAGAACACAGCGGATATGCAGAACTCACCGAGATAAGAAAAAGAAAGTAATGAAACCGAACAATAGAACGATATTCGCATGAAATCAGCGCGACGTGCTTCTTATAGTATCACGTACGCTCTTCTGTTGCTCTTCAATGACAACCACTCCGACAAGCTCTACACACGAAAATGGCAGCGGTGGTTGAAGGGCAAAATATTTTGAGCATATGCCCGTAAAGTTTCCTTTAAACCATCCTAGAGAACCTGTAGTGCAGCTGATAAAGGTGCGCCACAATACAAACAGAATCCATCGATCGTCATCATGAGTTGTTCGGCTCCCAGCACATTTTCCATTCGTTTCGTGAACAGTTGCAGTTACGTTCATGGTGTTACAGCTGTTTGATTATAGTTGACGACAGGTTTGCCCAACGTGTAGGCGGTCATCCTAGAAAGCGCTTGCATCCTCGTGGAGTCCGCTCTACAGCTTTTTCGTCCATCTGTCGTTCTTCTTTTCATTGCATGACCGGCCCATCTGTGTCTCGCCCTTAGGATGTGTCCTCCTTTTTTCGAAGATGGGGTGGACTTCGATGGTCGAAGCTTCGCATTTCAGAAAGATGATGTGTGTGCTGACTTTTTTTTTCTTTTATGATTCAGAAGCTTGCTTTCAAGCGCTCTGGTATCACTTGCTATTTCTTTAAAAGAATAGATATTCATGGCCAAATCTGACCAAATTCGTGTTGATGAAGACATCAGTGCTAGCGTTTTTCTCTTTTCCCATGTCCCGAAGAACAGCTTTTCTCCGGTATCATTAGCGTCATTGAATGTGTGGCGCATTCTTGTTTGCGACAGTAAACTGATACCGTGTATATCGATATCTCTTATCCAGAATTAACACGCCCTTCACGGAGAACCCAGAAACGCAAATCTAGAAGTTAGAACGGCCTTAATATCTTAGCAACCTTTCCGTTTTCACGCAGGTTAACGCTGTTTTTCATGAGGATCCTTAGGAATAAGGTGAATCCGGCACATATATGCTACCGTTTTGCTACTGATACCCACAAATACCTGACCGAGCTCTCAAAAGGAGGCTGGATGTACGCACGTTTAGCTTACTACTCCACTTCTCTTTCGAAATATTATCTTGGGATTCGCACTGTGTGATTGATCCATGTGATGTCGCATCATGTAATAAATAAATGCAGGAGTTAAGTGAAAGCTGAGTATGGTGTTACTTCGCTATGTGGTGACTGCTTTAATACGAATTGCTACAGGATGCGCTGTCAGCACGTGGTCAGCGCGAAGAGAAATTGCTATCAGTCGACGATCAGTCAACAACCTTCGTCTATAAAAGTACACCTCCAAGTGATTTTTCTTCATTCGAGCAGTAGTCCACTCAGGAAGACTCGAAAATGAAGACCCACATTGCAAGGCGACTATTTAAATGTTAACCGAATAGAAGTTACATAACCATTTCGTATAAGAAGAACAATCTGAAAAGTACAATTAACGTTTCTGGCGAATGCTAAATCATAGATATCAAGACGTTTAAAAGTTCGACAAATCTACTGCTACGACTTCAAAATCGGGTGAAGGGGAGCAATACTGTCTAAAACATTAATATGGTATGAGGCAGAGGAAATGTTTAGGAGCCCTCGGAGAAACTTTGCCCTGAAAAAATTCGTCGTCGCGAATTTCAATAAGGAAAGCCGTTGATGTGCTTTTGCCATCGACGATGGTGAATTGAAGGCCCTGTTGAGAGCAAATACGCGCACAACTCTAGGACAACTTCATGGAAAACTTGGCACAAGTATATCAACTGACACATGAAGTAAATTGGAAGGTCGAACAAGTTCAACAAATGGATAACGCAAAAATTAAACATCAAAAAAAGAAGTCGCCGTTTTGAGGTATCGTAGAGGACTGTAGGGTGTGACAAGAAATGAATCCCCGACGAAGACTGGAGGCGATGGTGGGGTGGATGAAGCTCAATGGTTGAGTTGCGATGAAGCGCCGCAGTACTTCCTAAAACCGAACCTTCATCGGAAAATTTCGTGCTGACCATTTCATGGTCTGTTGTTGGTTTGATATATTACACTAATATGTAGCGGCGTGTCGTATAAGTGACGACTGAAAGGTTGAACAAATTTGAGAACGAAACTCTGTCTCATCCACCGTATTTTCCAGCCCTCTCGCCTAACTAATGTCATTTCTTCAAAGATCTACAACATCCTTTATAAGAAATACTTCAGAAACGCAGTCTAAGCCGAAAATATCTTCAACGCTTTCATTGCTTTGGAAAGACTAGAATTTAAAGCGATTGGTGTTACTAAACTTGTTTCTTGTAGGTGATCAATAAAGTTTGTTCTGAGCTGTGGTGTGTCATTTCAGAAATGCACACTAAAATCAGACATTTGTTTACTAAACGACTTTCACTTAAGTCGGCGTGAATGGTCAATAAAATTCTTTGAATTGTTAAAGAGATAAAATCTTCACAAGTTGGTAAATAAACTGTAATTCAGCTAACGCTTCAACATTTCCGCCCCACTCAGAGCGGATAATCCGAGTCGATGGTCCACAGCCATGGATGATCAAAAATTACAACCACAATATTGCTGAGATATTTGGAACGCTCCTCACCACAGGTGCCACCGGGAGAAAACGAACGCGTTATTGTACTTTCCGGGGAGTAGCGCGTTCACCACTACACCATGTGGAATCCTTCGTTTCGCCTGCCTCTCTGATGAAATAAAAAAGCAAACATTGTAAATTTAACTACAGCTCCAGTTTAACTGGGTTCAGCTGGTGCAGGCTCTACAGATCAGTCCCGCTGACGGGTGATTGCTGACACCACTGATCGATAGAAATAGCTGAGAGACAGGCGAAGGCCCGCATGGTCTGGTGGTGAATGCGTTACTCCCCGGAAAGGAAAATATCGCGTTCGTTCCCCACCGTAGACGCCTGCGTTTCGGAATGTTGCAAATATCACAGCAATATTATGGTTGTATTTCGCTTAATACCCTGCTGTAAAAATTACAGGAGGCAGAAAATAAAGAATTAAGCATTGATCGCAAATTAGTTTGGGAACACCTAATAGAACACCATCTGTAAACTTACGAACATAGCTCGTACACATGAAGGTGCTCAGATAAATGCAGAGGACGCATTCCACAGCAGCAACAGCGAATTCATTCCATGAATCTACTTTTAAGAGAGACATAAGATCGCTAGCCTTTTAACCTCGTATCCATCACCTAGGAATTTTCCGCCTACCCTCGCTACTAATCCGTTGGCAATCTTTCAAAGAATGAAACTCGCTTTTGTGCATTTTGAAGGAAAAATAACATTTAGGCGAAATGAGCAGGTTAGCCATCTCGATGACTGTAGAAATCGTTTTCACTGTGCTTAAGCTACAAAATCGCGAAATCGTCTTCCACGGTGGAAATGTTTCAGAATTTATTTTCAGAATTTAGTGCATTTCTTCATCTGATGTCTTCATTCTCCTATCTCTTTCTTGTTTTCTTTCTTCCTCATCCTCAAATTTGTTCTCTCAAACCACTGAAAAAGTATGTGATGAAAAAATGTAAAAATAAGCGATAAACCTATTTCTTACACAAGAATGTGCGGCATGATTATACCAAAAGTAGAGACGGTAATGAAAACTGAGAACAAATACAGGCAAAGACGATCCACAGCCATCGCAGCGAATCTCCACTCTGATCGAATCTGC
Source organism: Angiostrongylus cantonensis (assembly GCA_009735665.1). Taxonomy (NCBI): domain Eukaryota; kingdom Metazoa; phylum Nematoda; class Chromadorea; order Rhabditida; family Metastrongylidae; genus Angiostrongylus; species Angiostrongylus cantonensis. The sequence goes on from MQTX01000200.1 coordinate 51,158, forward strand.
AATTAAAGCAGTTTTATTTGAATGACGAATATCTCTCGTAATTTTGAAAACCATACTTTCCATTAATAGCCAAGTAACTGATTTGTATTTAGTAAGAAGTTCAGCGGCGTGTGTGGCGCAGTGGCTTGAGGCGCCCTGCAACGCATACGTGGAATCACTTTTCGTGCCCATGGCTCACCAAGCCTTCCATCCCCTCAGGAGTCGGGATATTCGCATCAGACTTGTCCGGAAGTGTAGCAGCACTGGCTCAATACATCGTTAGGCCACTGCAAGTTATTGTACCCAGATTTGCATTCAATCGCTTCTAAACGATGCTTGATAAAGTAGAGTACATGGCGCATCCCTCAGAAATTGATCTACGCCGACACTTTTATTCTTCGATTTAAGAAATTCAGGTAGAAGTTTACTCTCTTCCGGTTGATGTAAGCATGGCACAGATATCAAAAACGGACAGAAGATTTTCGAACTGCCGTGAAATACCGGTTTCGATTAATAAGCATTGTATTTTCTGAACTCGTGAGAAAGACCATGTGATTCAAAGTGGCAATGACGGTGATATGTGTATCAATATGTTCAGCTGAATCAAAAATTTAAAAAGCACTTTATTTTCTTAGAGAGATATTTTCCGTTCTTTGTTCTGCAAATAGTTTTTTCTACAAATGAGATGGGCGCGCGGGGGCAGTGGTTGGAGGCGCCACTATGACGCGCACGTGGAATGCGCCCATGGCCCACCAAGCCTTCCATTCCTCCGGGGTCGGTAAATTGGTACCAGATTTGTCTGGGAGGATAGCAGCACTGGCTCGATACATCGGCGGGCCATCGCGAGTCATTGTTAAGGCCAGATATGCATTCAACCACCTCCAACGATAATGAAGTCGAATGCATGGCGCATTCCTTAGGGATTGATCAACGCCAAGAGCTTTATTTATTTATTTTTTTTGCAAATGAGATAAATTTCCTCCTTTATTATTTTCCTCTTCCTTTCCTTCAAATCAGTGGAATATAATTAGGCAACAATAGCAACACAGTCGAAATGGGAAGGGCTTGAATGCAACGAGTAGTAAGAAATGATGGAAAGGATAAAGCTCTCGGCGTTGATCACTCGCTGAGGGATGCGCCATGCATTCGACTTCATTAAGCATCGTTTGGAGATGATTGAATGCAATCTGGCCTTTACAATAAGTCGCGGCTCTTCACCAATGTGTCGAGTCGATGTCTACTATTACATCCTCCCAGACAAGCCTGGTACCAATTTGCCGACCTTGGAGGGATGGAAGGCTTGGTGGGCCATAGGCGCAGTGATCGATTCCACGTGTGTGCAGGGCGCCTCAGACCACTAAACCACACGCGCCCCTGCAACGGTTACATGGTTTTATTCCTAGAATACCACATCTATTAGTTTCGTGGTGGATTAGTTAAACCGAACCAACACCCCGCCTATGCAGAGCGATCGTATGAGTATTAAAAAGGAGTAAAAATGTTTAATATAGAAGAGGAAACAGAACACTGAATTCTGCATTCGTGAAATACGTTGACCCGTCATGAAAGTGGTTGGAATCGATCGCCATACTTTCCATGGACGCATATTTTTAAGTTAAAAACGAAAAATAGTGTGCGTAACACTTCACCATCTCACTAGTGTACACGTCTTTGATTACTGATGACATCTTTTCGAGATCGACGTTGATTTCCTTTAGTTCATCACAGAATTGAACAAGGTATTTCAGATATGGCGGTCGTTTCTCTGGAAAAATGAAGCTCTGACAATGCTAATGGCAGCTGGCAATAATAATAACTTTAGTTATAATCACAATTTCAACCTTTTTATTTACTGCCTATTCTTTTTAATGGCAGGATATGTTGCGAAATATAACTTTTATATGGTGATGCCCTTTTATACACGATGCTGATGGTGGATATAATGATAAGTAAGCGCGCTTCATTCGAGAGGATGGACCGATGAGGGAGGCCTGACTCGACACGAAGGCGAAGCCGTCACATCGAGACGAACAACTTTTATAATTCTGAGATACTTACAGAACTCCGGACCGTTGGTGTCTGCAGTGGGGAACGAACGCGCCATTACCCATTCCAGAGTGAACACATTAGCCCCGCAAAGGATAATAGCGCTTTCGTTCGCCACCGCAGACACCTGCGGTCCGGTGTTCTGCAAATATCTCAGCACTATAAAAAAATAACTTTAGTATTCGCAGTACTGAAAACAACAGTAGTAATTTGTCAGTAATTAGAAAAAATTTCTAGTAATCCACTTAGCCGCTGTGATTAAGAATTCAACAGATGAAGTGATCTTACACCATGCTGCAGCAATAAAAGGGAGACGGACTCGACAATGTTAACATTAACTATTATAAATCATCATTATCCCACAACGTTTTTCATGGATGTTCTTAGCTGTCCAAATGCGAAACAGAAAGCCCATTCTTCCCCCTTTCCCCTAGCATCGTACAATCTGCAAAACGACCGTACTTCATTTCGCAAGCCTAGGTAATAGTAAACCTATTGCACAGTAAATCCAGACGATCATAGGTGAGTATTATTTCGCTTCATAAATTTTTTTTTCATATAATATGACTGTACTCTTCAGTTCTTCCAAAGGATGCAACTTGATGACCGTTGTAATTACAAGTGAGAAAGTTGACACTAGTGGGACAGGTGACAGAGTGCTAGTGATGCCGACCATTAAGAGCACGACGACGGTTCACTCCCACACCAGGCTCGTCAACCCTTTTATTCGTCTAAGGTCGGTAAATTGGTACAAGACTCGACTGGGAAAAGTTCATTCTCTACAATCGAAGTAAGCGAGCTCTAGCTCCACTACCTCAGGACACCAGGGATAATCGACTCGACCACGAGGCGGCATTCGTGTTGAAAGGAAAATCCTCACGCACCAGCCGAGCCACACGTAAAATGTTGGAAAGACCTTCGTGGATGATGGATGTGGAAAATGGAGGGTGAGAAGTGCTGGGATCCGCACAGTGGATGTGAAATAAGGAACATGTTTAAAAAAAAAAAAGAGCTGACATTATTGTAAACATGAAGAAGATTGCTATTAGTAGGATCTAGTCAGTTTCTTTTCCTACCATGTTCTCTTGTGGACCTTTTTTCGATGCAGGTGTTGGTACATGACAGCTTAGGCAGATTCATTACTGGAAATATGCTAAGGCGATGAACTGGTAGAATCGACTTGTCGATCACCTAGGAATTACAATGATTTAGCGAAGACATCTCAAAGAGGAGCACTGTCTTAGGTCGCTAAATCTAGCACGTAACAAAAGAGTCAACTCTTTCATGCACTTTTGGTTTTGGAGCTCGCGGATGATCCGGGGTTCGCATCATTAAGATGTACGGTAGCCACTCTACGAAGACGCGGTGCATCTGAAAATGCTCAGTTCTTAGAAAATAAAAAGAAAAAAGATTAATTTATATAGCAACCTTTAACGTAAAGCAATAGTTCGAAATCTATGGCTAATGCTATTTTCATACGGCTGTTTACTAACCAGTTGAAATAACAGACGATTATCCTATTCTTCTTTGGGGACATTTAGTGCTAGGGAACCAATTTCGGTTCAATTTGAGGTCCTCGGGACCGCACTTTTTAGCTCACGCATTATTTCTATTGTGATGCGTGCTACCTTGCACACCATCATATAGCAGGCGGTTACACAAGTAACTAACTGTCGAGGAAAACTATTGGAACAATAGCAAGTTCAGTGACTTCTAAAACAGCTGTGACTTAGTAAAAATTAATAAATGAAATAATAATTTTAGCCGTTTTGTTTACTGCCTACTATTTTTAATGGCTGGTTATAATGCGAAATATAACTACAACGATGCTGAGATATTTGCAAAACTCTGGACCGCAGATGTTTATGGTGGGGACGAACGTGCTATTGTCCTTTCCAGGGTGTAACATGTTCACCACCACACCATGCGGGTCCTTCGTTTCGCCTGTCTCTCAGGTTATCCTGACCTGTCCTATCCCCCTGTCCTATCCTGAAATAATAGTAGTTTCTTGTATGTAAATGGAGGCAAACATGTTAGGACAGTATCTTTCCATCGCTGTAAGGATTGAAAACCGACGAACTCACGAGTGGACTCATTTCATGCGTCTCAGCTTTCCTTTGGTGCAAGCTTATAGTTAGCACAGTGAATACACATGAACAAGCGACCACCATCAAGCAACACGAAAAGAAGGAAGCTGGAAAGCAAGCAGAATTTTGTTGGAAAGCTATGAGGCTACAATGAAAATTGACACAATGACAATGAAATGAATCACCGAGAATAGGAACCGATTTCGATTGTGGTGGACTCATATTGGAGACCATTTGAAGAAAAAAAATCACCGACAGTAGTACAGTAGTCTCTGAAGAAAAGTCATTTTTAATGTTACCATTACTTCTCTTCATCTACTTAATGGTTTGATTTAGTGGTAAGGAATGCAGAGCTTAGAGTTGCCGCGCTTTAGAACTGTGTTCTCTGGTTCTACCCAGTGATGGGAAAACCATGTTAGCCATTGGTGCCTGCTCCCTTTGTTGGTAAAACGGCACAAAACTCGTTTGGTTAAAGCTCGCTCTGATCAAAAAGACAAGTGGGGCCTTATGATGAAGTCATCGAGTGAAGGTCTAGAAACGTCCTAGCACAGTTATTCCAGAACTTCGGCGGAAATCTGCTCTGCTAGCCTTCAACCACACTTGTAGAAAAGACGGAATCCTTAGCAGCATCAGAACTCAGATGTGAATGCAGACACCTTCGAGCATAACAAATTTTGGGTGGCGAATTAAATAAGGATGTATTGGAAGTAACATTGCGTGCGAAAACGGATAATTGAAGGGGAAGAATTCGCTATAAACTCAACGTTTACTACTTACCTAAAGTAATCTTTTCGCATGCATCTGGCGGTAGAGTGAATCCAAGCACCGTCATCATTGATATAACCAACGATGGAATAATTAGATTGATGCCGTACGCGAGAGTTCTTCTACGAATGTGGATGTAATAATAGAGCTCATGGTACGATGCGTCACCGAACTCAGTTACCACACGGATTCCAGGAGTACCTGGAACGAACGATCGATCAGCTGTGTCCACATTGTTGACAAAACGTCCTCTATGACTATAGCATATAAAGAACAGCTGTAAGAAACCTGCTGAAAACTAGTGAAATTGTATTGAGTGGTTAAAAAGGGTCCTAACATGTGTCAATAACTTAATATTATGTATTATGTGTCTCCTAATATTGATTAATGCCACTAGAATGAAAGAGGATACATGAGTCTTCCAAGCTTAGAACACCGAGCTTTCAATGTCTATTAGCGATCACTTTAACTTATCCCTCTAGGATTTATCAATTTGTGAAGAATATCATAATGGAATCTACAGCGAGGTTTCTCCTTAAACAAGGTTCTCCAAGCAGCAGAGTGCTTTTATCTCGACGGTTGGCTAAAGCAAACAGATGATTCGGCAGAATACGTCACGCTCCCATTGGAATTTCTTTTCAAAGGCACCTTGAAAAAAAAGCATCATATCAAATAAAGTTACACAATCACCTGGTTCCCGATAGAGTTATGAAATCATTAAAGAGCTGCGGGTAATAGAGTTGGTTACGGCTCACCTACAGAGAAAAAATACCAACTAAAGCTAGTTTCATCAAGAACTGATGAACTGATATGAAGATCACGATGGAGGTGGTTGTCGATAGCACCGTTAGATTAGAAAACGGCAGCGAGTAAGCCAAGGCAGCCCATCAGTTAGTACAATGGCTAATGAGTGCGCCCCCGGAAAGAGCAACCTCTGATATGAGGCCCAAAGGTAAAAGTTAAAACATTGGCATTAAGTTATTAAAACAACGTCTTCTTCATGACGGCTAACGTCTAGACGAGCTTTACTTTCGTTGGAGCCAACTTCATCTTTTTTCTAAAGGTTTACACTACCATAATTGCACAAAATTTAGTGCCAAAGTGCCAGAATGCTTGAGTGCCAAAATTTGTCATAACTGAGTTCATGAGGAGCACTTTGATTTAGTGGTCAACCCTAAGATTAATCGGCGTTTATTGATTTCAATATAAAGAAATATCGTTAACACACTCATCAGATCCCATTCGCCATTTTGTAGGTAAACCTGTAGATCTATTGATTCGTTAATGGAGTAGCTGTCAGGGTTTTCACCGTATGGACGAGCGCTTGCTTCTATGGGGAAACCTTTCACACCTAAAAAACAACTCGATTAGGCTAACAATCTATTGACTTTGCTCTATAATGTTAATTGGAAGTTGGAGTCGCTTTGCGATACCTTGTTTTGTCTATTCTTACGAACATTTTCGGAAAAACGCCGGGTGCAATTACTTTGAATGGGCATTTCCAACGTTTTTGATGAACCAACGTACTTACCTGAATACTCACACTGGTTATGCGGGCACCAGCATAATTTCCATTGTTCGGAGTTTTACTGATTTAGCCACTGTGGTTGCTTGGAGTCTTGAGGTCAGCCAGGCTAAAGTCTGTCCCAGGTCGTCACCACCAAAGGCAGTCACCTCCCTTGTGGAACAGAGGGAGATTTGCCACCATGCGAGTAGTTTGACATCAGGACGGTGGTGGATCCTAGTATTGGTTTACTCGTGCTTTCTAATGGAAACGCTAGATTCTTTCTTAGCTTTGGATACCCTGTTCGGTGAATGAAACCCACTTTACATCGCAGCCCAACACCAAGGATCACCTCCCAACCACGATGAGGGAGGTAAATCGTTGGAAGAGAACCAACATAAGCAAACAATAATATTCTGTCTACATATTTCTCTTTGCAAGCTATGAAACTGTTAACGTAATGGTCGAAATGTTGATGTTGTTTTTCCGGCAAAGTAGCCTTTATGTACTAAAGCATTTCACCTCAGAATTAAAAACAAGAATTCTTCTTGGGAATTAATTTTGAATTGAAATTAGAAACTTTAGAAAAGTTCTGGTTCCAATAGATCACAGAGAGTATGTGACGACACGGACACCTCCTGAGATGTCTTTTCCACAACCTCAGAAACAAATCTTGTGGCGAAATAGCGGCTGTGTTATTGAAATATTAAATATCAAGAAATCAACCTGAGCAAAGCTTGGACATTGATGACACTTTACTTATAATTTTTCTCGGTCTCTAACAAATGGAATACAACCGCACCCCACTGTTACGGTATAAAGGCGAGTAGAAAAATAACTTTTAGAACCGAATAGGCTTCTGAGAATGCTCCATATAGTTCTCACCATGGTGGCAATCACGGACTTCCTAAACATTCTTTTTACACTACCCTTCAACAACATCTACTCTGTAGGTGCAAGTATTTTTGCATTTGATTCACTTGTTTCTGTCTTTTATCCACAAAGACGTCGAACATTTTGTTGGCGGGTTCTGCTACTACATGAGGATTTTTGGTTTTCGATAGGAATCTCGTTGAATGCTTGTGGAACGAGGTCTTCCTAAAGAACCGTGCTAGGGCATCCCCAGTCTATAGCGCAAACAAGTGCACACATTTGTCGAACATGGGTGTATTTAGTGCGTTAGGATTCGGCTTCTTCCAGGACGACAGCAATTCTAGTGAAAGCGGCGAACGTTGCCATTAATAGACCTGCCGCCGTAGGAAAATGTAAAAGGCCTTTTTCCCGTAGTTCTGGCAACTATAAAAGATGAAACGGAGAGGAACACCATTCTATTAGCATTGTTGAGTTCAGTGTTAAGGTGCACACCAAATTTACTAAAGATTACTTCTTCACTTTTAACACCACTGTAAATTAACTAAAGAACTGCTCGCGGAATATGTAAATAAGCAAATGGTTTCATTAAAAAACGGTTGTCCAAACATCGCACCATGGTATCAACCCTGATAACAAACCGTAGAACATCTAAAAAGATTGGTGAGAATAAAAATCTTGCTGATCATGATTTTCCCGAAGATCTTATAAAATATCATAAAACTTGGCGCCTGGTCCCCAAAATATAATGAACGATGGAAAAGAAGAGTTATTTGAAATAGTCTCAGAGAAATACCGCAAACAACTGTTGCTTATTGAAAGTGGGATGCAAGAGCGATAGACTTACGCAGCAACATTGCTGATTGTTCCGACAACCTGATAAAAGCGTAGAACTAATTCTCAAAGATAATTGATACTTGATACTTGAATGGCCCGTCCTCACTGATTGTGCGCGCCCCTGTATAATCTCCATTTTCGGAGATCCGCTGGTTAAGCCATTGTGGTTCCCTGGAATCCCGAGATTAGCCTGACCAAAGTCTGCCCCACGTCTTCACCACCACACATGGTCGCAACCCTTGTGAATCAGCGGGATTTGCCACCATGCGACTTTGATACCAGGACGGTAGTGGATCCTGGTATTGGTTCACTGTTGGCTAGGTTTAGTGATAGAAACTCAGGACTCCTCAGTTTGGGAGACTCTGCCAGAAGAATCTCCCACTGTATGTCGCAGTCCGACACCCAAGAACACCTTCCAGCCACAATGAAGCGGTAAAACGTTGGGAAAAATTCTCAAAGATAAGGTTTAAAATGAGGAAGTTGATGTAGGATTGCCTCAAAAGCAAAAGCGTCACAGAACGTCTTCACATTGAGACCTCACAATAAACTGAGAGAACTAGAATTTGTGCTTTCCTTTGTCCGCCATCTTCTTTCCTTTCATTTTGCACTATGCTACCTTACTTTGATATTCATAAAAACCCCATAAAACTTATGCGATCTACTTAACATCGAGCCATGGATGCATTTTAATTCAAGTTGAACAAAACGTCACATAGTTTTGGTGTTGGACCAAAACCTATCACTGTTTCTGTAAATTAAAAAAAGGAAAGAATTTTATAAAAGGGATAAAGATGTGTAGACAGATGGCTCGAACGATTAGCGTAGCAAACCAACTAGGTGTATAGGCAGCTGCTTTCACTTATTGCAGCCAATCAAAACGTACAAACGAATGAAGCTTAAAGAAATGACTTTAGAAAATTTCCAGGTGACCAATAAAATTTATATTAACAGAAAATCGACTAGCATCATCGTGTTGTCTCTAATGGTTAAATATCATGATAGTTATTAACACGCATGGCGCAATGTTAAAAGTGTCTCGCTTATTGATTCAATCCCGCGCACTAAAAGAGCTTAACGATCCCTTTTCCAGGCTCACCAATCACATTTTTTGGGAGAATAAAGACACTGGTCGGATGCATTGGTAGACCCTCGAAAGTGACTTCACAATTAATTATACATTTAGGCACCTCTTCAACACTACGAATGGAGTCGAATGCATGGCGCATCACTCGGCGCAGATCAGTACCGGAAGCACTATCCTTTTTTTAACTTTTCAAATTTCTCTATATTTTTACCAATTATCGGCATTATTAAAAAGTCGAGATTGATCTGCTTTCCATTGTATGTCCAACTTCCGAATTTCAGAAAGCAGGTTTGCGTGTCGAACGGATAGTACGTGACGTCGACCTTAAGATTAAATGAATGAGAACGAAGATTTTAGAACAAAGATGACGCGCTAACCCTAAACCGCAATAACATTACCTTGCAAATAAATCTGAATATTCCCGGTGGATTTTGTTGTACTTCACCGTCATAATTCACTATAAATCGTGACGAATATGTCGAATCGAATGCTTCTGACACACTGAAACAGAAGTCGTTATATTCAAAGAGTGCTGCTCACCCAACGGAAATTTTAGTTGAAAAGGTTATCGTAACAAGTTAATTTATACTAACGATAAAAGCTCTAAAAGCTCTCGGCGTTGATCAATCCCTGAGGGATGCGCCATGCATTCGACTTCATTAAGTATCGTTGGAGGTGATTGAATGCATATCTGGCCTTGACTCGCGGTGGCCTGTAGATGTATCGAGCCAGTGCTGCTATCTTCCCAGACGAGTCTGGTGCCCATTTGCCGACACCGGAGGGATGGAAGGCTTGGTGGGCCATGGGCGGAGGAATCGATTCCACGTGCGTGTCGCAGTGGCGCCTCCAACCACTGCGCCACACGCGCCCTTACTAATAATGATGCTGAGATAAAACCACAAAATGCTGAGAGATTTGCAGAACTCCGGACCACAGCTGTTTGCAGCCGGCATAGAGCCAGTTGTTACCCACAGCTGAAAGAAACGCGTGACAAAGGGTCCGCATGGTGTGGTGGTGAACACTTTAGTCACTGGTTTGCAAATATCTCGGGATCTTGTGGGTATTTTTCATGTTTTATACCACACCTTGCCGCGAAAAAAGAATATGCAGTAAATGAAAGGTTCTTCATTAATTAATACTGTTTTGCGAGAGACTTAGTCTCCAAGACTTAGTCTCTCTCTCTCTCAAGTAGATTCCTTGAATATTCATCTTCTCATATCGTGCGACACTCGGAATTGGCAAATCCTTTTTATTCCTGTCTGTTTCAAATCTATGCACTCTTGTCCTTTTTTGATGGTTTATAGTGCTTTGTTTCGATATGGTAGCCTTAGCTCTATCTGCAAAGAAGACGCAGAACGTGATGTTTCAGTGCGAATGGTCGTTCTGAAGAAAAATTGCATGTATTTAAACATCACATAAGCAAACAGAATCGCAATTCTTTGCCGATGCCTTAGCAAAAAGGTACATAAGAACAGAGTAGGATACACAGAACCCTAGTCACCTGTTGAATAATAGTACGTCAGGTCTCCATAGCTTGAACGGCGCATCCTGTTCACCAGCAAACCTCACATCTCTGATACCACCGTATAACCGTGGATCCCAACGAAGTTTATAATCGTTCCAATGCTTTCATAAACGATTCATTCATTCTTTTATCATTTTTGGAGTGCTGTTATTTGATGTTCTATGACTTACAAAATCGATATAGGCAAGGATTGACATCACTTGGTTCTTCTCGTCCTGAAATTTGTCAAGTTTATAGACAGAGCCAAACCAATTTCGACGGCATAGAAGTTTGACCATTGTTATACGACCATTGTTCGTTGCAAAATATTTAGTTTTTACCACATCGAGAATCTGATTCAATAGAAATCGAACTTTCACGTCTAAGGCCATCGAACTGTTTTCCACTGGTCGCTCGAACTGATCGTAGTTCTAAATGCAGGCGGTTTTGATCCAGGAATAATCATTTTTATCCAATTAATCAACCCAATCAACCATTTTATCAGCTGCTTTCTTTTCATGCTGGTCTTTTGCCCATTCCTTCAACATCCTATCTTTAGAGTCCACCACGCCCTTCTATGCCTTAAAATTTTCGGCCCCCTGAGTAGCATAAAATCAACGGCGTCACAGCTTAGCCCCTAACACTGCACCATCATAACTCGTTTGTTGTTGCGTAGTTTGTGACGCGAAATGAAAAGTGAGGCATAGAATGTGCAAAACAGAAATGACAGACATGAAAATGAAAGATGATGACACGAGATCCTAGTCGGTTACCTTCAAGCCGTAAGTAAAGAGTTCGATTTGATATAAACACTGCGATTTACGTTCGAAGAGTCCTAGTTGCTATCACCTTCGAATTACTACGAAAGGATAGGAGAAAACAAAAAGACCACGTCACATGCAAACCAGTTTTCTTCTCCATATCTACGTTCATTTTTTGTAAGCATATTTGTGAGGTTTCCTTTTGGTTTTGTGTCAAAAGTCAGCACTTCATTCGGAAAGAGGCTAACAATCCGTTCGACGTTGACTGATCCCTTCAAGATGCTATGTATGTATTCGCAAGATTGTAGATGTGATTGAATGCATATTTGACTTATACCATGACTTTCGGTGGTTTAGTAGCATTTCACGAACCTCGAAGGTGGGAATTAATAGTAATGAAAGCAAATCGAACCAGGAGGAGCATGCATTGAAACGAATCGTAAGCAACGTGCTTCTCTATAGATTTCTTTGAAGTTTTCAAGTTTTAAGAGTTTTATTTTAAGAGATAAGAATTCAGAGAGAGAGAGAGAGAGAGAGAGAGAGAGAGAGGCTTAAGCAATATTTTGCCATGAAACGAAGGACTCCGGAAAGTTAGAGGCGATATTGAGTCTGGTAACGAATGATCGACAATGTTAACAACTGACGGCGCCCCCATAGGGGTGCCGACCCACAGAACAGGGTGATTGCTTCAGAACAGCGGAAATAAACGGCAGACTACATTTTTATGCTGGCTTGAATCTCCTTCGTAATGGTAATAATTAGCAGTTCCTTCCTCTTCACGCTAATGATTTTGTGTAAAATCTACTCTGCACCACTGTTTTTCCAGAATAATTCCGCTGTACGATTAATCTCTACCCTGGAGAAGGATGTGGGAAACCGGTAGCGAGAAAACATGAAATTAAATGTCGATGGTGGACAGCCACATCATTTTCGCTTTGCTGACGATATCGTTTACATACATCAAACGGATCCAAACGGAACAAAGACTGGGCAATTTCAACAAAATTAATCCCTGGTCGAAGCTCGAGAGAACGAAATTCACGAGAAACAGATTAGTTTCTGACACGCCATTCACGCACAACGAAGCCGCCATTTCCGCAGAGACGTCAGCATAATCGACGATACTGCTCGAGAACTGAATGAAAGAAAACAGGAGGTTTGGTGAGCTTATCAGAACATCGAAGATGGAGTTGTGACGATAAGAGACAAATTCGTTTTTCCACAACACTTCAATACTGCAAAGTTTACTACAATGACGAACGCTTTAGAAATTTCGACGTTACAGGATTAATGGTCGACAGTTACATCACCTTCACTCTGCTGATGACATCTTCCTCATAACAGCAGACATTAGCCAAGCGCATCATATGATTGCCGACTTTGATAAAGCGTGTGGAAAGCATGGTCTTCGACTGAATCTCACAAAAACGATGAACATGAGGAACGGATTGGTTTCGCACGCCCCATTCACGCTCAAGGGAACGAATATCTCCGAATGCTCAAGTTATGTCTACCTAGGTCGGAAAATCAATATGATGAACGGCACAGCTCCAGAGCTGAGCGGAAGGAAGCGAGAGCTACCTAAGCTTTCAAGAGCATCGAGGATGTAGGGAAGAGAACGAAGAACACCCGACACCGTGCCCACCTTTTCGCCTCAACGGTTTTTCCTGCCATAACGTAGGTGTCAGAAACCTGGTCGCTGCGTAAGCAGGATGAAAGAACACTCAGCGTTATCGAACGCGCTATCGAAAAGACGATGCTAGGAATATCCAGTTTCACACAAGTAAGGGATGGGATCCGAGGCTCAGATCTGCATCAACGATCAAAGATCAAAAATGCCGTTCTATATGCCAAACAGTCGAAGATAAGATGGGCACATAATGCGTACGAATGACAACCGATGGACAAGAGCAGTTAGTTACTGGATTCTTCGGGATGTCAAACGTACTGCAGGAAGACCACCGACCCGATGGTCAAAGTTCTTCACGAAGAGCTTAGAAAAAAGATGTGATGTTCGACGGGTCCCTAGACCGAGCAGAACCCACTGGGCTACTCTTGCACGCGACAGGGATAAACAGGCGACGATTAGCGAGACTATAGGCGATATAAAAGATATATATATAGATATAGATATAGATGTAGATATATAGATAACTTGACTCGAGATGACTCGAGCGGGCGCCAGTAAATCTTCCATTTTTCCCTGTCGCGTGAAAGAGTGGCCCAGTGGGTTCTGCTCACTCGTCGCGCATCATATCTTTTTTCTAGGCTTTCGTGAAGAACTTTTACCATTTTCTTGCTCCAATCTTAGAGTTGAAATCTCTAATGTTAACCTATGGTCTTCTCTGTAAAACTTCTCCAGATCCATATAGAATGCTTTTACTTCTTCTTCGTCATAGTTTGCTGTTAGCACGTAAACGACGAAGATTGTCAAAGCCGGTATTGATCCACATCTTTTTAATCGTAAACGTCCGATTCGGGTTGGAAGCTGTTCGAATGAATCGATGTTCATGGGCGAACTCGTGTTGACGAGAACGCCACCATGACACCGCCTACTCCTCTATTGTCGCACGTTCCGAGGAACAGTTCTTCTCCGCAGTCATAGACGGCGTTGAATGTGGCGGTGTCTCGTCTCAGCAAGGCCGATGACGTTCTGCCTAATCCTCTTTGCTTGTATGAACAAGTCTTCTATCGAGGACTCGGATGCAAGCGTACGTGCAGACATAATACAACCGGAGACATAATGCGCATGGATGACAACCGATGGACAAGAGTCGTTAGTGACTGGATTCCTCGAGATGTCAAACGTACTGCAGGAAGACCAACAGCTCACTCTTCACGAAGAGCCTAAAAGAAAGATATGATGCTCGACAAGTGCTTAGAGCGAGCAGAACCCACTGGGCTACTCTTGCACGTGACAGCGAAAAATGTAAGATTTACTGAAGCCCGCTCGAGTCACTTGACGATCAACGGGACTAAAGGTGGCAGGTGATAGGATTAAAAAAAGGTGACCATCGTCGAACAGTTTACCGAAAACGAAAGATCCTATGGTACTAAAGTGTAAAAAGGCATCCAAAACTCACATTTACGTTTACCGCCAAAGACTGTTTGAAACCTAAAAGACGTCACCAGGTAGGTTTGAAATGTATTGCGTTTTGATAAGACCTGGTTACTAAAGGCAATTGCCAATTAGTTACCACAGGCTGGTATCACCAGAACGCAGTAGGAAGACCATCTATATGTTCAACCTCATAAAAATTCTAGCAGCCAATGTGATCTTTGCCAACTCCCTTGAGTCAGTAGAACAAATTCGGTTACTCTTGCATGCGACAAGAAGAAATGGAGATTTTACCATAACCACCTATATGACCGTCTACGTTCAACGCAAAATTGCATAATTTGCCCTAATGGTAGAGACGGTGAATAAATGAGATCGAGTACAGTCTATGTGATCTCCTGTAAGGCGTGCAGAGACGAATACATTGGGTAAACGGGCAGACCACTCTGTGTCCGCATAAAAGAACACCTAGTCGACAAACGTAAACCAAATACCCCAATAGACACACATAGGACCCAGAGGCAAAACGGGGAGGACTTTGAAGCACCTGTGAAGATCTTCGCACAGGAATCGAGAACACAAGCGCGCAAAACTCTCGAAGCGTCCGGGATTAATTCCAGAAATCCGAGAATGAACTGCAGGGAAGAATGCCTGATTATCATGCGTGATATTGGGTAGTATATAAGCCTGTTATTCTGATGGGGGTGACACATTACGCTTCCATGTGAATTCTGTGCGGTTGGTCTCCACGCGACATACTCAGTGGAAGTCTCATAGAAAGCGGCGAGTGTGCAAGCACTCTGTGTTGTGTGTGATTGAAATCTTGGTTTAGTGTTTTCTATGTTTGGTTATGGAGGTGTCTGGCCGAATAGATTGCTGTCAATTTGACCTTTCCAGGCTCTGAGGAAGGCGAAGTCCGCCGAAACGCCAGCTTATTCGTCGATAAAGAATAAAAATAACACATCGCATTTGCTCAACAAGAATACGAAGAATAATTTGACCAATGCCGACGTTAATAGAAAGTCGGTCGTGGGATTCATATAAATAGATTTAATGCAGTTTATCACATATCGCTTTACGTTATCGTGCCTTTTAAATACCTTCGAAAACGTCTTTGTCTTAGATTATCCTTTCCTCTAGCTCATCTCTTACCATCAATTACAACAACGAAATTGGACAAAAAGTAGATTTAAAACATTTCAACCTTCTAGACGAGAAAGCGAAATGTGTCACCGCCACTAGTTTGATTTCACATTTCACATTCACATTTCATGCCAGTCCTCCTACCACTCCAGGGTTAGAAAATTAGTATCGGATTTGTCTGGAAAAAGCTTCTTCAGATCCGCAAAATCATTGTCTGCTTGTGGTTAAGACTTGGAAACTTTGTTTTTAATAACTACTAAAATATCACTAGTGGACCACATGCATTGATACTTTCGTACTACTTTATTCATGTTTCCCGTAATTTTTTAAAACGAATTAAATTAAAGGCACCTCCTTAAGATGTTGAAGTAGACGATATTCATCAATACTGGGCAGAACGAACGATATTGTAATCAGAACGCCAAACGTACTGAGCAGAATCATAAGAAGACGAAAAGCTTTTTTGACGGCCAAAATGGCAGATGAGGAGGATCAATAGTGTAAGTATAGTTGGATTAGTCCGCGCAACATACATTAGGCAGCTCGTCGAACTGATAGAGCACGAAACCACTCCAGAAGGCACATATATCAAGTCTTCACATAGACGGGCGCCGCCACATCACTGATGAATCCAACGATATCGGGTTGGCCACAAGAAGATGCGACGATAGTAGAATTGACATTCTCCGAACATCATACATATTTTTCGCATTTATTTGCTTATTCGTTGTTAGTAGGACACAAGCTGTATGTAGCATCTTAGACCAGAGAGGTACGAATGGTTTTCTCGATCAAAGTAAGGAAACGAACTGACGACAGCCGTACCTAGAGAGCGGATGCCGCCAATATACGATAGTGTGACGAGGCTCTCATATTTTGATCTTTCACAAAATTCCCGTCTTGCTTTAATTTTTATGTGTTTGTATTTGTAGTTAACTATACTCTTGACCTAATCAATTACTTGCTCACCTCAAATCAATAGAAGCAGTAGAAGAACGTTGTCGCATTAATCAATTCCGGTTTTATGCTGTTGAGACGATCAATAGTTAAAGATGATAACTATCATCACAAGTATTTACTTGAAAACTGTCCAGATGTTAGGCAAATTTTAGGCTTTAGGCAAATTGTAGAGCACAGCTGTGTACTAGACGCCTCACAATGAATGACTAGTGGAATAAAGGATAAAGGATAAAGCTCTTGGCGTTGATCAATTCCTGAGGGATGCGCCATGCATTCGACTTCATTAAGTGTTGTTGGAGGTGATTGAATGCATATCTGGCCTTTACAATGACTCGCGGTGGGCTGCCGATGTATTGAGCCTGTGCTGCTATCCTCCGATACAAGTCTGGTACCAATTTGCTGACCCCGGAGGGATGGAAGGCTTGGTAGGCCATGGGCGCAAGAATCGATTCCACGTGCTTGTCGCAGTTGTCGTTCCAACCCTCCAACCACTGCTCCACACGCGCCCCACAATGAATGACTAGTGGAAATATAAAAAAATACGGAAAGATTGCAGAAAAAAGACAATGGATATACAGGACAAGAAAGCGAAAAGAGTCTTTAAAAACAGACGGAAAACCGAAATGTAGATCAAAAATCGCAATAAAAATGGCGCTTGCTGAATTACAGGACGTTGTGGGCGTTGTGATCTCCATAGAGGTTACAGCGAATAAGGCAAAAGTTAGGCGTCGTGCTTTAATAAATTCACTAGAGCATGTAGCGTAGTAGTAATCGTGCTCATTACACTGGTGGCTCAACCTACTAAGACTGGTTCGATCCCGCACCAAGGACACCAAGATTGGTCAACGACGAACGCTTTGTCGTTTAATCCTCTAAGCAACCTTGATTTTTTCTTTTAATAATCCTGTTGAAGTAGACATAACAATGTCGTTTTCTTCTTCATCAATCGCAAGGTTGTTATTCACCGTAGTGCCACCATGGAAGGAAGGTAAAAAACGGCTGTGAAGAAGACGATACTGCCGGGACGTCAGCTACCGTTGTGTTGTATGTGTTCTATGTGTACGGAATCAAACATGTGCGGAATAACAACCCCACGATCGCTGGGAAAGAGTACGACACATTTGTAATCCAATGCCGAGGTTAACAGAAAGTCGATCTTGGGAACTGTAGACATAACAGTTTACTCAACAAATTATATATAGGAGCACAGCAAAATACAAGAAATACACGACTGTAGAGCCCTGTGATTCACATTCGCGTTGATTGAAAAATGTAATGTTGAATAAAAATACACAAAATAATGTGTAGAAGTATGATGTATGAAAAAAATATACAAAAACAACGTACGGATCAAAATATAGATTTTGATAAAATAGAGCAATTTCGAAGTTTCTCATAGCAATGAAGCATCGGCTATCATCAACAATGATGTAATTGGGGGAATGAGTATGTCCTACTGGATGAGATCCTGTGTGGTCAGTGGCCCGCCTGTTCGAGAGTTATGAGCCTCGATGATGAAAAAAGTGAAAAGAAGACATCTCAACAATGTAAATTAATAGCTGATATGTATTTTTAATGCTGAAAAGAGCTACGTGATTGTTGATAAAGTATGACCCATATGTGAATCATACGTGATCGACAGTTGCCATCAAAGGATTTCATGTGACATCGGTTCAGTTTAACAGTGTACCATCCATATAATGTTGTATAATCTAAATGTTTCATAAAGCTGTAAAAGTGTGCAGTCACGAAAAAAAATCTTGGCTTAGGAGAAGAAAAAAGCACAAACAAAAGGACAAATTTCCAATTTTGATAATTGAAAGTGAAACCGGATTGATGGTATTCGCGGTTTAGTTCCAATCAAACCGAGTATTTGAATTCTCGACACTTATTCAAATAACAGAGCTAGGACATAAAACTTCCGACAAGCAATCAATGCATTCGGAGGAAAGATCGATTATCCGGTGTATGAGAGCAATGTAGCTCCAGAAGAAGTCTTGTGAAGCTCTGTAAGATGATCGTCTCAAAATAATCCGTGAAGAAGAACAAGATAGCAGAAAGAAAACACCATAATCTTCACGTCCTATAGCTTTCTAACTCTTTACAAGATCTAACTCGAAATCTGCTTACCAGCATGAGGAGTTTCATCGTTCATAAGATGAAATCCTTCGTTCTGAAATCCATAGAGAACATGCCGATCCGACGTCGAGTGGCGACGTAACAAACTACCTATGCCAGTTTGCCTACAACGAAAAAGTATTCATGTTAAAATAGCAAGTGTTATGATACTGTTGAAGAACTCGATTCCTATTTACCTAAAAGGTTTTGCCCGAAGATAGGAGCAAAGACCGAAAGACCTAGTTACGATTTCAATAGAAGTTATCCCATCGTCAAAAACGAAAAACTCTGCGAAAGACGTCAGGAGACGCAACACTGACACTATTAATTCGGAGTCTATAGGCGATGAAGACAATATTTTTCAAACAGACCGTCATTTAACCTCGGCACTGCCAATCGACACCTTTCTGGATTATTAAGCTAACACGAGCTTGATGAAAGCGATTTATTCGGCTGTTCCTATGTTTTCGTCTTTCCGAATATCGGATTATCGACTCCGAGGAAGACGAAGACGTCGAAACGTTAGCTGAACACACATTTTTTTTTCACCAATCTCGTGTTAACTTAGTCATCCAGAAAGATGAAAACAATGTTGGTAAAGAATCTAAAAATCGTCCAAGCTAAAGTATATTTTTTTCATTTTTCATCATACCAGTCATTTCGAGGATGACCACCTGGATGTCTCTTCGATAGCGTCGTTTGTTGCGTTCTGCCTTCTCGGCGTTCCTTGGTTCACTGTAGAGAACGGCGCCCATAAGGCCGCGCCGTAGGCAAAACTGGCTAGTGTCGCCGTCTAAACTCACCAGCTTCAAGAATTCTTAGTAAAATGGTTAAATTTCAAAATAAAAATCTTCTACATTATTCTAGGCTATCTTTTTTTTCCCTTATGGCTCCCAATCCAATAGTTAGAACGCACTCCTTTGGCGAAAGGTCGAAGCGTTAGTGGAAGTGTTGGTGGTGAGAGACGCTCTGTGGTAGATGGACGGTGGAGTGTACTACCACTGCTGCGAAGAATCAACACGCTTTGGTCACCTAAATAGAAGAAAGACTTGTTTTAGTAACCAAAAAAGAAGCTGATGAGGATTTTAAAAAAAGCTTTCGGCGTTGATCAATCCCTAAGGGATGCGCCACGCATTCGACTTCGTTAAGTATCGCTGCTAAAGGTGATTAAATGCATATCTGGCCTTTACAATGACTCCCGGTAGCCTTACCGATGTATTGAGCCACTGCTGTTATCCTCGCAGGCAACTCTCGTACCAATTTGCCAATCTCGGAAGAATGGAAGGCTTGGTAGACCATGGGCGAAGAGATCGATTCCACGTATGTATTGCAGGCCGCTTCCATCTACTGCGCCACACGCGCCACTTTTTTGTGAGGAACGGATAAGTAATAAAATGTCGGTTGGTTGAATTATTGATGAGAAGCTTTTAGTTTGCATAATGCGGATACTCCTTTCTTCAGAGTGTCACAAAAACGTGAGCTAACTTGGCACACGTTTCATTCTGACTCCAAGTCGTCTGCATTCTATTAAAAGAACGAATCACCGCCTTAGTTTATCACTCTAACATGTGCAGCATTAGACAGATCTCTTTTAATTTCGATCCATATAATTGATAACCTTTGTCAGCCAAAAAGCGTTGACTGCAACGCATTTTACGCGAATAGTAGCAGCTTTCGAATTTAAACCAACACATGGCGGTTCATGCTGAACTGTATTAGCTCTAAGAAAAACAACTAGAATCAAGAGATGCCTATCTAAAGTAAGAAATTATTCTATTTTAAATAGATGAAAATCTGCCCTTTTTGCAGCTCAAAATACATGTTCCTACTATCATTTTTGTGTCTTGCTTACTTGATACTTGAACGGCCCGTACTCACTAGTTGTGCGGGCACCAGCATAATCACCATTTTTCGGAGATTTGCTGGTTAAACCATTGTGCTTCCCCAGAATCCCGAGGACGGCCTGGCCAAAGCCTGCTGCAGGTTGTCACCTCTACAGGCAGTCGTAGCCCTTGTCAATCAGAGGGAGATTTGCCACCATGTGACTTTGATACCAGGACGGTGATGGATCTTGGTATTGGTTTACTCTTAGCTAGGCTTCCTGATGGAAGCGTCAAACTCCTTCTCAACTTGAGAGACCCTGCCGGGGGTACGAATCCTCCGCTGTACATCGCAGTCCGACACCCAGGAACACCTCCCAGCCACGATGAGGCGATGAACCGTTGGGAGGACTTTTTTGTGTGAAGTCTCGTATTTCGAAGACAAAAGTGGTTGAGCAAAAGTAATTTCGTTTAGCATGACATGGTGATGCTCTCCCATGTAGAGTTATGTTTGTAGCTTTTGTTCTTGCGTTTTAAAATTTTAAATTGTGAATAGTAATTTTAACTTTTAAATTTAAGTTCACAGAATGGCTCGTAGAAACTATATGGCCAATTAAGCCTATGTAAGAAACCCATATTACGAGTCCGTGCAATTTTTAACTCCTCAAACATTTTTGTGATAGAAAAACCATTCTCAGTTGTTGAAAAACATGAGCCTGTCGCCAGAGTTAAATAACGTTGCGATTTATGCATATAAATATAACAAATGCCATTGGTTTACCTAAAAAGGAGTTATTGACGAAGAGACGAGATGAATCATTTTCGAAGGTGACCTTCTTCAATGTGGAAGATCGCGGTAAATCGGTCATTTTCGCCGCTTTTGATGAAATCGACAACTGAAGTAAAGCGTTATCTTACAAAAAGGATCTGAAGAGGGAGAAGAACGAAAGAAAGACCTTCTGTGTAATGACGGATGACAAAGTGAGATTAGATGGGCTGCTGGCCTCTGGAATCGTCTCACTTACTCGAGTGGATGAGGTTGACGAACCTTAAGGCACTCGACATTCCACAATTCTCGTAACTTTCGATTATATGTTAGCATATTCGTAGAGGAAAATATTGAGATAACGGTTATAGTTCATGCTGTTACAGACATATTAGTTCATTTTAGGCTTTTGTTACTACTTCTCCCTTAGTAGAAGCGAAGGTTATCCTATGTGAAATGGATGCAGCTATTTCAAAACGCGTGTAGCGCAATTGTTAGAGATGCCCTACAATGCATAATCAGTCATTCATTCGATTCCATGCCACAGGCTCACAGAGCTCTTCATAGTTCTGAGGTAGGTAATTCAGTCCCATAGCTGTATAGAAGGATAAAAACACTGATTGAGGAACATCGGTGGCTTACTGTAAATCATCGTATAGCTCGAATCATCATCATTCAGTCATCTCAATGCTGCTCAACGGAGTCGAAGCTACGAACCAACCCAATAGCAATGGTGAAGGTTGAACGATTCAATTTTTATCGCTATAGTGATTTTTTAGACGTTTCGACAAATTTTCTTATTGTGTTATTATCATCGACCATGCTGAGCCCTTTCCAACGAAATGCTAGTTCCTTCTCGTCGCCGCATATCGTCCAGTGTTCGTCGACCTTGTTGAGAACGATTCAGAAGATGAATAGCTTGCGCATCACAAAGGACGGGCAACGAGAATCTTTACTAAGTTGTTGTTAATTCAAAGCTATCATTAGTTAACATAAGATTTCGTCTCTGGGGGCACACATTGTTCTATTCTCCCTGAATACCCCTATAAGATTCCGAAAGTACATTTTTCCTATATATTGTTGCTGAAAAAAGTGAACTACGCCGGGAATTGCATAGCATTATGGATCAATTTTATGCATGATCACATAAGGGTGAACTTAGCAAAAATCTCCCTTTTTTTCTTTTCGAAAACTTTTGACGTGTTCAATTTCTGATTCATAGACAATTTGGCGCTACTGGGTCTAGCAAGTTGAAAAACGACGACCCGCAAAAACTCACCCTTTCGAAGGGTACGGCAAAAAAAACAAATTCCCTATGACACAAAGTCATGATGTCATCATATAGGCGATAAGTAACGGATCATATAAATAGTCTATGAATATAAACTATCGAGACGCTCTGGATCAAATCCAGAAATCCGAAAATGGACCGCAGAGAAGAATGCCGCATTAACAAGCGTGATATTGAGCAGCATATAAGCCTGTTATTCTGATGAGGGCCACACATTACGCTTCCATGTGAATTCTGTGCGGTTGGTCTCCACGCGACATACTCAGTGGAAGTCTCATAGAAAGCGGCGAGTGTGCAAGCACTCTGTGTTGTGTGTGATTGAAATCTTGGTTTAGTGTTTTCTATGTTTAGTTATGGAGGTGTTTGGCCGAATAGATTGCTGTCAATTTGACCTTTCCAGGCTCTGAGGAAGGCGAAGTCCGCCGAAACGCCAGCTTATTCGTCGATAAAGAATAAAAATAACACATCGCATTTGCTCAACAAGAATACGAAGAATAATTTGACCAATGCCGACGTTAATAGAAAGTCGGTCGTGGGATTCATATAAATAGATTTAATGCAGTTTATCACATATCGCTTTACGTTATCGTGCCTTTTAAATACCTTCGAAAACGTCTTTGTCTTAGATTATCCCTTCCTCTAGCTCATCTCTTACCATCAATTACAACAACGAAATTGGACAAAAAGTAGATTTAAAACATTTCAACCTTCTAGACGAGAAAGCGAAATGTGTCACCGCCACTAGTTTGATTTCACATTTCACATTCACATTTCATGCCAGTCCTCCTACCACTCCAGGGTTAGAAAATTAGTATCGGATTTGTCTGGAAAAAGCTTCTTCAGATCCGCAAAATCATTGTCTGCTTGTGGTTAAGACTTGGAAACTCTGTTGCAGGGATATCCAGGAAGACTCAACTCAATGGGTAGTCAACCTTATTCATGAGGAATACAAAGTACTGAAACGGCGGCACGCATGCTGGAGGAATTTTGTCGAAGAAAAGTGAACAGAATGAATGAGAAAATAAGCTACAGCTATCCCCCACAATATGTGAAGTCGAGTATTAGGAAAATAACAATAGTTAAGGACGTCTTACTAGACAAACTTACCAAGGCTATCGTTACGTGGTGGGCTGAGAGTGCTCATATTGCTCGATCGTCGACTATCACTTGTGGAACTCTCCTGTGGTGAAAGGCGTCTTCTGATGACAACAGGTCGACTATCTCTCGACTTGTTTTGGTTCATCTTCGGCACGGTTTTCAATGGGAAATTCACACTGTGTGAACTGGATGCTGTGGTTCCGTCGACTTTCACACCTCTGACAATAAAGTCAAATTTATTCTTACACAACATTTGGATGTGTTAAAAACCGACGCTCACTGAACCTCAGCAACAATAAACGAATTATTTATCAAAATGATTGAGTTGACAGGAGGGTTGTGTAAAAACATTTATTTGGCTATTGTTTCGCCGTCTTCACCTTCTTCAGGAACCAATTGACCCAAGTCGATGGCCTTAGCTTGTCCTTGTTGCAGTGTGGTTCTGAAGAAGACGAAGGCACCAAAACACTAGCCGAATAGAAGTTTGTATGGCAACCTCGCATCAGCTCAACCATGTAGAAAACGATTAATAATTTCGATCACTGTAGAGAAAAACTAACTCCTATTTTTTTCAAAAGAATGACACTTTGTTCATGGGTTTTTTTTAAGCGCTACTAATAATTTGGAGCCGACTTCTCCCTTTCATCACCTGTATCACCTGTAGCCCCTTTGATCGTCGAGTGACTCGAGCGGGTACCAGTAAATATCATTCTTCCTTGCTGCGTGGAAGAGTAGTCCAGTGAGTTCTGCTCGCTCTAGGAACTCGTCGAGCATCATATCTTTCTTCTAGGCTCTTCGTGAAGAATTGCGACCATCGGATCGGTGGTCTTCCTGCAGTACGTTTGACATCCCGAAAAATCCAGTCACTAGCAGCTCTTGTCCATCGGTTATCATTCACACACATTACGTGTCCGGCCCACCTCATCTTCGACTGTTTGGCGTATAGAACGGCATCTTTGATTTTCGATCGCTGACGTAGATCGGAGCTTCGGAACCCATCCCTTACTTGTGCGAAAAGATGGGATACTCCTAGCATCGTCCTTTCGACTGCGCGTTCGATAACGCTGTGTTCTTTCATCCTGCTTACGCAGCGACCAGGTTTCTGACGCATACGTTAAGGCAGGAAGAACCGTTGAGTCGAAAAGGTGGGCGAGTCGGGTGTTCTTTGTTCTCTTCACAACATCCTCGATGCTCTTAAAAGCTCCCCAAGCCGCTCGTTTCCTTCTGCTCAGCTCTGGAGCTAAGTCGTTCATCATACTGATTTCCCGACCTAGATAGACATAACTGGAGCATTCGGAGATATTCGTTCCGTTGAGCGTGACTGGGGCAAACGAAACCAATCCGTTCTTCATGAACATCGTTTACTTTAGATTTACTCGAAGACCAATCTTTCCACACGCTTTATCAAAGTCCGCAAGCATGCGTTCCGCTTGGCTAATGTCTGGTGTTATAAGAACGATATAATCAGTAAAGCGAAGGCGATGTATCTGCCGACCATCGATTTTCACTCCCATATTATCCCATTCCAATGTTCGCATGACGTTCTGAAGAGTGGCGGTAAATAGTTTTGCCGGGATTGTATCGCCTTGCCTAACCCCTGTTTTGACGTCGACGTTAATATCGTTGTAGAATGGTGAAATTTTAATTGTGAAATTTTTGTACAGCTCACGAAGAATCTTTATGTACTGAGTAGGGACTCCTTGACTACCAAGGCCTTCCATGACTGCTTCTATCATCCCTTTCATAGCGGGATAAAAATAGAGTTTTCGAATTCATGAGAAATATTTGTGAAATGTCACAACATTGACAAAAGCACTTTACAGCTAACAATGGTTTTTTTTTTTCAGCGTTCGCTAATATTCGTTTATATTCCAGTGTCATATATTCTATCTGCACCGCAGAAAAAGCTCTGACTTCTTTGTTTTCAAGAAAAGTGAGAAGATCTAGATATTCATACCTGTTCTTCTCACTGTCGTCTCTTTTTGACGTCGACGACGACTGCACTTTCAACGTTCCAAAGTCCTTTTCCAATCCGTTTTCCGCTTTATGTTTCTGCTTCCTTGACGAACTAAAGTGACTACTACTTGACTTTTTCATCCTTCTGTACTTGATTTCTTTTGAGTTTCGGTTCGTTGGTCGTCTAGCGTCATGCTCCCGTCGCGGTGTTTCATCGCGAAGCCGAGAGTATGAAGCACTTCTGTGCTCATGTTGACGGGAAGATGGTTCGCCCTCCTGCTCAGTATGATAGGCTTCATTTCCAACAACTTGTGGCCTAAATTATCGAAAGTAAAGAGCTTAAGAATTCCACAGTATACTCAGAATGAAAACAACCGAATAGCAACTGAAGTTTCCCGAAGAATTACAGGCATTTTTGAGAAATTCAGGCTTCTGTTGCAACACAGTTTTTGATTATTTTTTAAAACACAAAAATAGCAAGGTCCACTTCGTATTACTTACAACTGTGATAGATGACAAAATTTTGCAGTGATTTACAGATAGGCCTAGTGTGCTTCAAAGCAAATGTTTTTCACAGATGATCAGCTAACCAAAGAAGGTGGATTAGTTTTTTAAACGACGTCCGCAATAGTTCTACAATACGTCCTGAGCTTATCAAGCAATATAATAAAGCCCCGATAAAACTCTCTACTTTGACTAATCCCTGAGGAATGCGCTGTACATTCGATTTCATGAAACATAGTTAGAGGTGACTGAATGCATATCTGGCCTTTACAACGACTCGTGGTGGCCTACTGATGTAAAGAGCCAGTGCTACTAGCCTCTCAGGCAAGTCTGATACCAATTTGCCGATCCCCGAATGATACAAGGCTTGGTGAGCCAAGGTGCGGGGATCGATCCAATGCTTATTGGGTTGCAGTGCGCCTCCGGTCACTTCGCTACACGCGCCCCTGTCTAGCAATACACGCAGAAGAATTGAGGCCACATGAAGAAAAATCAAATTTCGAGTCATAAGCACATTTTGTTGAGCGGAGCATTAGTGAATCAGGTCCTTGAAATGTACTGATCCTATTGATTGCCAATCAAGACCTACCTTGGCAAAAGTCGATAGTCAAGGATCGGACTTTCGACGGATGCTATGCTGTGTCTTCGTCGCCTCTGACGATGTGAAGACGATGAAATGTTACGGTCCTCCTTTTTTGTAGAAACATTCAAAAGTGCGAAGTAAAACGCCATTCACACCAAAAGCACAAGAGCAGAGTTCTAAAGCAGCATGAGTAGTTCACATGTTTTGTTTTTTCCAGAAAGTATTAGTTGTCATTTAGAGATGAAAAGAAAAAGACTAAGAAGGAAGGAAGCTGAAACAAAGTGCGCAACAAAACATTGTGGTAGTTCAACTTGCATGGTCATATGAAGGATGAAATTTCCAAAATTGTCACCGCTCCTCAATGGAATTTATAAATATTTAACTAAAACGTTAACTTAAATTGTTCACATACAAAATTTCTTACGCATTTGACTACGGCATGTTTGGAATCGTACCAAGATGGTCGCAACACACGGAGGTTATCATTTCTTGAAGTTCCCCAATCTTTCGACAATTTCGAAAACCGCAATAGCTTAAATCTTTATAGATGCAATAAATTACCTGTTAGATATAAGGAGGGTTCCAGTGGGAAAAAGTACGATGCTACTCTGATCCTACTTAAAGAAGCTGTGAAATCTATCACAGTAGATGGTAAAATTGTATAGGCTCAATGCTTTCGCATTTACTCGCTCAATTCGTTGATTTAATAAGAAATCGTTATGAATATTTAAGAGAAACAGCGAGAACTGTTCACAGAAACCCGACGACATGACTCCTATGGGAATCATACGAGTGCGAAAGTAACAACCGCTTTCAATTATAAGTCGATATATCTCAGCTCAACATGAATTTGATTGATATGGAAGCTATGAAATTTTACCGATTTCTGCAGACAAGGTAAAAGTCTTCTCTTCTCTCTCCTAATCTCTCTCTCCCTTTCTCTCTCTCTCTCTCTCTCTCTCTCTCTCTCTCTCTCTCTCTCTCTTAGTCTGCTCTTAATCTTCCAAGATAAAATGCCGACCGATTTGTAAGATCCAGCTTCACATTTCGAAAAGGAACCAGATGAACTACTAGATTTCTTCTAATGGAAAGCGATACTGATCACCAATGTTCCCATAGCCTTCACAACAGTTGAGCCTGTTTGGAATGCTTTAAGACGTCAAATTCCTTTCTTGAAAATTTATCTGGAAATGTCAACTCTAAACAAATCTGAAGTTCAAAAAATTGTTTACAAAAACTATATTTGTTCCTAAAGAGGTAGAAAAAAGCTTATTCAACTAGCCTCTGAAGTTTCCAGCTTCTCCACACCTCTGCTGGTAATGTTCGGTTTAAGTGAACAGTTTTGGTTAAAACCTTGTCATCGTGAAAATAAACCGACTACTCAATCGAAACTCTTCGAAAAGCACGATTTACGAGATTTGTTCTGTAGCCGGACTAAGTCGGATGAGAAGAACGCTACTCTAGACAGCCTAGAGCATAATCATTACATAGTATGCCAGTCGGTTCGAAAATTCTTGGCCAACAAAGTTATTACAAGCAATGCCAAACACAAAGCCATGTAGATAAAAACGCAGCCGAGTGTACATAAAGCTGAAAGCTCTTGGCGTTGATCAAGCCCTGAGGGATGCGCCATGCATTCGACTTCAGTAAGTATCGTTGGAGGTGAGTGAATGCATATCTGGCCTTTACAATGACTCGCGGTGGCCTGCCGATGTATCCAGCCAGTGCTGCTATCCTCCCAGACAAGTCTGGTACTAATTTTCCGACCCCGGAGGGATGGAAAGCTCGGTGGGCCAAGGGCGCAGGAATCGATTCCACGTGCGTGTCGCAGTGGCGCCTCAAACCGCTGCGCCACACGCGCCGAGTGTACATAAATTTGATAATATGCTCCATAGATCTGTTGACTTTAAAATAATCAGAGTCATTTGACTGAATCCTAAGTAAAGCGAATATCCTGAAACGTTTGTGAAGATAACTGATCTGTGCTAAAGAGCTAGCAAAGAGTTGTAGAAAAAAATAGCCACATCTTTATAATTTTCATAAACTTCTAGCTAAGTAATTTGGGAAATAGACAAAATCTTTTCGGAAGAATTACATCACCATAGATATTGACGTCCCCTTTGTGACGAAAATCATGTTTGGAACGTTTCGTCCTCTCTCCACTAAAGCCTTTCAAGTTTCAAGCCGAACAAATGCGATAGACGGCGTTTCTCTCCCAAAACAACCATCTTTCCATCTTCTTCATCTTTGGTGTTTCTCGTGCTCATCGTTAAAAGTTCACAAGTTCATCGCAAGCTCAGTAAATCATATCAGAGCCAATTCTTGACGGTTGTCTAGCAACTATATGTCTTTTGACATTTTTTTTTCACACTCCATCACAACATCCATCTCTGCTGCCGTTGTTCTTCTTCAGTTAACTCAATTATTGAAGAGGCACCAGACCACTTCAATTCGCTTTCAACAATGTTTACGAGTTTCACAAAGATTGCTAATAACATGAGGCATATTTCAGATGCAAGATGCTAGAAAATAGAATGGAAAGAAAACGAGTGAATGGTCACCACTCAACGCCTCGATGGAGCAGAATGTCATAAACCAGTCTAAGCCAGTGTGATTTTTCCACAGCTAGTCCATGATTTCATCAGTACCCTACTAGTAGATGGAAAAAACAAGAAGCTTAAAAAGACGAGTGGATATTACACTATTGACAGTCGATTAACTAACGAGTAACATTGGATTTGCTTCAGTGTGCTAAGTCTTCTAACTTTTGAATGCGTGCTGGAATCGATTATTGATTTTCTTTCATTTCATTGATTAGTGGTTGAAACGCCAAATAATTTAATGATAAAACATAAAAACAATAACCACCCACTTATTCACTAATCTTTTAGTTTAAAAAATTGTCTTCATTTGGTGTGTTGTGGAATTTTACGTTATTCACGTTTTAATATCCGCACATTTGAGCGGTACGGTATAACTCAGGAAGGAAAAATGAGTGACTGGATAGTAATCAAGGCATATTTTGCCTCCAGAAAACCAAAAAAGCATCAAAGTACAAAAATAACGACTTTTTCGTGATTTTTAAACAAAAAACACCAAATTCAAGTCGAATTCGGCAAAATCATCTAGTGAAGTCGGAAGAAAAAACAGGTGACCACTCAAGGATAACCATTGGGTCAATGAAAAATACAGTCAACTCGTTACTCTAAGATTTTCTGGAGTACAAACAAGGCACAAAACGATGAAGTCTTCGGTGTAAATTAATCCCCGAGGGATATTCTACGAGTTAGACACTATTCAACATTACACAGTGATTGAATGCATATTCGGTTCCTACACTTAATTGCAGGAGACTGCCAATATTTCGAGCCACTGCTTCTTATTCCTACGGACAAACCTGGCACCAACTTCTCAAACTCGGAGTGACAGAAGGTGTAGTCTAACTGGGGAATTGAACTGAAGACCCCGTGCTAACTAACGAACACTCTAACCCACTATGCTGCATTAGTCCGGACAATAATGCTCGATAAATCTACACTTGAATGTGTTATTTTTGTGAACTACAATTGTTGACAACTACTAACTGTAAATGAACAATATGAGTCTTCGGAGACGTTGCACCCATAATTCTTACGAATAGTACTACTAAATGAATCGGAGACAATCGGTGAAATCGATGCGAAGAATATTTTGACGAGAAACAAAGCCAAGTTATGAAAATGGGCGCCGAAGTGACGTTAGGCGTGTCTCAAAGAAGTGGTCCCAGAGGAGATCGACACGCCTTCAGCGCAATGCCAATATTTTGCGAAGTAAAATATTTCTACTTGCGTGAGACCTTTAATAGACCACAATGTTGTCCACGATATAATGAGCTCAAGTTTTCGGATCATCAAAAAATGGCTGATTACACAATAGACCATAAATGTGGGAAAGGCTTAAGCACCAGTTATTTTACCTGGTAATCTCACAATAATAAAAGACGATCACGCTACCTCCATACAGTTCGCCTGGAGCCTCACTGTGATGAAAACGACTCCACAGCATATTAGACACCCTGAAGCCATCGTTTTTGTACGGATACATTCCGATGTTTTCTCAAATGACGAAGGCCGTTTCGAGAAACATAGTGGTATCCGTAAGCACAACAGCCACTCAACAACTGGAGTGATCGCCGGCATTCGTTTTTGCACTCTCAGTCCCAAGTGAGATATGTTTGCGATACAAGAGGTCTACATGTATGCGAGTAGAAAATAAACTAGGCAACAAGGCCTTCAGAAAAAATGGGACTTTATAAAGCCGTCATAACGCTCATAACGCCAAAAAAAGTGTAAATATTTGTGCCTCACTGAATAAGTGGTAATCGAATTCAACAACTGCTCTTAGATGAAACTACGTCCTATTTCAGGTCTATCTGATCTGTTTGCTATAATTTCCTGCATCATGAGTGGTCACCAGGAGGTTCTCTTCCATCATTGGCTTTCATTGCCCCGTTTGGGCAACAAGGCCTTCAGAAAAAATGGGACTTTATAAAGCCGTCATTCACTCATAACGCCAAAAAAGTGTAAATATTTGTGCCTCACTGAATAAGTGGTAATCGAATTCAACAACTGCTCTTAGATGAAACTACGTCCTATTTCAGGTCTATCTGATCTGTTTGCTATAATTTCCTGCATCATGAGTGGTCACCAGGAGGTTCTCTTCCATCATTGGCTTTCATTGCCCCGTTTTCGTGTAACCTAAAAGGTGATATATTTCAGTCCATGTAAAGCGACATAAACGTAGATTTAATGAAAAATTTCCCGAAAAATTGTAGCACATTAAAAAATCTAATTAACATTGTGCAACATCGACACGTCGTCATGAAAACGGTTTTTGTTCCAAATATGGCGTCGGGACTCATGGTTATATTTTTATACAGATTAAATTAAGGTTTATCCCACCACTTTACAAAAAACGAATAGAAAAGACGAAAGTATGGGACATATGGATATTACGAAACCCTCACCATTTAAGAATACAAGATCCTATCACCAACGCAGAAAGGTATTCTTTTCTATTTTCTAGGTATTCTAGCACATATCTGTCATCTCCTACAAAATATTTGTCTATCAACCCCTTTTCCCCTAAACCCAACACAGGTGGACAAATGAGCATTTGACGGGCATTCCTCACAACAGAGTCAGAGGTACAAAGGTGGACATGTTCGTGAAGAAAGCAAGAATAGCTCGTCGACACTACTGCCCTAAAATATTTATTATAAGATAGGCTTCCGATGCATCAATATAGTTCGTTCACGTTCAGTGGAAGCACATTTGTCGTAGACTGTCTCTTGGACCCTTTTCAATGACGGTGCTGCAGACCTCAAAGTGGGTAATCAACCACATGTATATGCATAATAACAGCGTAAAATAAACGTTACAATGATGTTAACATACGTATGCACACCACATCATACCTCCCAGCGGTTTACCGCCTCCTCGTGGCTGGAAAGTGTTCCTGGGTGTCAAGTTGCGATGTACAGTAAGGACAATTATCCACTTGGCATAGTCTCCTAAGCAGAGAAGGAGTCCGGAATTCCCATCAGAAAGCGTAACAGAGACTAAACCAACACCAGGATTCACCACTTTCTTAGTACCAAATTAGTCGCATGGTGGCAAATCTCCTTCTGATCCACAAAGGCTGCGACTGCCTGCGGTAGGTAACGACCTGGAGCAGACTTTGGCCAGACTGATTTTGGGATTAGAGGGAACCACAGTGGCTAAGCCAGCAAATCTCCGAAAATCCGAAGATTATGCTGGAGCGCGTAATCAGTGATGACGGTTCATCAAAATGTCCAAGTATACATATCATAACGATAACCGTGGTCAAGGCGTAAAGACATTAGATGGAGAGCAGAATTATATTGCCACTTAATGACAAGACGAAAGAATTGATGAATCAAGAGTAGGTTCCCTTATACTGTTCCCGGAGAATGCGGTAATCCATACAGTTGCGTGAACACCCATGGTAGGCGTAGGTCAGATTGAACTGTTCACCATCGACATGCACTACTCGACAGAGGATCCAATCCGACATAAAAGGATGAAATATTAAGGACTTTGCCGGTATAACAACCGGAAATGATACGTAAAAGCAAATGAACCTATGGAAATAAAAACAACGTAGTGGAGACGTCCTCTATCCAGCAACACTCCGTGGCAAGCAACCTTCGTGAAAACCTACTTATTAAAAAAAAATCGTGCATCTGCACGTTCCGAAACATTAAACTGACCCTTCTTCCCCACTTGCTTACGTATACCGGGACTTAATCTAACATCTGCATTCTTCCGTGTACAAAAAGGAGGAAGAGCGCGTGTGGGTGGCGCAGTGGTTGGAGTCGCCACTGCGACACGCACGCGGAATCGAGCCCAGCGCCCATGGCCCACCAAGCCTTCCATCCCTCCGGGGTCGGCAAATTGGTATCAGACTTGTCGACCACCTCTAACGATACTTAATGAAGTCGAATGCATGGCGCATCCCTCAGGGATTGATCAACGCCAAGAGCTTTATCCGCTTTATCTTTTACAAAAAGGAGGCCCACGAAAGTCCCACATACCTAACCCAAAGATTTAATTGATACAGAGTATGAAAGCCTTGCTCTTCGAAGAAGGTCCCGTTCTCGTAAACAATGAAGTCCTGGGGCTTATCAATCTTTTCGAAATGGGCCAGGAATCCTACTTCACCAAAAACAGGTGATAAAATGAATATTTGAGCCATGTAGTGAGTGACTCACGGCGGTATAATATCGGTGTCTTACACTAATGTTTGTACTCTCCTAGGCAATTCTAGTATTAATATGCCGAGAGAGAGGGGTACAAAGCTTGGTGAATCCGAAGAGCACGCTTGAGCCAACGATCCATCCCGATAAAAGACTCCAGATGATGCACGCGGTTACTACCAGAGCTGTGATAACAGAAAAAATAACATGTTACTAAATAACTTTACGGTCCAGTTAACTTCAGAGTGCCAACACTTCAACTGCGTCACCATCGACAACTTCAGATCCAAGTAAATAACTATGTCTACCACACAGTTAGACTCTTCACCGATGTTATCTTCCGCAATAGGGTTCAAAAGCTCATCGATGAAAAGCTAGTATCAATCGGCCGCATTCTTCTATATAAAACGGGTATTAACCAATTACCGGTAAAATACAACACATTCCCATGTTGACAAACCATCCTAAGGTATCATAAATTCTCAACTATTTAGAAATTGTAGTATGATCCTCTCAATACTACACCGCCCCGTAGTAGCTGGAAAGTGTTCCTGGGTGTCGGCCTGCGATTTGCAGCGTGGGAATTCTACGTAGCATAGTGTTCCAAGCTGAAAAGGAGTCCGCCGTTCCCATCAGGGAATCCGGCTGAGAATAAACCAATAGAAGGTCCCAACACCGTCCTGGCATCAAACTAGTCACATGGTGGCAAATCTCCCTCTGATCTACAAGTGCTGCGACTGCCTGTGGTTGTGACGACCTGCGACACACTTTGCCCTGCCCAACCTCTGCACTCCAGGGAACCGCGATGGCTACACCTGCAAAACTCCGAAAAAGTGGAAACTATGCTGGGCCCTGCACAACCTGTAAAGGCGAGCCATCAAAATTCCCACGTAGGTAATAATATCATGCTCATTGCAAATACTTAGCCAATGTAGCGAAAAAAGATGAACCAAATCAGAACAAGGTCGTTACTAGCAGAGTCGGACATTTTCACTTTTAGCACCCACATATTAGACGATAATCCTGAAAAGACCTAGTCAAATTGGACGATAACTGTCACAAGTAAAAACATTAACAAAGAAGGAGCAACGAAACCGAGTAAGAAATCCGAGTTTCAAAATGTTCCAGGAAAAAAGGGTTAAAAAAAAAGATTTGACTCAACAAAATAATTTTCGAATCTGCTCAAATCCATTCATAACGCAAACTAAAGAGAGAAAGTTTAAGACCATGAGACCTAATTGTCCGTCAAAAAGGAAATTATCACATTTGCACACCGTTCCTTGACTAGGTACAAATAGGACTAGTTTATTAACACAAACAGCATATTCAAAAATATTAAACACACTAAATACGAGTTCAGAATTCTACTGAAACACGAACACTGTCTTGATTGAAGAGTCTTGACTTGTGGTAATCCAACACAGTCTTCTTCTTCTGAAGCAGCTCGTATGGCAATGTCCCCGCCTTCTCCATTCGTCGCCATTGAAAGCGATTAACCGGGTGATCGACTCCTTTCCACATTCTCAAAATAAAAACTAAAAAATAAATACAACTGTGTTCTTGTGGAATATGTAACAATATTCGGATATTGTACTTCTCAAGTCGTTGCGCAGTCAATGGCATCTCATTGCATGCCCTCGGGTAGATCGGCGTGTTTAATTACCGCCTTGCGATCAATCACCTTCTTTTGCTTTTTGGTTTATCCCAGCGTACTGACTGCGCAACGCAGACTCTTGAGAAGTAGAATAGTGAGAAGGATATTACTGCATAAGGCGGGTGTGGCGTAGTGATCGGAGGCGCCCTGCAATACACTCGGGATCCATACCGCCGCTTAAGGCCCACCAAGCCGTCCAACCCGCCGAGGTCGCTATATCTTTATCAGACTTGTCCGGGAGGACGGTAGCACTGGCCCGATACCTATTGCTGTATAGATAAAGAAAGAACAGGACAAGAAATATCCGGATATTTTGCAAAGTCTCCAAAACACCTTCTACATTTCCGAAGCCTAAAGTGATAACCCTTGTCTACGCATCCTGTTTCCTAAAGGAATTCAACCGAAATTTAAATAAAAGATAACGCATAGCCTTCTATTCAGTGCCTCTAATTTCTTCATGGCAGGATAATGCATGAAATACAATGAGTCTGGCAGGCAGTCTGAGTTTCGCAAATATCACAGCATTACTATGATTAAAATAAAATATAAATCATTTGCAATTCAGGTTCCCTTTAACCAAAAGTAAAATTACACCGCATATTTACAACTGTTACAAAGCATTTGCTATGACAGGAATTCCTCCCAATGGTTTACCACCTTACCATGACTGGAAGGTGTTCTATGGTGTGGGGCTGCGATGTACAACAAGGGATTCTTCCCCTGCAGGTCTCCTTTTTAAGGAGTACGACGTTTCCCCCAGGAAGCCCGGCTAATAGTAAACCACCACCATCCTGGTATTAAACTAGTCGCATTGTGGCAAATACCCATCCGATCTACAAAGGCGGCGAGTGCCTGTGGTGAAGACCTGGGGCAGACTTTGGCTAGACTGACTGACCTCGGGACTTCAGGGAAACACCATGGCTGAACCAGAAAAACTGCGAAAAATGGAGATTGTGTTGGGGCCCGCACAACCTGTCAAGACGGGCTGTCCAATGCTCATGTAAAAGATATTACTTCGCGACATTCACATATACAGATTCGAGAATATCTTCTATAAGAAGAAAAAACCTCTTCTTAACGAGATTAGAGAGTTGAACCCAGGTTCCCACATGTTTTTGCAACCGAATAAGTGATAACCAGTCCTAACAGTGGTGATTCAAACTTAGTTTATCATTCACGAGAAACCAGAACACCGCGAAAGATTAACAAAAATCCTACTTACTAACGAACTGCCGCCTTTTTACCTATTCTGAGATCATTGTCAGAGTATAAATCTACCAGCATACTTTATACGAAATTTTAGCATCAAGAAGATTAATCACGATATTTACTGCATACCAGAAACTTGTAAATGAAAAAATGTAATTGTAAATGAAACTCCGCTAAGACTACACCCAAAATTTTAATGGAGCAAAATAATGACTCAAATGATTATATTTCTTAAAATACAGCATATCTGTATCATCCCCAGAAAATCAACCATCATAAGAAGCTATCAGCACTCGCCGAAACGACTCTTCTTTCCATTCCATTCTTTGCTACGTTTCAAAATTTTGCTTTTCAACGAATTTCTGGAACAGCTCGACAAAACTCGGTGTGATTCAACCACTGGCATAGAAAACTAGAAACCTCTGTTCCCACTTCTCCGTATTACGCAACGGAGAGATGTGGTAATCGAAGAAAAGGATAAAGCTGACGGCGTTGATCAATCCGTGGGAGAGGCGCCATGCATTCGACATCGTTAAGCATCGTATGGAGATAACTGAATGCATATCTGGCCTTTACAATGACTCGCAGTGGCCAACCAACGTATAGAGCCAATGCTGCTATCCTCGCAAACAAGCAATGTACCAATTTGTCGACCCTGGATGAATGGAGAGCTTGGTGAGCCTGGGCGGCGGGAATAGATCCCACATGTACGGTAGCGCACCTCCGACCATTGCGCAACTCACGATTTAGTGATAATCCAACAATATCGGGAAATTCTGGTACAATGGTAAATCTGGTAAATACTCGGTGCATTCGAATGAAGTTTTCAGATGATAAATGGCAAAACTTAACCTCAAGTCTTCCTAGTTTCTGGTATTCATACGTGAGATCTTATATCTCGAGAATAGGATATACTAGGATAGGATACAACAATATCTTGGCTTTGAAAAGCTGCCGAAGGAATCGGAAGATCAAAATAACCCAGACGGATACCTAATTAAACGTGGAAATAAAGCTCAGATCCATGAAGCCCAGATGCAACCATAAATGATAGACGTACGATGGAAATTGATAGAATTTCTAGGACTGCCATGATGTATTAACACGAGTCATCTAGGCATACACGCATAACAACGCTCATGAAAGAACTGTACAAACTTATGTATTTACCGGACACTAATGTTGTAAGCTGCTATCCAAAGAACGGTGACAAATGCTGCTGCAGGCACAGCACGTCGAAACGGTAAGGTGACAATGTAATGCAGCCTAAAACACCGCAGCACAATATCACCGTACAAGAATCAAGGGATGCTCAAAACATGTTGAAGTCGTGAACTCCAGTTCTTGAGCTTTTCTTAAAGATGCATAAGGTTGTTGAACAACTGCGGAGGTAATACAACAGCTCGCAAGATCTATTAATTCACGACACTGAACCACTTGGGCAAACAATCGCGAATTTAGAATTAGATATAACATAAGCACATCGATGTAAGCACGTGTTAGATATATTAAGAGCTACTCCGCTAAACAATTAGAGCTCGTCTAGCGTAGTGCTTAGAGGCGCCCTGCAATGCACATGGGACATATCCCCACACGGTACGCTCACCAAGCCTTCCAAACTTGCGGAATCCGTAACTTGGTACACTTGAATAGGAGGATAGCAGCACTGGGTCTACACGTTGGTAGGTCCGCCCGAGTCATTGTAAAGACCAGATATGCATTCAATCATCGCTGATTATGCTAACGACGTCGAACGCATGGAGTGTTCCTCATGGATTGATCAACGCCGAGCGCTTCATCCTTCTTATACGCTTCCATATCTTATAATGAACGACACAATGGTACATGACATAAATTTTCGTGAATAAGGAACATAATATGCAGTGGAGAAGAGTCAAAAATATTACACGGTCTGATGAAATGTCAACTCGAGAAGGGTACATGTGGATTCGTCTATGTGGTCCAAGGGCAGGTTGCAGGCACAACATAAATGATCACCTGTAGCTCCTTTGATCGTCGAGTGACTCGAGCGGGCGCTAGTAAATCCTCCATTTTTCCCTATCGCGTGCAAGAGTAGCCCAGTGGGTTCTCCTCGCTTTAGCGACTCGTCGAGCATCATATCTTTCTTCTAGGCTTCTTGTGAAGAACTCTGACCATCGGGTCGGTGGTCTTCCTGGAGTACGTTTGACATCCCGAGGAATCCAATCACTAACATCCCTTGTCCATCGGTTATCATTCATACTCATTACGTGTCCGGCCCATCTTATCTTCGATTGTTCGGCATCTTTGATTTACGATCGTTGACGTAGATCGGAGCTTCGGATCCCATCCCTTACTTGTGTGAAACGGGATACTCCTAACATTGTCCTTCGACTGCGCGTTCGATAACGTTGAGTGATCTTTCATTCTGCTTACGTAGCGACGTATGTTATGCTACGTTCGCTACGCAACATAAATGATAGATGAAACAAACCAGCAAGACAATACACGACCACACACCACACGTTGGACGGATCCCAAAACTTCTGGATCTGATTCGATTCCTTGCATCTAACATGCACAGAGGTCTTCTGATTTGTGTACATGCTTGGCTGTCCCTTCAAGATTTCAGCCTTCTTTATCAATGTTGTTAGGTGTGCCTTGAACTTATACCTCTAGGAACTAATTTCCCGAACCTCAGTAGGATGGAGGATTGGAGAGCACAGAGCAAGCTCGAATCGGCGCCTTGCTTCCACTGAAAGGCATCGCCACCGATGTCGACATCAAGAAAAAGAAATAAAACAGCGAGATTTCAAGATATGAAACGAAAGCTTTCGAGATCCCGATGAAAGATTACTTCGAATACCAGGTGAAAGAACTCTTCGATTACATGTAAATACGAAAACATTAAAACGCACTTGCCAATCTCATAGAAGCAACAAATTAAATTGTTATCCGCTCAGGAACCCGCTCCAAATCTACAAAATGTTCGGTCGAACGGTCAGATATTAATCAATGGAAACCGTTCTGCAAAGCAAATTTGGTTGTATATATGCGTGAAACCAGGAATACAACAACAATAAGGTTCTTGCCGTTGATCTAACTCGAGGGATTCGCCATGCATTCGACTTCGTAAAGCACCTTTTGGAGGCGATTGAAGGCATATCTGGCCTTTACAATGACTCCATGTTGCCTACCGACGCATCGAGCCGATGCTGCTGTCCTTCCAGACCAGACAAGTTTGTTACCAATCGGATGGAAGGCTTGGCGATCAGATCAACCTCATGTGTATTTCAGGACATCTCCTAACGCGACACGCCCTCTATTTTAACATAAACGAAGCAATAACATAAAACTCTCACCTATGCGAGAAAGTAGAGAACCCTGTAGGCTTAGGAATAAACCTGTGGGCTGCCTCTTTTGACATAACGTGTCGAAACTCTGAGACAATTAAATTAGAACCAGCAAAAATTGAAAATTGCAAATAAAGGCACGGGATAAAGCTCTCGGCGATGATCAATTTCTGAGGAATACGTCATGCATTCGATTTCACTAGGCAACCTTTGTAAGTGGTTAAATGCATATCTGGTCTTTCGAAATGACACGCGGTGGCCCACCGATGTATCGTACCAATGTTGCTATCCCCGAAACAGATCTAGTATCAACTTGCCGACCCCAAAGGGATGGAAGGCTAGGAGGGCCAGAGGGGCGGGAATCGATGCCATGTTTGTCCCGCAGAGCGCGTCCCACCACTGCGCCACACGGTCCAAAAAATTGAAAAATTGCAAGTAATCGATATTAATTTAAAAACGCTGGTGCAATTAAAGCACAAAATCAGACAAGCTAGCTGAAATACGTTCACAGTTTATTTTTACAGTCTACAGTTTATACACGATTAAAAGAAAAGCAAAGCGTTAAGACGACGTTTTTTATGACGTAACCACAAGAAGATCAGAAAAAAGGACTAAAAATTGAAAACCAAGGCATGAATATGGATTCCAGAAAACTACTTCCTCGCAAAACTATTCTGAAATGCTCCAATCCCTTGTCGCGGTCTAGCAATTGGAGATTCCCATATGGCGGACGAGCCTCGGCGCGGATACGTCTTACATTTGCCGAAAATCAAAGCGAGATCCGGCTGTAATTAATGTGCTAGACAACTGATTAATCGTCTTAAACTTATTCAGTAACAACACCTTGTAACCTTTGGATACAACTTACAGCTTCAACCTCCCCGAAATATTCACTGAGATCAAATTCCCCTGAGCGAAGTATGGCGGCTTGTCTTCGCAGTTCGCATTGAAACTCCTTTCCTACTGCCCATGATGGAACTTTTTTACGTGGAGCCTCCTTAAAACCGCATATGAAATGTTGAACAAAATACGAAGAGTGTAGTGGGCATCCGAAATCTCACCTCTTGGTCCGTCTCGTCACCACTCGAAAGATCTTCTATACTATAATTATTTTCACTTAAAGGCTTGTCTACTTTGCCACGTGTGATCTCGTACGAAGAATGACGAGACGCTGACTTATGGCTCACATTTGAAGTCTGAGAAAAACGTTTCATTACAATTAAATTTTGCTGAACCTACAGATGGCACAAATATTTTTAACAGGAAATCAAATATTTCCTCTTCATAGAGTCACGTCGGAGCGACAAATACTGAGATCTTACGTTCATAATGACGTTATCAAGATGACGATTGTGGAGCTTCATAGATGAGCTCGTGTTCAGACATTGTGCCATATTTTCCTGCTCTTCAGTGCATAGCGGTTTCTCCTCGTTTATTTCCAAATGTTCTTTGCCTTCGTGAACTCGGTGATGCTCCAACTTCCTCCACTCTCCATCACGCTTATCAAAGTCTTCCAGCGATACTTCGACATTCTCACCCTTCTTTATTAACAAAACATTCTCTCTATCTTGTGTATCTTTGGTGCTTGACATTCTATTTCCTTCTTTTTGGGGCAGACAGCTCTTGTTTTGCTCATATATGAAACGCTTCCCTCCTTCTTTAGGTGCAGAGCCCTGTGTCTCACTTTCTGTATCATTATTATACAATTTCTTCCTAACTAAGCCTTGCTGCTCATCAAGAACCTTCACTCGACGCCTTTCTTCC
This sequence comes from Angiostrongylus cantonensis, assembly GCA_009735665.1. NCBI lineage: Eukaryota > Metazoa > Nematoda > Chromadorea > Rhabditida > Metastrongylidae > Angiostrongylus > Angiostrongylus cantonensis. The sequence continues at coordinate 92,608 of MQTX01000200.1, forward strand.
TCACGAAGCCTAAAACGGAATCGAAAAAGACCAAAAACTGCAGGAAAAAGAGAAACTGCATGATAAAAACGACTTCTAAGAAACCTTTCTTGTCGCTCTTGCTCCTTTTGCATAATTCTATTTCGTTCCTCCCTCGAAAACGCTTGACGGTTGCTCACGTCCCCTCCAGGTGAAACCTAAAGAAAAGAAAGTTCTAACAGATTTGAAGAAGCAAAGTATATATCCTATACACATACATATGCATACAAACATGTATAGATGCTCATATATAAGCACATGTGTATATACATATGCATACTATATACATATACACACATAATATACACACATATATATATATATACATAGAGAGAGAGGTACATATATACATACGCAGTTCAAACGAGGTACTAGCTCGAAGGTTCACAGCTCATTATAGTATCCACATCGTCTTCCAGTTAGTGGGCTCATATACCTCGCAGTACCTCCTACTTGAGTGAACAACATTTTTGAACAAGGATAAACTCACTAACTGGAAGACGATCTGAATATGGCGTAAAGGGTAAAAGGATAAAGCTCTCGGCGTTGGTCAATCCTTGTGGGATGCAACATGCATTCGACTTCATTAAGTATCGTTGGAGGTGAATGAATGCACATCTGGCCTTGACTCGCGGTGGCCTACCGATGTATCGAGCCAGTGCTGCTATCCTCCCAGATAAATCTGGTACCAATTTGCCGACCCGGGAAGGTGAAAGGCTTGGTGTGCCATGGGCGCATGGAACGATTCCACGTGCGTGTCGCAGTGGCGCCTCCAACCACTGCGCAACACGCGCCCTTGAATATGGCGTAATAAGCTATAATGAACTGAGAACCTTTGAACCAACACGAATATTTCAAAAATTAAGAAATGTGTATGTACATGTGTAATTATGGAAAAGCCACAAGTCTAAAAATACTGAAACTAACACAGGCACTTCCTATGGAGTCTTCACTACTCGTACACATTTTCTTTTCCAAGCATTGTTTTCGCTTCGCCTCTCGCGAAGGCTAAAGGGTAGAAATATATTACGACATTAAAAGCAGAATAATAAGAAGAAAACATTCTGACAAACTCGTAAAAACAATGAGGTACGTTATCGACAAACAATCAACTATAAGTTAAATTTAAGAACTTACAGTAATCATTGTAGGCTCTCTCCTAGGACCGCCTCCTGGACTGAACAACATCTTTGCCAATTTCGCAGAAGAACGACCAGGTGTGCAAGGAAACAAAACCTAGAACTAGGGATCACTAACTTGAAGACATGATAGAGATACTGCATAATGTACTGTAATGAACTGTGAACCTTTGAACCAACATGAACCTTGGCATTTGCGTTTACTCCAGCTGCTCTCGCAGGACTTACAAATTCAGAAGTTGCCTTGCATCGTCTAAATATTTGTCTACCATGCAGCATAAATTAGGATTATTGGCGTTGAAAGCAGAACAAGCAGTGGACGAATTAAAAATGAAAACATTAGACATTAAATACTTTAACCGCACACTTCGAAGATAATATTTCTCCTTTTCAAACAAAAAGCGAAGAATCACAGAGAAAGCTCACGCAGGACTTTTCTGTTGCCTAAGCTCCTCCCTCCTTCGCTCATCCCTAATCTCCTTTTGCTTCCTTGCTTCAGCCTTAAGTCTTTCTTCGATTTCTCGTTGTTGACGACGACGTTGTACCTGTATTAGAGTGCAGGCTAGAAGTTAATTTTTATGTATTTTGTAACAAGTATCCATTGCGGATGTCACATGCAATTAACAAGTTTTATAAACCATGGGTTTAATGAGAATGGAAGTTGACGTTCAAATAAGGTTGAAGAAGGGATGGAATGGGTGAAGCAAAGAATGTATCTACTTCAACGCTGCATCCATAATGTGAGAAAGTGTGCAAACACTTGCAAAACTCCGGACTGGAAGCGTTGATGGCATTGGTAGATGGAGAGCTACCTGTGAGACAGGCGAAACAAAAGATCCGCATAGTGTGGTGAACGCGCTAGCTCCCGAAAAGGGTAATAGCGCTTTCGTACCCACCGAATTTCGCAAATTTCTGAGCATCGTTATCGCTGTATTCCACATCATACCATGTCGTGAGAAATTGTATGCAACAAATAATAAGCTAACAAAGCGGACAAATACCACCATTACTATAACTCAATGGTGGTCGGCAAATGCGCTACAACTTACTACCGTAATCAAAGACATATTCCTTTATTTATTTAAGTCTGCAATGGCATGAACCTATTGTAAGCAAGCTCACCTCCAAATATCTCTGCTTCAGACCATCTATTCTTCGATCAGAAGGGGACAAATCGTCGAATATTGTTTTAGGTTTATATATTCTATATATTACACTACTAATATAAAGAATCCGTTACAGCACTTGGGTACTTGGACTCTTGGATGGCTAGTCCTCTCTAGTTGTTCAGGCCCCAGCATAATCTTCATTGTGACGGACTTTTGCTGATTCTAGTACTGGTTTGCTCTTATCTTGGCTTCTTGTTGTAAACACCGGACTCAGCTTGGGTGACCCTGCCACGGGATGAATCCCTCGCTGTACATCGCAGCCCTACGCCCAGGAACACCTCCAGGCCACGAGGCGGTAAACCGTTAGGAGTATCCGTCAGCAATATATATAAAATAAAAGAAAAAGTGCATAGTATTTGGATTGAATCTTGACTTTCTCTGGCCAGGTAAATTGTTAGCTACGAGCTCTATGGTTTGAAATGCCAAGTCAATAATGTGACTTCAACAACAGCAACATGAACTGAATCCTCCATAAACGACGCGGAAATGTTCACAACAGTAGTGAACAAGTCACAAAATGACTTCATAAAATCCAAATATAAGAGGTGAATCATACCCTAAGCGCTTTCTCTTCTCGTTCCTTACGCACGCGCTCGGCCCTTTCTCTGCACTGCTCTTCTCTCAGCTGAGCTGCTAGTTCTTCTTTTTCACGCCGTAGTGCAATTTTTGGGTTCGGATGAGGCTGGAAATTGACACTTCTGCAATGAACGAATGAGGAATGAACTAAGAAATCCTCGCCAACCGTTCTTGGATGTGACAAGGCTGCTACTGGAACATTAGGCACACCATGGTCTAATCGAGTTGGGGTCGGCACAAGTCCACGGTTTGCCGAATTCCTCATCAAGTCCTAATAGAACCAATTCATAAATTTATAAGTGAAGAAGAAGCGAAAACCAGTTTGATTGGTAGCATTGTGATGACTTACCTGCTCAATCACAACACGCTGCACTGCTTCTTTATATTCTCGTTTACATGGAGTCGTAACTCCATGTTGACGGACAGCTCGCCGTAACCGTGTTTGAGATAGCCCAGCAGCGACACGTTTATTCCTGTGAGAAGGTTGAAAAAAAAGAAAGAAGGATGAAAATTAACAAGAATGACAACGTACATCCCTTTCTGCACTTCAGCTACAGTGGAAAGCAACTGCCGCTGCCTTAATCTTCCTGATTTAACAGGTCGATCCTTTGTCTGAAATTTTCAAAAAAAAAAAATCTACTCAGAAAAGCATTTAAGCGCTGACATTTCCACGCCGTCATTATTAATTGCCTACATCTTTGCTTAAATCCTAAAGCACATAGAAGTCACAGTTAGTATGCTGCTGTACTCGCCAAATAATGCCATGCTCTGATACCACGTATATCGCACTGTGCGGATCCCAGTACTTTTTGCATTCCACCCGTCTGCATCCATCATTCACGGAGATCTTTGGGCTTTTCGTGCCTGGATTCGGTTGCTATTTCAGAATTTATCGCCTTTCCCGCGAAAGTCGTTCAACGCTGTCGAGTCGATTGTTCTTGTTTTCCGGAGATAGGCGTGCTTGGTAGTTCCCGCCTAAAGCTTGGAGAGAATCTTCTCCCAGACAATTCTGCTAATAATTCTTCGATCCCAGGGGGATGAGCGGTTTGGAGGCCCTACCGCGGGTTGAAACTAGCTCTTAAGTTCCTTGTACAGTGAACGGTATCACTATCACTGCGCTGCCAGCTCCACTATACGAAAAATAGGAAAACAAGTAACAATGCAATGAAATATCAGCGGCCTACCTCAACTTTAGCAGCCTTCTCCTTTGCAGTTGAACGTGTAACCTAAAGAACTCTTAACAATTTATGTAAAACTCAGGTAGCCAACACGACTTATTATTAACTTACCACCCTGCGATCTGCTTCTGACACCGCATCAGAAGCAGTGGATGTCGTGGTAGGTCTACTTATGGAAAATACTTCTTCTTTTACATGGATAGCCTTAAAAATAAAATGACTGCGGAAAAACAAGTACATGCAATAATTACTTCCACATCGAGAGGTTTTATCACCCGAAAACGCCTTGGTGCTGAATACTGAATAAATGTTACTAGCTTCACATTGGTCGTACTGTCGACATTTGATTTTTTTTCTTACTTTAGGAAAATTATGCCGCGAATAAGGAGGACTGTTCCCATTTCTCGACATTAATCCCACCCGGTAACCAACTATTCCGCTGTCGAGTAAGTCAAACTTTCGAGTAAACAGCTATTTACCCCTGGAAAGGGTGATAGTGGGTTCGATCCCTCCGCAGACACCTATAGTCCCGAGTTTTGCGAATAACTCAGCCCGATTGTGGATCCATCGCCACTGTTCGTTCTTGATGAACCCTAATGTGAGTTCAAGAAACAGTTCGTAAGAACGAAAATATAGCACTTTATAAGTCTCTTTATCGCTTAAGCTTTCTCATGACTACTTATGACATACATGGTAAGCGACTAAACTATGGCACACCAATTTTATAAAAAATTAAAGATAAGAGTGCCGGCGTTGATCAAACCCTGATGGATGCGCCATGCATTCGACTTCATCAAGCACCATTTGGAGATGACTGGACGCATATCTGGCCTTTACGATGACTGGCGGTGGACTACCGATGTATCGAGCCAGTGCTGCTATCCTGCCAGTCAACTCTGGTATCACTTTGCGCACCCAGAAAGTTTGGTGTCTTGGGCTCGGGGATCGATACCCTGTGTGCGTTGTAGGGAGCCTCTAAGAATTGCGCTACACGCGCCCTTCTCCAATTTTACGCATTTAAAATAGAGAACACATACATAATTGTAACCTCAACAAGTAAGACCATGGAAAACCGTTGAGATGTTGACTACATTAAATAAGTTATTACTAATGTTAAATGAGACTGTATCTATGTCTCGCTGCAACAAATAAATTCAATAGGAGCACTCGAAGAATAAAAATTACTCCTTGGTCGAGGTAAAGTGTATTGACGTCTCAGCAATATCCAGATGTGATACTTCCCACAGGGGCGGATAGTACCGTGGTAGTGATATCGCCCATCACAAGCATGGTGATGGCTCCATCCCTCTCCGTGCTCACCAAGCAACCTCATGCGTCCGGGGTTGGGAAACATGCTGGACTTCTCCGGGAAAGAAGCACTCTGCAATCCAGGTGGAAACGCTTCAGCTCGGGTATCTCAGGACTCTAGAGAGAATCGACTCGACCAGCATTCTACGACATTCGAGGTGAAATTAAAATCCTTAGGCACCTGGCGAAATCACATGTAAAGGTTGGAAGATCTTCGTAGATAAGGGATGCGAGGATGCCAATTGAACCTGAGAAGTGGTGGGCTCCGCACAGTAGACGTGAGGACGGATCATGTAAAAATACAGAAGCGAATAAATCCGAAAGTTGGCACTGAACACTTAGTGTTTGCCCTAAATGGGAACATTTTAAGTGTGACTAACAAGTTACCAGCTTTAAACCAGCCGAAAGAGAGTTGGATCGCAGCGAGTGTGTAGATCTCCTGTGCAACAACTTGTATTGACGAGCTACGAGCTAACAAGTCAGCATAGAAACAGTACAAGTAGACGGCTGAACAAGAGTAATCCCAATTTCTTATTTGCTGCCTACTCCAAACTTTCAAGGCAGGATATTATGTGAAATACAATCACAATGATGCCTACGATATTTGCAAAACATTGGAAGGCAGGTGTTTGAGGCGGGAATTGAACTGGCTACTACCCTATCCAGGGCTAACGCGTTTACCAACGCACCATGCGGGTCCATGGTTTCGCCTGTCTCTCAGCTAGTTCTATCGGTCTCTGCTATCAGCGATCATTCGCCAACGGGATTGCTCTGGGGAGCACAAATCGGCAATTAACCCAGTTAAGCTGAGACTGTAGTTGAAATCACGAATTTAACTTTTCATTTCCTGCCTACTACAATTCACTGCAGGATATTATATGGAAAAGAATACAATAATAAGCATTTAGATAGTGAAATACAGTAATCTATTCTTCCTGCATAGCAGGTCTCTGTTTATACGGGAATGCTCAGTGATAGCTTCTCTTCAACAACGAAATCGTTGATGAGCAAGTGATAAACTGATTGAAAGTTCTGTAGCGGAAAAGGGAAAATTCAAGACACAAGATCACCGTGAGAAGAAGTCAAGAAATGGAAATAGCGCGACTCAGCAACATGGTATAGGTCCCACTGCTTGTACGAAAGGTGTGCCCGTAATCGACAATTTAGAGAAACTAGAAACCTTTCGATCTCCATTTCAACCAATGTGGTTTTCGTTACGAGAATTTTAAGCCGCCTCTGATAAAAAATAACAATGGCAGCTTACCCCACGCGTGCTGCTGACATCACTATCGCCACTTTTTGTTTCGACGTCATTTCTAGAAAACGCATGTCGGAGACCTACACTAACGTCTAAACAAAAAATATGGAGAACTAAAAAACGTTACTTACATGTCACTGAAAACATCACGTATTCCAATCGAAAATATACTATTTCTATAATTTTCTGCGGTATTTCGAATGGAAGCGAATGGCTTCCCATGATGCGGAGTTTTCCGCACAGCTCCAGCTCTAGCGCTGAAACAACACTTTCTTGGAAAATGAAGATACAGTTCTACAAATCTATTTACTTAATCTTTACATCTTCCTAATCAACTCCCTTGCTTTAGCATTTTCTTCATGGAGCCAGTCAGATGCACTAGAGAGAGTTTCGCCCAGATCAGCTAACGTGGCAACAGTGCTTCGGTCAATGATCTGAAACAAATGAAATAAAGCGCATTGACCATTTATATTGAGATTTAATGAAAGCTGGTTCACAATGACACTGCTTTGCCTTCGTCGCTATGTACAATCTTATTTAATATCGACCTCTGCAGGATGGATCATAACAAAAATAAAGGATTGAGTTCTCGATGTTGATCAGTCCCTGGGAGATGCACCATGCATTCGACTTCATTAAGCATCGTTAGAGATTATTGAATGCATAGCTGGTCATTACAATAACTCGCGTTGGGGTACCAATGTATTCGAGCCAGTGTATCTATCCTCCCACACAACTATACTACCACTTTGCCCACCCCGGAGGGATGGAAGGTTGGGGTGAGCTTGGGCGCAGGGAGCAATTTCCTGTGTACTGCAGAATGTCTGGGATACACGCATAAAAAGCCTTTCGTCGTTCCGAGATCCGTCATGAAAAGGGAAGCAAGTCCAACAAAGTAACAAATAACGAAAGAAACATAAATTCACTACGCCCCTATGAGCAGATGTTTGAAAAAAAATATCAAAACTAGGAACGATTCACCTCTTGGATTCTCAGTGACGGAATGCTCAAGATCCTGTAGTCAAGTTCAGGATCACCATTATGAACAGCCTCGATGCATCTTTCGTCCTCTTGTACGTCATCTGCTGCGTTCTTACTGCCCTCCTTTTCTGTTCGCTTTCGAGCCATATCTAATATCAACATTAAAAGTATCAAACGTAAGAAGCCGTCCTGCACGGTTGATCAACTCTGGATAAAAGAAATGATGTAGAATATGCATGAAAATCACACGAGAAAGGAGAACAACTCTGCGTTCTAAACAGACTTCACCAGTACTACAAGAACGAGTAGTACTGACAGAGCATCGGAGTTATCGAGCAAAGACAGCAAATCAACCGTAGCACCTCAGAAGGTTTTAAGAATCATATTAAACTCCTTGTCTGCTCATAGTAGTCAGTAAGCAATTCTTATAGTAATAAGCGACATTCGATTTATTTTAGTACGACCTACACGAACTACATTTAGCTCCAGACCATAAAGGAAAAGGATGCACCAACTATATTTAGCACCGTACCATGGTTTGTGAAAAGATTAGACTATAGGGATATAACCAGATAAGTGCAAATAAGGTATTATAAAACTCCACAAAGAGTTAAAACAAAGATTCATTAAAGCTTCTCATGAAGTCTTACCGGGAAAATGATCGCCACAAATTTGCAATTTGACATTCGCGGGCGAGCCGTGGCAGCCATCGAGGTAACTCGTCCGAATTCCCATGTCACAGGTTTGCTCATATCCGCATTGAAAATGCGCTATGTGGATTTTTAGTTAGCAATGTGGACTACCTATTTAAGTCGAAAGTAGTCGCATTGGGAATAAGTGGGGATTTTGTACTTGACTGATGAAAGAACAAAATACTTTCAGACATATGAAGTCGAATATTTAGGTGGAATTGCAGGACGGTTTCCAAAAGGGAATCGGTTCACCCGTCAGCGATGCTGGGACGATGGCGGATCCTGGCTTTGCTTTCCTCTTAGGTGAGATTCCTAATGGAAACGCCGGACTCCTTTTCAGCATGGGAGACCCCGCTGTGGGTTATTCTCCCTTTTGTGCTTCGCGACTTCATGAATTCGAAATCTCTCCAACCGCCATTGTTTTTCTAAGAATTCGATGCGGCACTTAGTAAAAGAATAATTAGCTATTTTAAAGTAAGAAATTTTCAACTTGAGCGTAGTTAACGTCATCTCGCAGCTACTTGAAGAAGGAGAAAACTGCGCAATTTTACAGCCTTCGCTCACTTTTGAGGGTTTTCGTGGCCACATGAAGCATCATTGAAGACACCTTGTTGGTTTTTAGTGGAAATCTTACTTGGATACTTGGATACTTGGATGGTCCGTCTTCACGAGTTGCGCGGACCCCAGCACATATGCCATTCGTTCCTTTCTCTCACAATCGTAGTGGACGGGACAGAAGGCGTAATGTGAGTTTAGGGTGGATTACGAGTTCTTTTAAAAGTTGTCCGTCTTTGATATTACAGGTATTAATCAGGTCTTGATCATAGTCGACGACCGTATGGATCCTCACTTAATCTTTCTCTCACAATCGTAGTCCATGGTGGTGGTCTTGTTCGAGCATGGTATCGCTTGCGAGTCTCATACCGTGATCTGTAAAACAACTGCAGCTGCGAGTACAGCTGACTAACTTTGTTTACGAACACGTCCGCCCAACGTGTAGGTGGCCGCCCAAGGGGACGTTTGCATTCTCTTGGAGTTCACTCTACTGTTCTTTTTGTCCATCTGTCATCTGTTCATCTCATTATGTGACCGACCCATCTACGATTTGTCGTCGATGTATATTCTCTTGGATCCCGAAGATGTGACAGATTTCGAAGGTCAGAACTTCGCATTCTGGATAGATATTCAATGTGGCGCTTATGTCTTAGAAGAGATCGCTCAAGCGCTCTGTGAGTGATGTGAAGAATTCATGACGATGTTGAAGTAACAACCCACGTCTCTGCAGCCGAACAGAGCGCTGGGAGGACCGCAGAATCGAAGAGATGAGCACGGGCTTTCGGATTTTTCAGTTGGTTGACGGCTTCTTTGAGAAACCCGAATGCGGCCCATGCTGCTCTCCTTCTTCTATCTAATTCCTTCTTCATGCTGTTTACCATGTTCGTTGGTCGCCTAAGGTATGCGTACGAGGTGGTCTCTGCAATGAGAGAGCCATCCAATTCAATTTTTTCGCCTTCGCACCATGGGTTTTTCATGAACTGGGTCTTCTTTCGATTTATGCTTTCTTCCTTTTGAAGGTATGCTGTCATATGGTCTGCGAGAAGTATATGTAAATTGTGGCCTCCAGCTCTAAGGAAATCGGCGGTGATATTGTCTGGTCCTGGAACTGTGCCTCTTTTCATGCTTTCTCTCGCAACTCGAACCTGCGACGGAAGAATTCCAAGTGGTGTTTCTCCAGCGGGGAAATTAGGGCCCGAGACGGGGATTGTGGAGCGGAAAAGGTTGCTGTAGAACGTTTCCGCTATTAATTCCATATCATGGCGGGATGTTTTGACGATCCCATCTTCGTTCATCAGGGCTGACAGCGGAACATTGTAGTCACATAGGTACCGACGGCATTTTTTCAGACTGTTTCCTTCCTCTGCTGCTTCCAGTAGTTTCTTTTGCTTGTACCGTTGTAGGTCTTCCTGAAAATCTTCTGCAGCTGGTATTTATTATTAGCCACTTTAAACGTGTTGCAGTGGGATCAAGCTTTAGTTTCCTTCTGTTTTCGAGCAACTCCTTAGTAGTGATGGATGTGCGACGCAATCTTCTTGCTTGAGGAACTGAGGCGAATTCGGCACAGCTTTTCACTCCTTCGAGAAGCAGCTCGTAGTCGTTGGTCGGGTCTTCTTTAATCTGCCAGTCACGTTTGGATAGGACTTCGTTCAGAATGTTCTCGTTGCATACAGCTAGACTTTTTCTCCGTGGTCGATGAAGAGAGTTCTTTTCCAGCTTGCGGCTGAATCGAATCTTCACTCGAAGAAGGCGGTGATCGGAAGCAGTACAGAATGATGGGACTACCGCTGTGTCAAGTAGGCACCATCTTCTGTTCGTCAGAATTTCGTCGATCTTCGCATGATTCATGCCGTTGGGAGACTCCCATGTCCAGCGGCGGCTTTCCTTCTTCTGGAAAAACGAGTTTCCATGGAAGAGACGTGCTGCCGACAGTAGTCCTGCGGGACGGTTGCCATTCTTATTTCATCCTCCTAATCCACAATTTCCGATCCTGTATTCGCTCTCGTTGGCCTTTCCTGTTCTAGCGTTGAAGTCTCCGTCAACAAATTTATGATATGCTTTATCATTGCGGATGACTTCCTCCAACTGATAGTAGAACGCATTTATTTCGTACTCATCAGCTGCGTCGGTTGGTGAGTAACAGTTGATGATAGTGATCTTCTTATGATGCGACAGTTGAAGACGGAGGACGGCTATTCGAGGGGAAAGGATCTCGTATGAGTCGACGAGATGGGCAATGGACGGGTGCACAACAAAGCCTACGCCGCCGACATTTCGTGACGGGATCTTCTCTCCACGGATCACAAAGGTCCCGTTGTTCAATTGGCGTATGTCGGTCTTCTTGATTTTTGATTCTTGTAATGCGATCACATGAAATTTAATGCGATCTGCAGCTGCATGAAGGGCTTGGAGATCGGCGTCTGTGGAAATTGTTCTGGCATTATACGTGCATAGTAAGAAACAATCTCCATGGCGTGTCGTACTTGTGTTTGTCAGATCCGGTTCTAATGACGTCCTGCGCAACCCGAGATTTTCTGGCATTTCACCGGTCGTCTCACCGCCTGACGTCATAGACGGGAGCACCCAATGTGCGGGGTATTGAGGCTGGCCCGAGGATACGTTGAATACTTCGCTCGGTCTTCCTACAAGTTGATTCGGAGAAGTGTTGAGACCGAATAAGAAAAGAAAGTAGGAATGTAAAAGTAACCGACCGCTCAACGACGATGTAGAAGCCGAAAGAATTTGTTCAATCCTGTTCTTTCCTGAACATATACTAAAATTGGGAAAATACTCAGTGGAAATCATATCTTATAATTTCCCAGACGATGAAGAAGGGCAGGACGTGGGCGGGGCAGAAGGCGTAATGTGAGTTTCGAGTTGATTACGAGTCCTTTTAAAAGTTGTCCGTGTCTTCGACATTACAGGTACTAATCAGGTATTGATCACAGTCGAAGACCGTATGGATCCTCACTTAATGTTCTACCAGATTATTGTCGTCAGAAGAAGAACAGTTTCAACACGTTCCACTTTCGCTGTCTCGGCTGTTTCAGTCTACACTGGGTATTTTGGCATCTTGCCGTATCACCTGCATCACCTGTAGTCCCGTTGATCGTCGAGTAACTCGAGCGTGCGCCAGTAAATCCTCCATTTTTCCCTGTCGCGTGCAAGAGTAGCCCAGCGGGTTTTGCTCGCTTTAGGGACTCGTCGAGCATCATATCTTTCTTCTAGGCTCTTCGTTAAGAACTCTGACCATCGGGTCGGTGGTCTTCCTGGAGTACGTTTGACATCCCGAGGAATCCAGTCACTAACAGCTCTTGTCCATCGGTTATCATTCATACACATTACGTGTCCGGCCCACCATATCTTCGACTGTTTGGCGTGTAGAACGGCATCCTTGATTTTTGATCGTTGACGCAGGTCGGAGTTTCGGATCCCATGCCTTACTAATATGAAACGGGATACTCCTAGTATCGTCTTTTCGACTGCGCGTTCGATAACGCTGAGTGATCTTTCATCCTACTTACGCTGCAACCAGGTTTCTGATGGTTTGGATGTGGTCCATGCAGCAAAATACTTTTCGAAATCCTGCTTGTTCGACTGGTTGCGCCTCATCCAATGTCCTTGATATGCGCGAGAGGATAGTCTTCGTGAAAAGCTTGTAGAGTACATTTAACAAGCATATAGGACGATAGTTGCGAAGATCCTTTCGGTCTCCTTTCTTAGGCAGGATGACCGTGCGCGACGTCCTCCACTGGTCTGGGATTTCTTCCTTTTGAAGGTATGCTGTCATATGGTCTGCGAGAAGTATATGTAAATTGTGGCCTCCAGCTCTAAGGAAATCGGCGGTGATATTGTCTGGTCCTGGAACTGTGCCTCTTTTCATGCTTTCTCTCGCAACTCGAACCTGCGACGGAAGAATTCCAAGTGGTGTTTCTCCAGCGGGGAAATTAGGGCCCGAGACGGGGATTGTGGAGCGGAAAAGGTTGGTGTAGAACGTTTCCGCTACTAATTCCATATCATGGCGGGAAGTTTTGACGGTCCCATCTTCGTTCATCAGAGCTGACAACGGAACATTATAATCACATAAGTCCCGACGGTATTTTTTCAGACTGTTTCTCAGACTGTTTCCTTCCTCTGCTGCTTCCAGTAGTTTCTTTTGCTTGTACCGTTGTAGGTCTTCCTGAAAATCTTCTGCAGCTGGTATTTATTATTAGCCACTTTAAACGTGTTGCAGTGGGATCAAGCTTTAGTTTCCTTCTGTTTTCGAGCAACTCCTTAGTAGTGATGGATGTGCGACGCAATCTTCTTGCTTGAGGAACTGAGGCGAATTCGGCACAGCTTTTCACTCCTTCGAGAAGCAGCTCGTAGTCGTTGGTCGGGTCTTCTTTAATCTGCCAGTCACGTTTGGATAGGACTTCGTTCAGAATGTTCTCGTTGCATACAGCTAGACTTTTTCTCCGTGGTCGATGAAGAGAGTTCTTTTCCAGCTTGCGGCTGAATCGAATCTTCACTCGAAGAAGGCGGTGATCGGAAGCAGTACAGAATGATGGGACTACCGCTGTGTCAAGTAGGCACCATCTTCTGTTCGTCAGAATTTCGTCGATCTTCGCATGATTCATGCCGTTGGGAGACTCCCATGTCCAGCGGCGGCTTTCCTTCTTCTGGAAAAACGAGTTTCCATGGAAGAGACGTGCTGCCGACAGTAGTCCTGCGGGACGGTTGCCATTCTTATTTCATCCTCCTAATCCACAATTTCCGATCCTGTATTCGCTCTCGTTGGCCTTTCCTGTTCTAGCGTTGAAGTCTCCGTCAACAAATTTATGATATGCTTTATCATTGCGGATGACTTCCTCCAACTGATAGTAGAACGCATTTATTTCGTACTCATCAGCTGCGTCGGTTGGTGAGTAACAGTTGATGATAGTGATCTTCTTATGATGCGACAGTTGAAGACGGAGGACGGCTATTCGAGGGGAAAGGATCTCGTATGAGTCGACGAGATGGGCAATGGACGGGTGCACAACAAAGCCTACGCCGCCGACATTTCGTGACGGGATCTTCTCTCCACGGATCACAAAGGTCCCGTTGTTCAATTGGCGTATGTCGGTCTTCTTGATTTTTGATTCTTGTAATGCGATCACATGAAATTTAATGCGATCTGCAGCTGCATGAAGGGCTTGGAGATCGGCGTCTGTGGAAATTGTTCTGGCATTATACGTGCATAGTAAGAAACAATCTCCATGGCGTGTCGTACTTGTGTTTGTCAGATCCGGTTCTAATGACGTCCTGCGCAACCCGAGATTTTCTGGCATTTCACCGGTCGTCTCACCGCCTGACGTCATAGACGGGAGCACCCAATGTGCGGGGTATTGAGGCTGGCCCGAGGATACGTTGAATACTTCGCTCGGTCTTCCTACAAGTTGATTCGGAGAGGTGTTGAGACCGAATAAGAAAAGAAAGTAGGAATGTAAAAGTAACCGACCGCTCAACGACGATGTAGAAGCCGAAAGAATTTGTTCAATCCTGTTCTTTCCTGAACATATACTAAAATTGGGAAAATACTCAGTGGAAATCATATCTTATAATTTCCCAGACGATGAAGAAGGGCAGGACGTGGGCGGGGCAGAAGGCGTAATGTGAGTTTCGAGTTGATTACGAGTCCTTTTAAAAGTTGTCCGTGTCTTCGACATTACAGGTACTAATCAGGTATTGATCACAGTCGAAGACCGTATGGATCCTCACTTAATGTTCTACCAGATTATTGTCGTCAGAAGAAGAACAGTTTCAACACGTTCCACTTTCGCTGTCTCGGCTGTTTCAGTCTACACTGGGTATTTTGGCATCTTGCCGTATCACCTGCATCACCTGTAGTCCCGTTGATCGTCGAGTAACTCGAGCGTGCGCCAGTAAATCCTCCATTTTTCCCTGTCGCGTGCAAGAGTAGCCCAGCGGGTTTTGCTCGCTTTAGGGACTCGTCGAGCATCATATCTTTCTTCTAGGCTCTTCGTTAAGAACTCTGACCATCGGGTCGGTGGTCTTCCTGGAGTACGTTTGACATCCCGAGGAATCCAGTCACTAACAGCTCTTGTCCATCGGTTATCATTCATACACATTACGTGTCCGGCCCACCATATCTTCGACTGTTTGGCGTGTAGAACGGCATCCTTGATTTTTGATCGTTGACGCAGGTCGGAGTTTCGGATCCCATGCCTTACTAATATGAAACGGGATACTCCTAGTATCGTCTTTTCGACTGCGCGTTCGATAACGCTGAGTGATCTTTCATCCTACTTACGCTGCAACCAGGTTTCTGAAGCATACGTTAGGGCAGAAAAAACCGTTGAGTCGAAAAGGTGGGCACGAAGTCTGGTGTTCTTTGTCCTTTTCACTACATCCTCGATGCTCTTGAAAGCTTCCCAAGCCGCTCGTTTCCTTCTGCTCAGCTCTGGAGCTAAGTCGTTCATAATATTGATTTCCCGAACTAGATGGACATAACTGGAGCATTCGGAGACATTCGTTCCGTTGAGCGTGAATGGGCCAAACGAAACCGATCCGTTCTCCATGAACATCGCTTTCTTGAGATTTAGTCGAAGACCAATCTTTCCACACGCTTTATCAAAGTCCGCAAGCATACGTTCCGCTTGGCTAATGTCTGGTGTTATAAGGACGATGTCATCAGCAAAGCGAAGATGGTGTAATTACTCACCGTCGATTTTCACTCCAATGTTGTCCCATTCCAGAGTTCGCATGACGTTCTCAAGGGTGGCGGTGAATAATTTTGGCAAGATATTATCGCCTTGCCAAATCCCTACCTTGACGTCGACGTTAACATCGTTGTAGAATGGTGAAATTTTGGTTGTCAAATTTTTGTACAGCTCACGAAGAATCTTTACATACTGACTAGGGACTCCTTGACTACCAAGGGCTTAAATGACTGCTTCTATATCAATTGAATCAAAGGCCTTCTATAAGTCGATGAAAGTGAGATAGAGCGGTCTTTTGTACTCCCGCGATACTTCAATGAGCCTTGTTATCGTGTGGATGTGGTCCATTGTATTAAATCTTTTTCGAAACCCTGCTTGCTCGCATGGCTGTCCTTTGTCCAGTGTTCTGTCAATCCTGTTTAAGATGACTCAAGTGAAAAGTTTGTAGACTACGGACAAGAAGCAGATTGGGCGATAGTTGCCTATATCGTGTAGATCGCCCTTCTTGAACAACAACACGGTCTTGCTAGTCTTCCATTGAGTAGGGACCTTGCATTCAGACAGGTAACGTGTCAAGAGCCGAGCCAGTGTGTTTACGAGAACTGGAGGAAGGTTCTTCAGATGCTCTGATTTTATCCTGTCTGGAACTGGTGCTTTTCGATTTTTCACCGACGAAATAGCATGTCGGATTTCGGAAGGGAGAACCGGTGGTACAGCATATCCATCCTCTTTTATTTCATATGACGGGAGGTGGACGTGGCTATCGAAGAGATCTGAGTAGGGATCGTGGATGATTTTCTCCATTGCCTTTCTGGACGCTATTATTGTTCCGTCTGGGCGTCGGAGAGCAATCATCTTGGTCTTGTAATTGGCGAAGCTTCGGCGGGCTTTGCGAATGCTTTTGCCAGCCTCTGTAGCTTCGACCATTTCTACTGCTCTTCTTTCTTTAAGATCGTCTTTCATTGCCTGTCTGCACTGTTTCGCAAGCTCGGTCGTTAGTTCGCGGTTGCCTGCAGCTCGTGCGAGTCCACGCTGGCGTATTAGCTCGAGAGTTTCTGGAGACAGACGTCTCTTGGAGACTTTCGAACTCTCAGCTTTCATGGCGCTAGCTTGAAGATGTTCAATGAGCCGATCGTATTCCTCGTCGATGTTGTCGACAATGGCATCTTCCCAACAGCCAACTAATGAGTTGAATGAATCCCAGTTTGTGGTGGTTCTGGGACTTCGGTTTTTGAATTTAGCGGCTTTTTCTCCTTCCCGCGTGAAATAAAATCTTGCACGAAGGAGACGGTGGTTTGATCCCTTGTAGAATTTTGGGACAACAGCGACATCGGTTAGGCAAAATTTCCTGTTCACTATGATGTGGTCTATTTCGTTATGGTACTCTCCATTGGGAGATTCGCACGTCCAGCGTTGACGGTGACGCTTCTGGAAATGCGAGTTACCATGGATGGTCTTGATCGCCATGATAAATTCGGAGAGCCGCTCGCCTTGTTCGTTCCATTTTAATCCATGGGTCCCAATGTGACGTTCCTCAGACGTTCTTCTTGGTCCAATCTTGTCATTGAAATCTCCAATGACCTTGAAGAATGTATGGTCTTCTCTGTAGAACTTCTCCAATTCCATGTAGAACGCTTCGACTACATCTTCGTCATAGTTTGATGTTAGCGCATAAACAAGGAAGATTGTAAAAGCCGGTATTGATCCACATCTTTTTAAAAGTGAATGTCCGATTCGGGTGGTAAGCTGTTCGAATGAATCGATGTTCATGGACAAACTCGTGCTGACGAGAACGCTGACATTGCCTACTCCTCTACTTTCGCATGTCTTGAGAAACAGTTCTTCTCCACTGTCATAGGCAGCGTTGAATGGGTGGCGTCGTCTCGCCTCGGCCAGGCCGATGACGTCGTACCTTATCATTCTGGCTTGCATGAGCAAGTTTGCCATCGAGGACTCGCATGCATGTGCACGCGCATTGTAGGTGTAGATCGTCACCATAGTTCTTGATCCAGGCAGCTACCATTATCCCTGAGATTTTAGCAGTCTCTCCATACTCGTCTTACCCAACACTGCGAAATTGGACGCTCTTTCGGGGTGGGGAATGGGACCTTTTTTTTTACTGTGCTTAGCATTTTTGATACCCACGTATAGCTTGCTGGGCTCTGAGCGTGGGGGCTGGTTATATTCACAGGCAGCTTGCCAGGCTCTCCCGAATAGGACATGGAGCTTAATTGTTGGAGGCGACCCCTAACCGCCTCCCATATATTTCCCTGTCACTTGATTGCAGGCTTTTGGCCAAATTGGGTCGTAGAATACAATCCGCATAAAACGAGAACGCACTCACACACGCATGCATGAATACGCCTAGCCTATACAGAAAGTATGTACCATATCGACGCAGGAGAAACAGGAAGTCCATGCCCTGGATCCACCTGCGTCTCAGAGAAGCAAAGGTCGCTTTTGGTCCACGATTAACCCCCTATCCGCCACCTGGGGACGCGCCACGTAGCCTTGCGACTAACCGGCTCGAGATCCCTCATATGAGAGAGATCCGTGGGTCTTGCCGTATAACACAGAAAATTTGACTGGCCACCATTTCCTTTTACAAAGCTTCTAGATATTGTTAACAACACCACCAATTGAGCTGTAGTCCACATGGAGCTGAACTTACTTGACGCACCTTAGAACAAATAAACCACGTAATGGAGCTGGACACCGAAGTAAATATTCGAACAGAAAGCTTCGAAAGATGACGAATGAAAAATGAGCAGATGTTGGATATCTGGTAGAAGAATGAGAGCTAAAAACAACTAATGTCCCAAGTTGGTTTGGCAAGCTGAAACTGAGAAAGAAACCGGGAGCACAAAGCTTCTCGTTTTTTGGAAGACTCAATACGGCAGAGTTTTAAATGAAGGTATGTAGAGTCCTACAAACCATGCAGAAACTAGAAATCTGGAAGAATGTCAAAAATTGAAGGTCGCGTTCTGCGACCATCCCTAAACAGTAAAAAGAAGCTTGGAACCTAAGAATTGTGGACTCAGTGCTTGTATTACAAGATCTTGTACAAATCCTTGAGCTAAACCCATGTTAGGTGCAATGCAAGAAACCGGAGCAGCGACATTGGACATTCCACTGTAAACCATGGCCAGTGGCAAGGTAAAGTCTCTGATGTTGAAGGTCCTAGTGCTAACTGTAGCAAAATTGTGAAGGTTTTCTCTTTGTTAAAAATTGTAATAAGTAGTTAAAATAATAATTAACGAAAAGAAGGAACGAATAAAGCAAATTCATTCTGTTACAGCTATTTCTCAGCACTTTTTTCTCTTCCGTGTTCTGCCGTTCAAAGTTCGTAATGCTCTCATGAAACGGTTAGGATTACGAAAGATTTTTTCTCTTTGTGACGAAGTTTTCGATATAATCGTTCTTACAATGGTCAAAATTGCGAATATCACACTTAACATATTTGTACCACCGCAGCCATCTAGTGTGACGAGTGAACAACTATTGTTTGTGACAGGAATACTTAGAGACTGCCGGTTCACTTTGCAGCAAATGTTTTTATCTTTAGAAGGGTGTTTTTGTAACATTTTAGAAATATGGCGTATACCTGACTCATTAAAGTTCAGCTAATCGCGAAAATATGAAGAGCTCTAAGAGAGCGAAACATCTTGTTGATCTTCTTGGTTCTTCACCTGTCGGACTCTATTAATATTCCACTTCTTTATCAAAAGTTAAAATCGTTTCAATCGGCTAGGTAGGTTTTAGTGCTGAAAGATACTAAAACTGAACAATAGATGAGAGAGAGAAAACAGGAATCATTCCGTAGTTATGTGTCTGGATACTTAGATGACCAGCTTTTAGCTGTCTAGGAGCCTCTGCTATGCTTAACGCAGATACGGAACACATCGATCCATTTTTATGGTGTTCCCTTCGAGGTGATTCTGATCCAGTCGTTACCCACTCTTGTTCTCTTTTTGTCCAACTTATGACTCAACTTATCTCCTCTTCTGCTTCCATTAAATAGTCTGACTAGTGACATTTATTTCTTAGAACGCTTTCTGCTGAGTCTCGATGGCGAAACATTTTTTTCGAAAATTTGAACCACTAAAATCGGCGTGGTGTTAATTGAATCCGTTCTTCTTCAGAAGAAGCCATTCAAGTTCGCAAATCCAACATAGAACAGGATTGGAAAAAACATTCCTTAAAAAAGTGTGAGGCACAGGCCAACAATGAGCCTATCAGTGCTCCATTAGATCCCCGATACGCGATCCATTCTTGTCCTCATCTTCTTCCTAATTCTCTTCCCAAGTGAGTATAAATATTCAGTAACAAGTATAAGGAAAATGTAATATTCTTTATGAATTATGTTTCCCATCGATTGGTTTGTGATCCAATGTTTTTACCTGCTTCAGTGAAGTGAGCTCAGCATTAGTTTTCTTTGTTTCTCTGCTACTGCTCGAAAGGACCACAGTATCGTCAGCGAAAGAAGGATTGCAGAAGTATCGCTCTTCTGCAAGTACACTCTTGTTCTTCCTTTAGAAGTGCCCCAATGGAGCGCGATGGGGAACACTTTTGGTGGTCTTGTGTGGCTTTTCACATTCTTTTATGATTTGGAATTATCGATGGTAAGTGAAAAAGCTACATAGTGGTTCTACAATAAATCCATCCACCAACAAGTGTTTCTATATAGGGCGTCTCTATGAAAAACGATAAAGCATAAAACTCTTGGCGTTGACCAATCCCTGGTGGATGCGCCAAGCATCCGTCATAATTTAGGCACCGTTAAAAGTGCCTGAATGTGAACAATATGACTGAGGCCGATACAGTTATTCACGGTGGCCCACTGATTTCCAGCCCCAGAGGGTCGGTAGGCTTGGTAGGGTCGGGGTGTGGGATCGAACCTATAGACACTGCGGGGCGCCTCTAAACACTACGCTAAACGCGCCACTACACACACATCTATACTTTGGCCAATTACTTTGTGCAAAATTCATTGGATTCCTCACTGTCTAATGTTTTAGCACATTCCACACTTTGCGGGAATTCAATCCAATCTTTGAAATCCAATGATCAGTTGGAGAATGCTGAATTCAAGAAGCAAGAATTTCGGGAACATGCCGTATAATTCTCTACATTGTAAATATTGAATTCGCGCTAATCAGTGAACTTTCCTGCCTGCGTTTGTAATGGTAGAAATGGACAAGGCTTTAAAAATAACGCGGGAGACATGCGAGCTGGTGGTGAATTTATCGATTCTGAAGACGAATGGCAAAGGACCAAATGATGTCTGAAGTTCAAAAGTTCATAAATCGAAGTAGCTCTCAAAGCGCTTGGCGCAAACTTAAGAAGTGAAGAAAATACAGTGTTTTTGCATGTCGCTTGTCATTTACCTCTCACTTTTTCTCTTTACTGCGTTTCTCAAGTTCTGGAATTTTTGGTGGGCGATTCTTGCCAACGGACTATCGCCACGTCGTGGCTGGGAGCTGTTCCTTGGTGTCGGACTACGATATATGGACAGATTCTGTGCCGTAGGCGCCCAACTCGACTCCGAAGATGTTCGATGAGGTCGAAATTCATATTGAAAACCGTATTGATGAGGACATGAAAAACATCCGCGATTTTGCTGTCACAACAGTCCCACCGAGGAGGAGTTCATTTCCAATACGACAGACAACATATAGGGCTGGTGCTCACTCGTCTTCGCAATGGAAGTAACCGACACGTAGTGCGCATGTTCCGTAAATGCAGATCGTCACCCATGGCAGTTCCTAATTTGCCATCCAATCTTCCTTACATTGTCTTACGAGGTGTCTTCTGATGTGCTTACTGAACGCCTATTCCTTATTGTTGAAAGAGCGACACACTTCGAAATCGCTACCGCTTTGGCAACAATATAACAGTTAGCCAAGAAATAGTGTCGTCTAGACCGAATGACCAACCACTTTTCATTTACTGAGTCTTCTTTATTTGCGGAGTGTGTGCTAGAAAAATTACAACGCCAAAGTGAAAATCTGTTGTTTAGACAAATGTCCAAAATGGAGTAAGAGACGGGGCGAGAGGAGTGAGTGGGCATTGCCAGGAACCTAGACTTTCAGAAATAATAATAAGGTTTGAGGTGTTAGTAAAAGCTTAAAGCACAATAAAGACGGAAACTAAACGCTCCTAAAAAGTAAGGAATGGTGCGACAAAGTTGTGGACCTTCAAATTGGTTCGTTGTTCATCTAGTAGCTGAAACGAAGCATTTTGTGCATGGTAGGACTTACATACTCGGATCGAATTACCCCTGTCGTTTCTTACTGTCCATCCTCGTATCTCCTTCCTAATATCACCTTCTATTCTGTTTCCTTTTTCATGATACTGTGAAGTCAAGTATTCCTTGCAGATGACAACAGAAGGTGGACTGCGACAATGTCTGACTGATTTAACCAGGGCCGATACCAGTGGTGATTACCAGAAAGCACTCCTGGCAGCTAATCGTCGTTAGTGCTATTCTCCATCCGGTTTTGTATTTGCCTAGCTCCTAAGGCAGTCCGTAAATCCCTACTTTGTCTCTCCCAAATGATTTTTTCCTTTCTAGTGATTCGACGCTACCCAAAAGAGCACTATGCTTTCAAGTGCAAATTGGTTTGTCTCATCCATTTATCAATGTATGACGATGCGCTTACTTTACTAAGGAAGACACCCCCAAGTCAAATGGGGTAAGTGCTAGCATACAGAGTTTTCAGTTGATTTCGCAGTACACGTTGTGAAAACGGCATCAAAGTTTTTTGCCGTATTTATTACTGGATCATTGTAAATGTAACCTTGTAAATGGGCTGCATGTAGCGCAGTGGTTGCGGGCGCAATGCAATACAAATGGCATCGATCCTCAGGCCCACCAAGCCTTCCGTCCCTACGGGGTCGGAACATTGGTACCAGACTTGTCCGGGACGATTGCAGCACTGGCTCTATGCATCGGCAGGCCACCGTCAGTCATTGTAAAGGCCAGATATGCCTTCAGTCACCTCCAGCGATGCTTAATTAAGTGGAATGCATGGCGAATTCCCCAGGGATTGATCAACGATGAGAGCATATCCTTTATTTATTTAATCTTTTTTAAAATATGCTTTTTTTAAATTGTGATGTATTCGTTTTTCTAAACAGGGATTGTGCTTTCGAGAAAGCTTACATTCTCTATCGTTTGGAAAGAAATGACGATGCATTAGAAGCCCTAATAGCCTGCGACAAAAGCGATCATCGCGCTCAAGAACTCAGAGCCCAACTATACTATCGTCTCGACAGGTTCCAGGTAGCTCTTCATTTTCATGTCGTGTTTGAAGATCCAACGATTTTGTCGGGGCAGTGTGTTTTTTCTTTGCGAATAATACTTCGTTGAAAGTTAAAATGTGTCCTTCAAGGAGGCTCTCGAGATTTTTCGGGATTTGTTGCGAAACCATTCTGATAGTTACGACGATGAACGTAAAGCCAATTATCTCGCAGTTGTGGCCCAGTTGGAAGCTATGGGAATAAAACAGGTTGATTTTCTCTTCGACATGTTTTTTTTATATTCGAACAATTCTGTCTAGCTAATTTTAACTGGGTGTATTGCATGATTCTTTCATCGCTGTACTTTTCATATAACTGAACGCTATGAAGTTTTCTTCCTTCCAACGTTTTACCTCCTTATTGTGGCTGGGAAGTGCCTATAGGCATTGGTCTGCGATGCATAGTGGGGGGATTCTTCCTCCGGCAGGGTCTCTCGAACTGAGAAGGATTCCAGCATTTCCATCAGAAAGCCCAGCTAGGAGTGAACCAATAACAGGATCCACCACCGTCCTGTAGTCAAATGAGTCACATGGCGTCAAACTCCCCTCTGATCCACAAGGGCGGCGACCACCTCTGGTGGTGACCACCTAATCAGGCGTCAGCCAGGCTATCTTCTGGACTCCAGGGAATCACAGTGGCTAAACCAGGAAATCTCCAGAAAGTGGAAATTATGCTGGGGCCCGCACATCCAGTGAAGACGTGCCAACCAAGTATCCAAGTAAGTGTGACTTACCTTCTTACCTTCTTACCTCAATAAAAAGAATAAAGGATAAAGCTCTCGGCGTTGATCAATCCCGGCGGAATGCGCCGTGCACTCGACTTCATTAAGCATCGTTTTAGGTAATTAAATGTATGTTTAGTCTTCACGGCGGTCTAGCTATGTGTAGAGCCAGTGCTGCTATCCTCCCAGACAAGTCTTTTACCAATTTGCCGGCCCCGACGGAATGGAGGACTTAGTGAGCGTGGGGCGCGGGCGTCGATTTTGTATGTATCACGCGGCGCCTTCGACCACTGCGCTATGCGAGCCCTCTGGGTCTTCGACTTGAAAGGAATTAATCAGGTCGTAATCATATTCGAAGACCGAATGGATTCTCAGTCTTAGTTCTACCAGATCGTTAGCTGACCAATGGAAGAACACACTTAACATTATCAACTTTCGCAGTCTAGGCTGTTTCCATTGTACATCGAGAACACTGGTGTCTTGTCATATCACATGTATCACCCGTAGTCCCATTGATTGTTGAGTGACTCGAGCGGGCGCTAGTAAATCTTCCATTTTGTCTTGTCACGTGCAAGAGTAACCCAGTGGATTCTGCTCGCTCTAGGGACTTCTTAAGCTTGAAATCTTTTCCAAGGCTTTACGTGTATGGCCATCAGGTCGGTGGTCTTCGTGCAGTGCATTTAACATCCCAAGGAATCAAGTAACTAACAGCTCTTGTCCATCGGTTGTCGTTCATGCGCTTTATATGTCCGGCCCACCTTATCTTTCACTGTTTGGCGTACAGAACGGCATCTTTGATTTTCGATCGTTGACGTAGGTCGGAGCTTCGGATCCCATCCCTTACTTGTGTGAAACGGGATACTCCTAGCATCGTCCTTTCGACTGCGCGTTCGATAACGTTGAGTGATCTTTCATCCTGCTTACGAAGCGACCAGGTTTCTGACGCATACGTTAGAGCAGGAAGAACCGTTGAATCGAAAAGGTGGGCACGGAGTCGAGTGTTCTTTGTTCTCTTCACTACATCCTCGACGCACTTGAAAGCTCCCCAAGCCGCTCGTTTCCTTCTGCTCAGCTCTGGAGCTACGTCGTTCATCATATTGGTTTTCTGACCTAGTTAGACATTACTAGAGCTCTCGTAGATATTCGTTTCGTTGAGCGTGAATGGAGCATACGAAACCAATCCGTTCTTTATGAACATCGTTCTTGTGAGATTTAGTCGAAGACCAATCTTTCCATTGGCTTTTTCAAAATCGGCAAGCATACGTTCCGCTTGGCTAACGTTTGGTGTTATAAAGACAATGTCATCAGCAAAGTGAAGATTATGTAACTGCCGACCATCGATTTTCACTCCCATGTTGTCCGATTCGAATGTCTCCATGACGTTCTGGAGGGTGGCGGTAAATAATTTTGTCGAGATTGTATCGCTTTGTTTAACCCCTCTTTTGACGTAGGTGTTAATATCGTTATGGAAAGGTAATATATTGGCTGTGAAATTTTTATAGAGCTCAAGAATCTTTATATGCTGAGTAAGGACTAGGAAGGAGGACAGAGAAGAGGCTACTGAGGATATAAAAGAGGATAAAGGATAAAGCCCTCGGTATTGCTCAATCCCTTAGTGATGCGCCATGCATTCATCTTCATTAAGCATTGTTTGGAGGTGTTTTAGTGCATATTTGGCCTTTACAATCACCCACGGCAGCCGACTGATGTGTCGAGCTGGTGCTGCTATCCTCCTAGACAGGTCTGGTACCTATCTGCCAACCCCGGAGAGATGGCGGACCAGGGGCGCGGAGGTCGATCCCATGTTCCCATGCAGGGCGCCACACGCTCCCCTGGACCTCATAAATACCAGCACATGCTTTCTTTTTGGGCCAGAAAATTCCTTTATGCGTCCATAGTCTTTCATATTAATATATTTGCATCATATTCTATCCTCTTATGATTTCAACAAATCTGAGTATGCTTTGACATCTTAAAATGATGTGAGATTGCCCCAATTTTCCGCTACGTTACCCTCCTGAGATATTTGTATCCTGCACCATTTTTAGTGCAAACAAGTGTTTAGTTCAGGACGTACTTACTGTTAACTTAGGTATTGATTAATAACTTACTCATTCCTCAATGAGCACACAAGACATTGTTACTGCAACAGTTACTTAACTACAGCTATCCTTTCGGCGTACTTCTTCATGTTAAGGGCCAGGAAAATGAAATTGATGCTCGTCTACTCACCCAAATAGTTCCATAAAGCCAATAGAAAATCCCTAACTTAAATTTCAGTCAAATAGGAAACAGGTTCTTTAGACACTTGTCGTTTTGTGTGAGTCTTAAATTTATTGATAGAGAGCTCGAAGTTTACATGGTTAGGTAATGTGCTTCTCTCAGATTAGAAAATCGCTGTGAGATATTGTATGAGGTCACTCGTGATAGCAACGAATTTCCTTCTGCGGTTCATTTCTGGATTCATGGAATTTATCCAAAACTCCAAAGATGTGTTTTACTAACTAAATTCGTCTTTACGTCAACTTGAACATTCTCTCCTCTGGAAAGGACAAAATCATCTGGAGCGTTACCTATTATGCAGCAACAGTTGCAGTGACAACCTCATCTACTTGTCAATAAAGCGATAAATTAAGGAATTATTTGTTTTCAGCAATCTTCAACCGATAGCGAAACCTTTGAGCAGTTGTACAATAGCGCTTGTCAACTTATAGAAGCTGGAAATTACGAGCTGGCCCTAAAGAATTTGGATAAATCAATTGGTAAGTTTGTTTCTTCTCATCTTTCCGAAATTTAATTTCTTAAATCCCTTTAACTTTGGATTTCTTTCCACAGCGTTGTGTCGAGAAACGCTTAGTGAAGAAGGTTTGGATGAAGAAGAAGTTGAAGATGAACTTGCCGTGCTGTGTGTGCAACGCGCTTATGTGTTGCATAAACTTGGGAGAAGAAACGAGGCAATTGAACTATATAGGACCCTCCAAGCATCCGGGTAAGTTGATTACAATTGCCATTCTTATAAAGGTGTTCGTATACAAGTCCAGGGTTAACCATCGATGAGATATATGTATAAAATGAGCTGCTTCGTTTCTCCACCGTTCAATAAGTGCCTCAAGAGTTTGTCAGAAAGTTGGATTCTATTAAGGCCATCCGATATTGGCGTCATTGTCACATTGGCAAATAACTTGGCGGGTGCAATGAAAGAACAAAGCATTGCTGACGCTCGAAGGAAATTGAAAAGTGCGCTTCAGTTGGACCAGAAAAAGTTGTCTACACGTCAACGGCGAATCCTTATGTTGAATAATGTCTGTTTCTGACATGTTGTGCTGTTTCTTTTCCTTTTTTAGGATTTAATGGTACCTGTCTCTTTCAGCTCGATTCTAATTGCAGTTGTTTTGCAGGCTCTTGTACTGCTACATTCGAACCAACGGGAACCATGTCGACGTGCCCTGGACGATCTTATCAAGGCTTTTGGTGTAACAAGAGATACCCGACTTATTGAAGCTGCGTTATGTTTCCGTCTCAATGAGTTTGAGAAAGCAATCAAGGTAAGATTCAATGTAGAAGCGTTGCAACATAAGTCTATTGTAGTGTTACTTCAAAATATGAGGTTGATATCACCTATATTAATTATCGCCCTGGTAATCGTCTAGTGATTCGAAGGGGCGCTCTGCTTGTTCCATTGTAAATCTGTGATTCCCAATGTGACGTTCTTCAGACGTTCTTCTCAGTCCAATCTTTGCGTTAAAATCTTCAGTGATGAGCTTGAAGATTGTATGGTCTTCTCTGTAGAATTTCACCAAGTCTATATCTAACGCTTCGACTTCTTCGTCATAGTTTGATGTAGCCGCGTAAACGACGAAGATTGTCAAAGCATAAATGATCCACGTCTTTTTAATCGTAAACATCCGATTCACATTGTTAGTTGTTCGAATGAGTCGATGTCCATGGACAAACTCGTGTTGCCGAGAACGGCGACGCCGCTGATTCCTCTGCTGTCGCGTGTTCCGAGGGACAGTTCTTCTCCTGTGTCATAAATTGCATAAAATGAGTGGCGTCTTTTCGTCTCGGCCAAGCCGATGACGTCGTACCTTATCATTCTCGCTTGCATGAGCAAGTTTGCCAGAGATTTTAGCAGACTCTCCGTATTCGTCTTACCCAACGCTGCGAAATTGGGGCCTCTTGCGGGTTCAAGGGAATGAGGTCCGTTTTTTTTTCACTGTTTAGCATTTTGGTACCCACGTATAGCTTGCTGGGCTCAAAACGTGGGCTGGGTATACTCACCGGTAGCTTGCCAGGCTCTCCCAGAGTGGACATGGGGCTTATTTATTGGAAGCGACTACTAACAGCCTCGCATATAATTCCCTGTCACTTGATTGCAAACTTTTGGCCGAATTGACTCGTGGAATACAATCCGCATAAAGCGAGAACACACACACGCATGCATGAATACGCCTAGCAAATACAGAAAGTATGTGCCAAATCGGCGCAGCAGAAACAGGGAGACCATCCCCTGGATCCACCTGCGTCTCAGAGACGTCTCAGAGAGGCTCTCAGGGATGCAAAGTCGCTTTTGGTCCGCGATTAACCCTCTATCTGCCACCTGAGGACGCTCCACGTAGCCTCGCGACTAACCGGCATGAGATCCTTTTATGAAGGAGATCGGTGGATTAGATTGGACCTACGAAAATTACGTACGTTATGTGAAGACAGTTGGTCTGCCATTTCTCACGTCATCTTTCGTGCTTTGGAATCTTTCAGTTTTTTGATTTTTTGTCAATATTTTTCAAGCGTAGATTATTACCTGTTTTGTAAATTTTCTATCAGTGGATGGAAAATTACGAGTTGTGTTCGAAATACTGCTGGGAAAATCGATACACCCCTTTCTTTAGTCAGCGAGAGCTGAATTTTCATAGTTATGAATTCCACTAGATTTTTATTAACTCATGCCTTAATGACATTTACCTGGATAGCTGAGCAAATGTTTTTTATGAACCTTGCAACAACACGAACCTTGTATTTCAACACATTTTTTATTGGTTCTTCGTGTGATCATCCACCGTGACATGCTTGCATCATGTTTTAGACCTTGGTCCTGTCGCTGTGGTCCATTAGTTATCACTTCTTCTTGCTACATCTCCGGCGTGTCTATGTATTGAATTCGAAGTGTATTGCGAGATCTTAAAGATGGAATAACTTTTGATAGGAGTGGTTTTTGGTCTGCGCCGTCCTCCATGTTGTTCATGCGTATTGTATTCCAGAAGACATGGCTCAAACGGTTTGTATGGGTCGAGATTTATTGTTTTCACATCCGCTGCGTTTTCTATCCTGTCGACCTGCTTCCTTGAGATTTTCAAGTATCATCTCTGCCTCAGTGGTGATTCATAATTTGTTTCAAATTTAAAATTTAATCAAATTTAAAATTAAAAAAAAATAGAACATACACAACAAGTAAATCGGGAAGTAACTGCAAGAAGCCTATCTGTTATACGTCTTATGGTGTTCGAAATCCACCACTGATCAAGGATCTATTTACTTTTTTTTAAAGAGTTGTTATATGGATCGCATGGAGTTCTCCTATTTTGTGAATTCCAGCTCAATAAGTCATCTGTGACTTAGTCTGACCCTAGAGCTTTCCCTGTCTTCCTTGATTTGATCTCGACCTCGACGCATTTTTCCCAGTTAAGACTTTATGGTCAACAACGGGAATTCTTTGAACTGTTTTAAACAAATGGGGTGAAAACGTTGATGTGGAACCTCTTCGTCATCAATTCCATATCGTTGCAGCAAGTGCTAGTAATCCTTCACTCGTTTATCAGCACTCATGGCAGAAAGTACTCGCTTATATCTTAAAAGTATTACTTTGGACGGGTTTTTTTTAGAGCGGCTTCCCATAACTTTTTCATCCTACCCTCTTGGAAATCTTTTTGCATTCTTAGCCGTACTATAAGCCCTGGATTTTTTTTCTTTAACAGACGGAAGCGTGTTTGACAGAACCTTCAAAGTATACGCCTTATTTTTTTTTCTGGATGACCAAGTTCTTTTTATAGCCTATAACTGGGTCGATTCTTCGCACCATGAAAGTTGTGCTAGGTTCTAGCGCATAAAGATGACGTTCGCCAGTAACAAATCGGCATCATCTTTTTTTGTTTGTACCAATGTTGTCAAGATTCACATGTTCGCATCGCTAAAAGACTCTCGTGTCTTCCCATTGAAGAAGCGTTCTTAGGCAAGAAGTTAGCTTGACAGTTTCCATTCCTGTTTTATTCTTCTTTTCGAGATTTCCAGCTTCCTTATTTATTTCCACTGCCGTTTCCCATTCTTCCGTTGTAATTCTAACAGCAGCTTTTTAGAAGAAATTTTCGCTTGGATTTATTCTTTCATTTGATAATAGGGTACATCTAATTCCTTCTCATCAACTGCACAGGTTGATGGGTAGCACTTGATGGTCTTCTTTCGCCGTGAAAGAAGAACAGTGAACAAACGAAGTGGGAGCATCTAGTATGAGTGGAAAACTCGCTGAAAAGTGAATAGTAAATCATACGTCATAGACACTTTCGTGGAGTACTCCTTCGATAGTCTATCCCCTGAGGTATCTAATTAAGGGTTCTCCTATGGAAACGTCGTGCTGATCGTCTTAGGAAACTCTAGTAGGAGCACGTGCTCTCACTCTACATCACATATTAATGCTCAGGAATATTCGCCACCTATGATGAGAAAGTCATTAGAGTTGCCTAAAAGATTACCAATAATATTCGGATAATTGAATAGGTCAAGAGTAGTAAAGGTGGAATGGGAAGAGGGAGCAATGTGCTTCTAGGCGATGTATGAACGCAAAATGAAATTCAGGAATCCTCCTTGTAGCTGTCTAACTGTCGCAGTTGGTAGCGGAATATAGGCCTTCGAGTCAGTTCTAGACACCGAATAACCACTAGCTTTAAGCAGAATGCTCGACTTCGTGAGAAGACGCCACGCGGGACTTTTCGTAGTTGACACAGGGCAACCTTTCGACACTCAAACTTGGGATTAAATCTTTATATACACAAAGGTAACAAGAATACAACAGGAATAACAACCGAAGAATGCTGGCGTAAGAATCAGGCAATGAAGTCAGACGTAAGACCTCGAAAGCAAACTGACAAGCCCCCAACCCCAAAAGAGGGCGGTGCTAGCCGTGCGTGGATACGTAAAAGCGAGTCGTTGGTGGTAGGGTCAAGGCCCGGGTCGCGGGGTCCATTCCTCAAGCAATGAGACGTACCCAACAGCATGCCCGGTGGTGTGACCGATGGTCACGTTGTGTCTAGTGTGGTATTGTGACAAAGGCCGTCTCCATCGACCCATTAAATGTGTCTGTTAGGTAGACATAGAATTCACC
Organism: Angiostrongylus cantonensis; assembly: GCA_009735665.1. Lineage (NCBI taxonomy): Eukaryota > Metazoa > Nematoda > Chromadorea > Rhabditida > Metastrongylidae > Angiostrongylus > Angiostrongylus cantonensis. Next base: position 123,581 of record MQTX01000200.1, read on the forward strand.
GCTTGATAGAGAAATTCTCTATACGAAGTTTTCTTGGACGGGATCAAAATATTTACGTACTACAACATTTGCCAGGCAACTTGAGAAACAGTAGGTATGATCTTCGATACATAACTTGCAGTAATAAGAAGAAATAGTAACTATTCCGGGGATAGTTGCTATAGTAACTAAATTTTAGGCAAAATTGTCCCTGCATTTTTGAAAATTACCAACGCAGTGTTTAATGTTTATAATGTTTCTTGCACAAGAGGCAATATTCACGCGTTGCTTTCACTTGTTTTATTAATATTTTAGTCTTTACTCGTTCTTAATGTTAATAAAAAAGGATAAAGCTATCGGCACTGATCAGTCTCTGAGGGATGCACTATGTATTTGACTTCATCGAGCATCGTTTGGAGGTGATTGAATGCATATTTGGCCTTTACAATGACTCGCGGTGGCCTACCGATGTATCGAGCCAGTGCTGCTATCTTCCCAGGCAAGCCATGTGCCAATTTACCGACGACGGAGGGTTGGAAGGCTTGGTGAGCCTTGTGTATGGGGATCAATCCCTTGTGTATTGCAAGATGTTTCCGACCACCGTGCCACACGCCAATGTTAATAACAAAACAGGAATAATGACAGAATGCTAATGTGATGTTATTAGTGTTAAATGTAAGCTAAGTATCAATCAAGGTTTTTTGGATTTTTAGTCTTCTTCAGATGCTTGAGAACGGTGACGTTCAAATGGAGATGACACGTATTCATTTAATGGTCAATAGCGGTATGTGCTCTTGAATATAACCAGTGATGCTTTTTTTAGAACTGAGACTGTTTCCGTCCTATTTATATCATTTCCAGGTAAACTTGAAGACGCTATTACTGCCTTAAAAGAATTGCCGCCAAATGTTCGTCTACAGTCTGCTGTAGTTAGTCTTGCAGTTAGCTTGTTAATTTCTCTGGAGAGAAAAGAAGATGCCCTGAAGGTAGGTTTCAAAGAGCAAGCAGTTCAAGGTGTGTGATTCGACATTTTAACAGTGTCTGTGAGTTTCAGATGTTAAGCGAAGCTATGGAACATACACATGATTTGAAATCATATCAACGGATGCTTCATCAAGCGGCTGTGCTCGAGTCTTCTAGAGGAAATGCGGCTGGAGCTGCTAGTTATCTTGAGGAACTCTTAGAGTTGGTCGTTTTTCAATTCGTCCATGTCGGATATCTTTCTAAATTTCCTTCTAAAGGTCCAATCCAAGTGACGTTAAAGTGCTATGTCGACTTATTCGAGCATACACGGATTGCAATCCTCAAAAAGCCGAAGAACTCAGTGCCCAGGTAATTCTTGTTTCCAATAATTTTTATTATTTCATTTTTTTCGATATTTTTTAAGTGATCTGTGCAGAAAAACGCATTGAGAGGCATTCCTTCATTAGATTCTACAATATCCATGTGTAGGTTCATGTAATAAGACTTCAATTGTTAAGGTGTTCCCAGTGACAGTAGACGAGAGTATCAATGTTGATAATCTCGAAGAGAGCGATTGGATCCTTTATGGCGAGAAGTACAAGCAGAAAAAAGAAGCCAAATCAGAAGTTGAAGACACGGTAGGTGGTATGTTGGTTGGGGATCCTTTGGTGCTAATCGCTAGTCACAAGCAGTTGTCATGTAATTCATGTTGATTACCGTAACAGTTTACCGTTTGTTGGAATTGCTGTTAATGGAGTAGTCTTGGGTTTTCTAGCCTGGAATGTTTTCGGGCAACTAGTGAAAAAAGACTTTACAGAAAGTGTAGGAATACCAATATTGTTCATTTTTGAAATGAAGATGTTTAAATAAAATACGTTTTACGTATCACTAGTCTTGGACTGTGGCTTTCAACTAATTTTCAAAGTTTTCTTTTAGGAAATTGTGACGAGAAAATTGAAGAATCGTAAACGAAAAAGGAAGATCCGTTTACCAAAGAACTATGATCCCAACGTACCCCCTGACCCAGAAAGGTTACTATTAACATTCTTGTTTTACTTCGCTCTTAATTTAGATATCTTAATGTTAGCTACAGACAAGTGCTGTTTTCAGAACTTTTGAAATTTCTATATTATATCATAGTATCATTTACGTACTAACTTGAATATTTGGAAAGCCTGTATTAACTGGTCCTATTTTTTTTTCGGAGTTTTGCTGGTGTAGCCATTGTGGTTCTCTGGATTCCTGAGGTCATCCTGAGCAAAGTCTGCCCCAGATCGTCATCACCAAGGGTAGCCGCCGCCTTTGGGGATCAGAGGGAGGTTTGGCACCATGCGACTAGTTTGACACCAGAACGATGGTTGATCCTGGTATTGATTTACTCTTCGTTGGGCTCCCTAATAGAAACGCCGGGCTCTTTCTGAGCTTGGGAGAGCCTACTGGAAGGATGAATCCCTCCGCTGCACATCGCATCCCGACACCCAGGAACACCTCCCGCCCTGATGAGGCAGTACACTGTTGGGAGGGATAGTATCATTTGACTATGGAAATGTGATGCCGTTGTTGTAACCTGCTTACTTTAGATGGCTGCCGAAGCAAGAACGTGCTGCGTATAAAAAGAGGCAAAAGAAGAACCGAGATCGCGATATCGGACGGGGAACTCAGGGATCCGCCTCAACTAATCCCAACGTGTTAGTCTTGAGGTTTTATGAGTGTTAATATGTTCTTCCGAATGAAATAGTTTCATAGGCGATTTGAATGATGGATTATGTCATTACAGCGAGTATGTATCGGCTTCTCCGAGTTCTCCAAGACCGATGACCATCACGATGCCTGAGGGACCACGTCAAATGCGTCCGAAACAGCAGCCAAAAAAGAAAAAGAAGCCTTCGAAGTTCTAGTAAAGAATGAATTGACATTGATGGTTGTTCTTATCAACATGTCGTTTTCCCATAGATGTTACTGTTAATACTATTGCACTTAGTTATTCTATGATTTTTTTTAACTTGACGTTGCTTTTTTCACTATCTTGTTTTTCTTTCGAGACGGTAGTTTATGTGATCTATTAATAGAGAAGGTTATATGTATGAAAGACTCCTTTAATGGGTAAAGAAATATAAGCGAGTTCACTTATTCTTGCAATAACAGGCAATAACAATAACAATAACATATAATAGCATCGGTAATCCAACAATCAAAATCACTTTCATTTTTCAAAAGATGTGGGCCAGTACCAAACACACGACTACTTTTTTGTGGTGGCCACTTAGACTCGGCTTAAGTTTTCGGGCAACGTATTTTGCATTGAAGAAATCCGAGGAAGGTTTTCATCAATTATTAAATATAAATAATAATTTTGCACCGTGTACGTCTATCTCGAGATCTGTGTTGGTTAAGTTAAGAATCGGAAGTACTTCAAGGAATGCTTTCAAATGAAAGCCTGAAAATCTAAGATAGTGTCGCAAACATACTGCGGCAGAATGAACAGTCGGGACGATTACTCATTGGGATCGATGCTTACGATCCACTCTGGGCACCCATGTATGTGTTGGCTCCGTTGCATACCCATATTATTGGGTAGCTAATTTACAGTTGTTCAACTACAGTATTAAATTGCCGTGAATGATAACTGGCTTGTTAGGAATTCAGTGGACTATTTTGTCTGGCTAAATGCCAGTATCCACTACCGTTCTGGTATCTAACTAGTCACACGGAGGCAAATATCCCTCTGATCCGCAAGGGCGGCGACTACGTGTGGTGGTGACGACCTGGGATAGACTTCGGCCAGTTGTCCTCGGGACTCCAGGAAACAACGATAGCCAAAGCAGCAAAACTCCGAAAAGATGGAAATTATACTGAGAACTATGCAACCAGTGAAGGCCTGCCATGCAGGTATCCAAGTAAGTAGGTATCCATGGTTGCCAATATGAATATTTTGAACACAATAGAAGATTTCTCTTTGGCACCTAGAATGCCGAACGAATGGTTTTAAGGCTATCCAAGTGATTATGGATCATATGATAGCTTTTATTTTATACTTTATGATATCTGAGGATGAGCTATGTGATGTGATGAAACTATGTGATGAAATTTCCTAACATTTCTTGACCCTCTTTGGAATCGATTGTTTGCGATCGTTGAGCTTTATAAGATGTATCGCATGTAATAGACTAAAACGTAGGTTTGCTGTGCTGTACGACATTAAATTTGTTTGTATATCTGGCCAGCTGACCTTGGGGCTCCAGGAAACCACGATGGCCAGACCAGCAAAACTCCGAGAAGATGGAAATTATGCTGGGGACCGCACAATCAGTGAGGGCGGGTCGTCCAAGGGTCCAAGTATTTTGGTATTTTGGCTGGCTAGGTGGTCTTTGCCGGATAAGCGTCCACATTGACGATGCAGATACTGGTTTGCGAATTAAAGCTGTGCATAGTGCCCGGTTCACTGCTGCAGCTTAGAGATACCAGTTTGGGCAATGCCGTATAAAACCCAGTGATAAGCTACTACATTAACAGCTATATCCTATATCCTTCCTTTTTATCTATTTCTGTGCATTCAGGAAACTTCTGAGGGAAGTACCATCATGATGCAGTCGTACACATTTGTGCGGGTAATCTCAGCTTCAGCGGCAATCGGTACCTTATTGGCCATTGCTTTAACCGTGTCGATATTCTATGACATCAATGATTTCCATGAAGAAATTCGTATGGATCTTGCGGATTTTAGGGTATACGTGTAACCTTTGTACGACAATAAAGAAATCCATTATTCCTATGCACTTGTAGGGAATGACTGATGATGCATGGAACGAGATGATAAAGACAACGGGCTACAATGACGAGCGATTTGTAATCTACGAAATTTTAATCACAAGAAAGAAAAGGCAGTATTCAGCTGGTAGGTAATTTGATGAGCTCCGAGAGATTTCTTCCATTACCTACATCGTGATGTTTATCACTTTTCATCTACATACCACCTTTCTCGTGAATGGCCTGCGTCTTGACCTTATCATTTTTAGGAGATCCGAAAGTGAATCTTGCTACGTTAGGTTCAAGTCGCAATGCTGTAAAATGCAACTGCCCTCAATCGGCTAAGAAATGTCCTCCTGGTCCAGCAGGGCCTCCTGGTCAGAAAGGTGAAGATGGTGAGCCTGGAAGTGCCGGTAAAGACGGCTTTCGTGGCGGTGTAGGACATTCTGCGACGGCGAAATTGTTGAATGAATGCATCAAATGTCCTGCAGGACCACCTGGCCCTCCAGGTGTTAATGGTATTGCTGGACCTGCGGGACCACCTGGAAGTCCTGGCATGGATGGAACACGTGGACCTGCTGGTCAACCTGGGCCCTCTGGCCCACCTGGGCCGCCAGGACCAGCTGGCCATCCTGGGCCATCTGGAGCACCTGGCCAAAGTGGAGAGCGTGGTGTAAAGCAGCACAATTCTCCAGGAGCAGTAGGACCACCAGGACCTGCGGGACCGCCAGGACCAACTGGAGAGGTTGGTTGATTATGACAACGGTTCTCCAATAAATGTTTCTCGAATTGCAACGAATTCTTCAGGGTGGGCGTAGTGTAACAGGTTCCGCGGGCCCAGCAGGTCCGCCTGGATTGCCTGGCAAAGATGGGAGTCGAGGCAAAGACGGTGCACCAGGATCACCCGGATCCACTGGAGCCCCTGGTTTTGATGCAGCTTATTGCCCGTGTCCTCCACGCTCGTTGTCTTTTGCAAGCATAGCCAGCTGAATTCATCTAGTTCGTTGAAGTCTTATATAAATGTTTAGCGCTTTCTAAATAAATAGTTCTTCAAAATTGTTGAGATTCTAGTAACATGGTTGTACCTAAAACTTCTCAATGAAAACTTTAAGTATCTTGTGTAATTATCGTGGTAAAATAAATGGCATATAAAAATTTATCACGTAAAAACCCGTAAATCATAAGACATAAGGCGGCAACAATCAAACTGTAGGGTGCGTTTGCTTCTTTCGGTTTCGGGACGAGATCCACGAGCGAGATAGTGCTGACGCTCGATCATGTAGACTGAACATCGCTGGTAAGATGAGAATACCATGGATTAGCGAGATTGAAATGCATAATAACATAGCGGATGCGAACACCTGAATTCAGAGTCACATCGATCAGAGGGTGTTTCATCTTAGACAAAATAAGAAATGTACGAAGTTGAACATTACTTTCGAAATATCTGCAGAAATTATAGTTGTTTTTGCGAAAAGATATGAAACGAGATAAGGAATGGAATGTAAGATTGTGACCACTTAATCCCTCGGATTATTTGCTTCTTGAAACACATTTTGCAAGGGTATGGTAGCTCCTTGGGTTTGTGAATTGTTAGGTACTGATGGAATAGGCTTGTCAACCAGGCTCAAAGCTGCTTAAAGAGATTACCTTAATCCCATGCATATGTAAATTTGAATAACACCACAAAACTTTGCTATTTCAGTTCCCAAGATCGCTTTTCCATTAAGCTTGGCATTGGATTACAAATCTATCGTTCTCCTTATTTCCAGAAATCGCGAGGTTGTTATTCAGCACACGTTTACTTCCTTAGACATAGAACACATACAACACAATGATAGTTGAAGTTTTGACAGTATCGCCATCTTCGGAGCCTGGAAGGGCACACTGGTACGTAATTTACCAGGTCAATTTTTTAAAAATTTACTAGGCTTTTTCGAAAAGCCGGTGAAACCAAGTCCTGTTTATCTTGCCCTTCATTAGCGATGAAATAAGTGTAGCGATGAAGCGATGCTTAAGAAGGGCAGATCTAGAGGTATCGGTAGCGATAATTGAAATACCACGGAATACTCTTCGCCGTCAGTTAGTTCGTAACCGCCCATATGACCGTCTACGTGAAACACAGAATTGCGTAATCTGCCCTTATGGCAGGGACGGTGACTGCATGAGTTCAGGTACGATATACCTGATCTCTTGTCGTACTTGCAGAGACGAATATATTGGCAAAACGGGCAGACCTTCATGTATCTGCATAAAAGAACATCTAGATGGCAAACGAAAAGCAAAACAAGACACGCCACTAGGGACGCATAGAATACAAAAGCATAGCGGAGAAGATTTTGATGTAATAGTCACTATCCTCACACACGATCATGAAACATCAGCGCCCAAGCTTCTTGAAGATTTCTGGATAAATGCCAAAAACCCTAAAATGAACAGCAGGGAAGAATGCCCCGATATCACACGTGATCTCGCCCCGTACCCTCGTTTCAGTCGTTGATGTGGGAAGGTGCAGTCGTCAACCATATGCGACTCTGATCAGCGGCTCTTCCTCAGTGGAAGGCACGTGGGAAAACGGTGGGTTTTTCAAGAAGCCAGAGATTTTCTCTCCTAAATGTCAATTCTTGTCATTTCAATTATTGGCGAATCAGAAATCGCATCATGATCATCGTTGTGGTCTTCGTCGTTTCTTGGTGATGTGTGATGTGCGTATGTCCGCTGTCATAGTGACTCTCCTATGTTTCGTATATTGGTGTAAAGCAGAAGTTTTATTTTAATGTCAAGGTCATCAAAACCGGAAAGTAGTTCGACAACTCCAACCGGAAACTCCCCATAGAACAAACTAGGAATCGCTGCCGTTTGATTAGGAACCTATTCACACTGTGACAAACCACACAAGGATTGGCAACAGGCGTATCGTGAAGAAATTTTGGTTGATTTGATACAGCTGTTTCGAGAGCTAATGAAAAATGTAGCCTTCTCACCCAGCAACGCACCAATCAACCATCACCAGGTTACACGAGTGGAAATCAGTAATCTTAGTGGACTCCACTTGCTGACAATACGCGAGGAATAGAGCACTTTTGGTTTTGCTCAATCTCCCCTACTTTCACAAGAAGGTTATCCGTCTGTGCCGTGAAACGTTTACCAAAGGAACGTCGTCATCGAACGTAAAGTCTAAAATCAGCTGGAGTGTGAAGATGTCAGAGTTCTCAGGGTAGCTGACCTTTCTGGAGATGAAGCGATAACTGTATATCGCAGTTCCACATCACCTAGTAGGACTCTGATCAGCCATGAATAGGCGAATCATTGAGGGTATGTATCATCTAGGTGATGTCTTATCTGTCGTGCCGTAGACTGGAGCGGACGCCAGTAAATCTCCCATTTTTCCCTGTGGCGAGCAAGAGTAGCCTAATGGGTTATGCTCACTGTAGGGACTTGATCGTCATGTCATTCTTCTAGTATTTTAGTGAAGAACTCTGATTATCTGGTCGGTGGTCTTACCGCTGTGCGTTTGATATCTCTACGAATCCATTCGGTAACGGCTTTGTTCCATCGGTTGCCAATCAAACAAATTACATGGCCCGCCCACCATATCTTTGACAATTTCGCGTGTAGAATGGCGTTTCTGGTTTTTAATCGGTGACATAGGTTGGAGCTTCGGATCTCTTCCTTATTGCGTGACACGTAATGATCCTAGCATCGTCTTATAACTCTGGATGATCTCGTAATGAACAGGTTTCTGACGCATACATTAAGGCAGGCAAAATGGTGGAGTCAAAAATATGGGCATACGATTCGGGGGTTTTTCTCTCTACAGTGCATTCTCGATGCTTCTGTAAGCTCCCCAAGACGCTCGCTTTCTACTCCTCAACTCTGGAGCTAGGTTTTCCATCATTTTGATTTTCCGACCTAGATTGACGTAACTGGAGCATTTGGTAATATTCATTTCGTTGAGCGCTAATGCGGCTTACGAACCTGTCCTGCTTGCACACATGGCTGTCCTTCGTCCACTTTTCGATTAATCCTGTCTAGGACGACTCTAGTGAAAAGTTTGTGGACGACAGAGAGTAAACAGGTTGTGCCATTGTTCCCGATACCCAGTTTTGCTCATATTTCAGCATCCCTGTGATTTTATTTCACACTGTAGCTTGTGTTGAAAAAGGAACAGGCAGCAAATGAAAGTTAAGACATTCTGGCCGTAGCGTCGTATCAATGTGAAACTGTTTCGTTCCGTTTTCTGTGTCTCTTTGCTTTTATTGTTTTCTTCGGAAATTTGCCCTCCATCAATCACTGCAGAAATTTATGAGAAGCGACGACATCGCTTACATTCTAAGTCGTGATCTCTATTGCACCAATGTAGAAAAATATCAGTTCGTGATTACAACTGTCATCCATTAGTTTCGGGACCACAATCTCCTTTCCATCATAAAATATGTTGCCTTTATCTATCCTCTTTTTCTAAGAAAAACCACGGCATAAAATCCTAATTTGTTCGTGTTTTCATTAGTCTCATGCTATTCAGTGAAACGGTTTTTTTCTCTGCCCATTTAATTCTGGTTCCTTTTTTCATCTCTCTGCTTACCCTTCTATGTAACATTGTTCTTTTTTTTAATTTTATGAATGGTATAAAATATACCATCCCAACGGTTTACCGTTTCATCGAGGCTGAGAGGTGTTCTAGGGTGTCGTGCTGACGTACAGCGGTGGGGTTCATCCTCCCAATAAATTCTCTTAAACTCAGAAGGAGTCCTGTTTTTTCCATGACGAGGAAGCCTAGCTAAGAGTAAACCAATACCAGGATCGACCACCATCCTGGTACCAAATTAGTCGCATGGTGGCGAATCTCCCTCTGATCCACAAAGGCTGCGACTGCCTGTGGTGGTGAAGACCTGTAGCGGATTGTGGTCAGGCTGACTTCGGGATTTCAAGGAACCACGACGGCTTAACCAGCATATTTTCGAAAAAATGGAGATCACGTTGGGCGCACACAACCAGTAAGGATAGTTCATTTAAGTATCAAAGTAACTATAGAATAAACATATGAACAATAGAAGGTTAATAGGTGTGAAAATGATGGATATAACATATTATTTTGTTTCATGAACTATTAAAAGGCGTAAACAGATGTTGAGATGGCAGTTCTTTTGTGCAGCATTTTTCACCATATACCCTTTAAATTCCTAACCTGAGCCATATAGAGTGGAACAAAAATTAGCGGAAGCACACAAATATTTGTAGAGAGACCAGCTTGAATCACTGGAAATCCTATAGAGCACAATGTATGCAGAAGCCTGAAAATGTATTGGTTACTACAGTAAAGAGTGAACTCTTTTAAGGTTGAAATTTTTACAGGTATTATCAGATCATTTGCACCATTTCTGCGATATTTTATCAGTTTCTCACCTTGACTGAAAGTCTTCGATATTATCGGACGACTGTGAAGATAGTGTTGAGAAGGATTTTCCTTCAGACATATGAAATCCTTAAACAATGAGAAATTATACGGCGTACGAAGGTAGTTTCTATGGCAAAAAATACTACGAAAGTAGATATTGAATCGATGGCTTAATGGAAAAAAAAACTTCACAAGAATAAACGAATCCTTTCTAAGATGCCTGTATTTGACCCAAATTAATGACGAAAATATCTTACATAGATGTGAATCTTTAGGAGGGTAAACTTATGCAGTGTTGCACAGTAGTTGGAGGCGCTCTGCAACATACAAGTGGAATCGTTCCCTGCCCGTGGCCTACCAACCCTTCCATCCCTCCGGGGCCGGCAAAGTGGTACCAGACTTGTCTGGGAAGATAGCAGTACTGGCTCGACACATCGGCAGGCCACTGCGAGTCATTGTAAAGGCCAGATTTGCATTCAGTCACCTCCAACGATACTTAATGAAGTCGAATGCATGGCGCATCCCTCAAGGATTGATCAACGCCGAGAGCTTTATCCTTTATCCTTTACCATAATGTAGTGGGTTTTGAGCGAACTGTAACCACTATTTGAAAAATATCGCCAGTGGAAAAGATAAGAACTCCTGACGTTATGAAGAAGTAACTTCCCATACTGTACAAGATACGATATGAATTATGAGGTATGAAGGATGATGTATGAAGTATGAAGTATGAAGTATAAGCATTTATGTTATGAGAAACTCACTTGCAGCATGAAAATGAAACGAGACATGAGCCGGTATATCCACACTGAATCCAATGCACATGATCGAGATCGCCATCACCATCGGATCCAGTGTCATACCAAACATTGACATGTAGCTGAACACTCCTAAATAATAAATTATTTAGATGAAGCAGTCATGTCACCCTTCGGAGCTTCATTAATATTCGAATATGAACATTCAAATGACACCTTTTCAGAACAAATCTTGCTCTTTTCATGGCCTATTCTTGTTCATAATTGAGTTTTCTCGTTACACATAGTTTGAATGGCGCATGTAATTAAAGAGCGCAATGGTTACAGTTCTCCCGAAATATTTCTAATTAGGTTCCACAGACAAAGCTATCCCTTCGGTTCACCGGTTCAGCTCTAACATCTCAGCAAAATTCTCTGAGAAGGCAGAAACACGAACTTGGTTCATCGATATGCTCCAGTAGATTAATCCATAGGCAAACATGCATTCAACAGTCTCTCCGAGGCCACGAGTGGAGTCGAATGCATCATGCTTATCCTTATCTTTTATCCTTTATTAGAGTTGTAATAACATCTGTGGAATTCAGTGAAGTTCATTCTTCTACGAAGTATTCTATGGTTAATATAACATGAAAAATAAACTACAAACTGAAAAATTGAAAAACACGAACCGATACAGGTGGCAAAGACTGACATTGCCACAAAAACAACGGTGGCCGCATGGCTGATGAAAAGCGAGCAAACAACGACAACGCTGATGAATGTCGCCAGGGCAGACTGCCATGTGATTGAAGGAATCGACTGGAAACCCTAACGTCTTGGTACTGCACTGCACTACATAGGGAATAAAATCATACTATAATTTAATGAACTGGATAAATAACAAAGATAATTCCTTCTCATGGGATATTTTTACGAAAGTAAGGTCACCTCCATAATGTTTTAAGCAACTCAATGAAATAAAATGCAATTCATAACCTGAGATATTTGCAAAACACCGGACCGCAAACGTCCACGGTGGGGAGCGAACGTGCTATTACCGTTTCCGGAGCCTAACGCGTTCACCACAACAACATACGAGTCCTTCGCTTCGCCTGTCACTCAGCTAATTCTATCGAACAACGCCATCACCCGCAAAGGGTAACAGCGAGTTCGTTCCTCACCGCAGGCACCTACGGTCCGGAGTTTTGCAAATATCTCAGCATCATTGAAGTTATAATTCGCAAAACACCTGCAATTAAAAAGAGCAGATAGTAAATAATATGTTTAAAAAAGTGCAATTTAGTTCCTTCTGGGTAAACTTAACAGATTCTTTCTACGGAATGCCAATCCACAGCAATTACGAATAGTGTTCTTAAATAATTACCTAATGATCCTATCCTTCATTGGGGACATTTAGTGCTTGGGGACCTATTTCCGTTCAATATGAGGTCCTCGGGACCGCACTTTTTAGCTCACGCATTATTTCTATTGTGATGCGTGTTACCTTGCACACCATCGTACTCTGGACCACATATTTACTTAATGTTACTAATAATGTAAAAGAGAAAAGAAGATCGTGCAATTCACAAGTAATCTTTTAGTTAACTTCGCGAATGCTTAAACAGCGAACAGTTGTTTCATTAAAATATTACTCTTCTTAAATGTCGTACCTCGAGTAGATCGATGTAGAAACCGTCTTCGGTGAACACACTCAAGTTGAACCGCCTACAAGAAAACATTTTGTTCCGAGTTGTAAAATTCACAATATCGACCAAGTCCCTACTCCGTCTCCATGTCAGCCATCATCAACTGCTTTTCACCATGGCTGTCTACACGGGTGACGTTGATTTAACTTACTTCGCAAAATGGTCGACTTGCTCCCGCCAGCTCCGTAAAAGACGTGCACGTTCACTCCACAACACCAAATGAGCACCGTGATATCCAGTTATGAACATAAATCGCGCAATATCTTGTGATTCACTAAAAAAAATCGTTCGTCACTCAATTACCAAATAAAGTTTTTAGTCATAATTATTATAATTGTCAGGGCGCGTGTGGTGCAGTGGTTGGAGGTGCCACTGCGACACGCATGTGGAATCGATCTCTGCAGCCATGGCCCACCAAGCCTTCCCTCCCTCCGGGGTCGGCAAACTTGTACCAGACTTGTCTAGCAGGATAACAGCACTGGCTCAATACATCGGTAGGCCACCGCGAGTCATTGTGAAGGCCAGATATGCATTCAATCACCTCCAACGATACTTCATGAAGTCGAATGCATGATGCATCCCTCAAGGATTGATCAACGCTGAGAGCTTTGTCCTTTTTTAGCTTTTTATTATATTTGTCATATGGGGTGCGTTTAGTAAGCTGTTGAACTTGAAAAGAACAAGGGACTGATTCGCTTCCGTCCTAGGATAACGACGCCTCCCATTCCTCCGGAGCCTGGAAATTGGTGCCAAAAAATGGTAGCTGCCGGCGATCCGCAAAAGTTGGGGACTGCTTGTGATGAAGATCGAGAACGCTTTAGCAGAGATATCTTAGGATTCAAAAGTGAGTAGACGCTCTTAAAATAAAAGAGGACAAAGCTCTCAGCGTTGATCAATCCTTGAGGGATGCGCCATGCATTCGACTTCATTAAGTATCGTGGGAGGTGATTGAATGCATATTTGGCCTTTACAATGACTCGCGGTGGCCTGTCGATGTAACGAGCCAATGCAGCTATCCTCTCAGACAAGTCTGGTACCAATTTGCCGACCCCAGAGGGATGCAAGGCTTGGTGGGCCATGGGCGCATTCAACGTGCGTGTCGCAGTGGCGCCTCTAACCACTGCGCCACACGCGCCCCATGAGTAGACGCTCTTAGCACATGCAACCTATACAAGTGCTCCTCAAGCTACCAGTGGGTATCAACAGCACATACAGTGAAATAAATAGGCAATATACTTTCCTAATTTCGAAACAGTCAGGCATAAGGAGTGGGCTTAGGTGAGTATGAAGAGCTCGAGACGTGATGATGTAAACTACAAAGATTAATGGCGATGTCGCCAGACTAGTGCTTGTTCACGTTACCCGACCATCAACGGAAGGATGTGAATTATAACAGATGATGACGATGACGATGACGTCATTTATTTCTCTTCATAAACATTTTTTTTACATTAGCATAATCCACAAAGTGGCACAAAATAAGGAAACATAAAAAAAACTCGAATCAGGCAAATCAATACTCACTTCTCTTTCTTAACAAAGCCTTTCCAGTATGAGTATTCTGGCCATTTTAAAAAATCATCGATTGAAATTACACTGCTAGACTCATCACCAAGCTCATCAGTGAAGGTCGCTTCGTATGCGATGTAGTCGCTGGAAATTTAGATCTTCGAACCTTGTCGTTGTTCATCATAATCTCACTGCGCAATTCTGACTCACTCTCTGAGCAAAATCTCACTGAGCAATTTTCAATTTGAACTTTGGAAGGTTGGTTTCGCTTTGGTGATAATTCATAAATATGTTCTTTTGAACGACATTTGATGCATTCAGTAAGAAATAAAAAAGTTGGACGGCTGAACAGAATTCTAGTAGTGATCAGAATCCTATCGTTTACAAAAATTTACGTTTACAAAGGAATGCGTTCGCATAGCTCTAACGGTTTTGGTGATGTTCCGAGATAGCATGAACGGTTCTAAGCACTCATTTCAACTTAACGATATGCTGATGAGTTTTCAACGAAATTTTTTATTTTTATTTCTTTGCTTTTTACAGTAGTGCTCTCTGTGACAAGTACCGAAATAAGAAACAAATTACAGCGGGGGATTCATCTCCTGGTAGGGCTTCCCAAGTTGAGCAGAGAAGGAGTCCGGCGTTTCCATCAGGAAGCCTAGCTAACAGCAAACCAATACCAGGATCCAGCAGCGTCCTGGTATCGAATTAGCCGCATAGTGGCAAATATCCCTCAGATCCACAAGGGCTGCAACTGCCTGTGGTGGTGAAGACCTGGTGCAGACGTTGCCGAGGCCGGCCTAAGGATTCCAGGAAACCATAATGGCTATACCAGCAAATCTCCGAAAAAGTAGAGATGTTGCTGGAAACCGCACAACCAGTGAGGGCGCGCGGGCACTCCAACTATGCAAGTATCCAAGTACATTCCATGAGAAACAAACGCTTATTCGAATTAATAGAAATCACATGCACGTTAAGTTGAACATCATGTAGTGATATCATCCCGCTTATGTTCATAGCAGAATTAGCTCTCGTCCTCTATTTTTGATTTTATTTAGCCTAACTTTACTTTTCCCATGCGATACATAAGTTTTCCCACTCAACATTATTTACTTTTCTTGAAATATCCTCAGAGCCCCAACTGTGGTCAATTTCCGACACACAAACTATTCATATCTATTACTGATGCGGACTTTATCTCATCTAAAAAATCTTGTCAATCGGAAAAATCTGATGTTTCTCCTCTTTGTATGGGTTCGCGTGTGGCACAGTGGTTGGAGGCGCCACTACGACATACACGTGGAGTCGATCCCTTAAAACTTATTTTCTTTAGTTACAAACTATATTCTTGGAGATGTTTTCCACTATTATCCTTTCGATGGATAAGGCAAGCTAATCGAACTAAAGAACCTAAATATATCCAAGAATACCATAAATCTATCATGATTAAGTTATATTATCAGATTGGTTAGAACCACGCTACTTACCTTAAGAAGAATTTTGTACTTTCAGGTCCAATAGCATCAGGAATACTTTCGAATGCTCGTTTTACAGCGAAAAGTTCACGAATATTATCAGGATCCGAGATATTTCCTGGATTATTGACGACAACCGTAGCAGGTGTATAGAACGGAATGACGTAAGTGTTATGAATACGATCGGCCTGAAATTGGAAGTGATTTTTATCTCAGACTAGTTAAGTGAATAAACTTGACTGAACATCCATTACCCTAAAACTGCCACGAAAGGATTCTTTGGAACTTACTTCAATTATGTTCGAATCGGGTAGAAATAGCTTTTGTGGTGACAGGTCGATTTTGACATGAAAGAGGCCCTTAAAAGGTGCAATAAAAAGCATTTAAAAATTAAGTACCTTCAAAAGTAACTTTAAAAAACATTGACTAATATGGGGTTTAGGACATCAGAAACTTCGAGTCCACACAAGAAACGTTTACATTTGGTAGAATCTTGTCATATTTCCGAGAATAAGAATGGAATATTCGACACACAAAGCTCTAGAAGATCAAACGCTCTCAGCGTTGATCAATCCTTGAGGGATGCGCCAAACATTCGACTTCACTAAGCATCGTTTGGAGGTGATTGAAGGCATATCTGGCCTTTACAATGACTCGCGGTGGGCTACCGATGTATCGAGCCAGTGCTGCTATCCTTCCAGACAAGTCTGGTACCAATTTGCCCACCTCGGACGGATGGAAGGCTTGGTGGGCCATAGAAGCTGGGATCGTGGACTCCACGTGTGTGTTGCAACGCGCCTCCGATCACTGCGCCACACGCTCCCATTCGACACATCACCTGTATCACCTGTAGTCCCGTTGATCGTCGAGTGAAAAGTTTGTAGACGACAGACAGCAAGCAGATTGGGCGATAGTTGCCTATATCGTGTAGGTCACCCTTCGAGGGTGACCCATTCGACACATAATTGAGAAAATTTCACGGGTAGTCGAAATCGAATTGAGTGAATCTTCTTATAAAGACGTAATCAAAATACCACAATAGCTCCTGCAACGTAGACAGTCCATACGAAAATCACTATTAATGATATCCTTGCATCGGCTATGACGTTGGTATAACAACGTAAGAACTTTTCAGTGCCATGCTTTAAACGTGATGACATCTAAAACCATTTTTGATGAGTCAAAAATCGCGAAAATGATAAAGAATGAAGCACTTAGCTCTGAGCAACCCCTTTGCGCATAATACTCCTATGGACACTATAGTGTCCACATTCGATGTCTTCACTTTTTATTTACTGCCTAAGCTTTTTTAATGGCAGGGTATCATGTGAAATCTAACTACAACGATGCTGAGATATTTGCAAAATCACGAACCACTGGTGTCTGTGGTGGAGCAGAAAGGTTATGGGTTGGAAGGATAAAGGGTGAACCTCTTAGAGTTTATTTCAATTCCCGGAGATATTTTATTTCCCTGAGATATGCACCATGCATTCGACTTCGCCAAGTATCGTTTGGAGCTGAATGGATGCATATCTGGCCTTTACAATGATTCGCGGTAGCGCTGCTATTTTCCCAGACAAGTCTGCTAACAATTTTTCGACACCGGGGGAAAGGAAGGGATGGCATGGGCGCGAGGATCAATCACACGTGTGGTTTGCAGGACACCTCCGACACCGCGCCATGCGCGCCCGTCTACCCAGAGGTTATGGGCTAGGGGATTCACCATGCATTCGGCTCCATTAGCAGAATTGCAGCGGTGATTAAATGCTTATCTTGTCTATAAAATGACTTGAAGCGTCCCACCGATGTATCAAGTCTGTGATTTTGATCTTTCCAGACAAAATTGCAACCAATTTTCTGACCCGGAGAGAAGGGGAGGCTTAGTGGGGTTTAGACGAGAAAGAGAACCGGCGAACCATTGTCCACTGTCTATTGCATATCACCTCTA
Organism: Angiostrongylus cantonensis; assembly: GCA_009735665.1. NCBI lineage: Eukaryota > Metazoa > Nematoda > Chromadorea > Rhabditida > Metastrongylidae > Angiostrongylus > Angiostrongylus cantonensis. The sequence goes on from MQTX01000200.1 coordinate 141,043, forward strand.
TCCGCGCCTATGGACATCAAATGGAAATGATGGAAAAAGTAAATTAGAAGAAATGATATCAATAATTCCGCGTGGGAAGGCAATTGGTTATACATGATGTGCAATACATACATGGTCGCTGCTTCGACCCCACCAAATCCAACTTTTCTTCCCAATCCTGCTAAGTTCGGAAACTGGTAGCGGGCTTGCTTGGCAAAAATTCCACCAGATTCACAAAGATCAAGATATGTGATTAAGGCGTGATTAAGATCAGATACTCTGGTTCAACTATTTCAAGCTTCCCAGCAGAATCAACTAGACTAACGTTCAACTAAATTCATGGAGAAAACGAAAGTTCTTAAGTGGCAGACGAACCAACATGTAAATCGGTAGGCCCCGGTTGACTGATGTGAGACAACTCACCCAATGGAAGAAGTTCTGGGATGGACATAGTATGTAAACTAAAGCAATATAAATAGATAAAAAATAAATATTAACGATCGCAATAGAAAAAGTAAAGATAAAGCGTTCGCTGGTGATTAATCCCCGGATGGCAAACCGTGTATTCGATCCCGTTAAATTTCGAAGAAGTGACTTTATTCATATTTAGACTGTACCAATAACTTTCCATTGCCTACTAATGTATCATCTCGGTATTTCTACTCTCCCATCTATTATTAGAAATCTATTAGAGGTTTGCTGATCCCGAACCAACGACATGTTAGGTCTACCCTAGGTGCGAATTGAAACTAGTGACGACAAACGTATATTTTTCAGGACGTTTCTAATCACTGGCCTACAAGTGGTCCAATAATATACATTCCGTTGCCTCCAAAACTAAAAGCAATAGTCAAGATAATTGAAAAATCGTGATAATCACGAAGCCATAAAATCGTAACAACACACCTCTTTTTCGTTCCTTGACTGTGGAGAGTCAGCAAATAGTGACATGACTGCTGCATAGAAAGTGACTGAAATTTTCTTGGAAATTGGAAGGGAAGTAACAGAAAAATAAAAGAAATAAGAAAAAGTGAACAATAATAAAAGAAAACAAAGAATTATATGAAGAGGAAACAAATGAAAACAAAGAGAGAATGAGAATAGTGAATAAAACTAACGTTGATAGCACATATCGAGGAAAATGCAAGCAGCGTTACCAATGCAGAAAATACGAATTTCTGGTGGAGATGAAATAGCACCGGATCCAAATGCCAGAACGTTCGTGATGGCCGATATGGCGATCGCAGGCCCGGTTTCTGATAGTACCTGAAGCTTTAATAACAGTACTTATACTAATTATAAGATTAATTGTGGCATTAATAAAAGGATAAAGCTCTCGGCGTTGATCAATCCCTGAGAGATGCGCCATGCATTCGACTTCATTAAGCACCATTGGAGGTGATTGAATGCATATCCGGCCTTTACAATGACTCGCGGTGGCCTGCCGATGTCACGAGCCAGTGCTGCTATCTTCTCAGACAAGTCTGGTACCACTTTGCCGGCCCCGAAGGGATGGAAGGCTTGGTGGGCCATGGCTGCAGGAATCGATTCTACGTACGTGTCGCAGTGGCGCCTCCAACCACTTCTCCACACGCACCCCTGTTGGCATTAATAGCACTTTAAATAAGACAGGTTGTGTGAAAAAGCATTAAACAAAAGGAGTATGAGCAAACAGGTGAGAAAAGGGCTGATATTGTGACTAGAACGGGACCACATACTACTGCTGTGTTGCTGAGTGATAGTCTGATCCCATATCAGCCTTGACTATTATGTTCAGACTTCTTCACAGTTTTTTGGCAGAAGAAACCTATGAAAAAAAATAAGGGTGCGTTCAACAAGATCACAAACCTGGGCGATTTTCTCTGCTCGTGTACGTTCACTTTGAATGTCATCACTTTCAATTCGATTCCATGCATGAATCATAAGAAAGGCATCGTCAACACTAATAGCTAATGCCTAAATCAAACCTAACATGTATTCTTTCATTGATAAGAGCCTAAAATTTTACTGTTCAGTTCATCTGTAACACTTTTAAGTTCATTTAATCACGAAGTGGTGTCATTAGATACTAGTACGGACCACATTGCTCCACGTCTACGGTTGCCATCACCACCGTCCTGCCATCCAATTGGTCCGCGTTGGTTTGCCGGTCAACATGAAGCGCAGTAGTACTTACTACTTCTACTAGAGGCACTTTTTGGTAGGCGCTTCGTACTTTTAGTAACAATAGTACAAGTAGCATCTCCTGTGTTGACGACCGGCATCATTAATTCTTTCTAGTAGTTGTACTTTTTGTACAGCCACCACTCTTTGCAAGAAAGGGAAACCTTTGCTAACAAGCAAGGTCGTGTTTAACACATGGCCAATACCTATTCATATAAAGTGTAATGTATGCTTTCCTTCAACGATTTCGTAAATGAGAAGTGGCTTTTTGAGCTTGATGGTTCTTTCATATATACTTTTTACATGAGGAATTTTCAAAAAACTACCGACCACAGCACTTTTTGCGCCCGATTCATCCCTTACGTCTATTATCCACAAACACCCTGAAAGTTTCCCGTGTGGATTCTTGAGAAAGTCGAGGATTTTCATCTTCGTTATGAATATCGTTTAATTTGATCGAGTCGAATCTTTCTGAATTCCTGAGATAGCCGTGCTAAAGGATTCCCACGTCGGTTCACCGGTATGACCTGGTGCCAGACGAGCCTGCTAGCAAGTTTCCGACTCCTGTTGGTTGAGCGGCTTGGTGAGAACGCGGCATGGTTGAGCCGGTACCGAATTTTTGATGAGCGACATAACTGCCGTTGCACTACTCGCTCCCTTTCAATTATAGAAAAACACAAAAAGAATCTAAAAAACGACTAACAAGAAATACTTACGAGAAACGGTGTAATGCAAAGAAGCGGTGAAAAAGTCACCCCAAGTAGGAATATCACACCAAATGCAGTTCCACAAGCCAAAAACGGTACAATACATGCAGTAACAGCAAGAATAACCTATAAATATGTTTGGATGAAGCATCTACAGTACTCCTACTGTTTTATAATATTGCTCTTATTGTTTGTTTTATTGTTTCGTACTTGTCTTATTCTTTCTCGTATATTTTTTCATTCTAAGTTGTTCTCAATGCTTTTTTGGATGACTATGAGAACAATTCATTCTTAATTCTCACTTCTTCTTTTTCTCTCTCTTTCATTTTTTTATGCTCCATAGAAAGGATTGACCGGAAAAACGCCTAAAAAAACGTCCACATCATTTCTATTCTGTCTCAGAACAAGTTTTTTCATGAAGAATTTATGTTTTTCTTTTCTCTTTCATTTCAACTCCAAGCTTTTTCCCAGGAGTACTTATTTTTTAAAACAAAATGGTAATTGATAGGTTACCTTATTAAATGTTATCCTGTGATGAAACATAACCACTGAGCTTATGATTGTCGTTGTAGCACAAAATGTGCACATGATGACAAATCCGACAAGTATAAACGGTTGGAGGTATTCGCCAGAACGTACGATATCTGAAAAATTAACATAAAGACATCACATTTTATTTAGATGAAGCTTTATTCAGTGATGAAACCGTTAGAATTCCTGCTTATTTTATTAATTCATCCAACATTACCCATGACTTATTATTTTTGTATCATATATTTAACTTTTATATAATAAGGCTAAAAGGATAAAACTCCCGGCCTTGACCAATCCCTGAGGGATGCGCCGTGTATTCGACTCCACTAAACATTGTTTGGAGGTGAATGAATGCATATCTGACCTTTAGAATGACTCGCGGTGGCCTACCGATGTATCGAGCCAGTGCTACTACTATCCTCCCAGACAAGTCTGGTGCCAATTTGCCAACCCCGGAAGACGGAAGTCTTGGTGGGCCATGGGCACGGTGATCGATTCCACGTCTATGTTGCAGTGCGCTCCAACCACTGCGCTACGCTCCCTTTTTTTATGATGTTGATTTTCATTTAGTTTTTAAAGCATTCTTTAGTCACTTACCGTGAAACCGACAAATAATGCTTGTACCAGGAGAGAAGAAAAACATTACTCTAATAAGATGATCCTTCTTATAAGGGCGTTAAGGTTAACTGTTCTAAAAGTGGCCAGGAACATTACTTCGCGTTAAAAATACATAAAGGCATTTAATTTAATGGGATCTAGAAACGAACCTCGTTCAACGATTGCTGGCGATAAAGCATTCACTTGAATTTTCGTTTGATTATATTCTCTGAAAAAAAGAGGAGGAAAACTTCCTTTTAAAAACCTGATATGTTTGATTTTCTAAAAGGTCAAAAACGTAAGAGAATTTAAACTTACTTTGCGAAAAAATGACCAACTTTAAGCTCCCATTCCTTCACCATTTCCGGTGTCCATGATGGATGTTTTTCGGCACGAAATAGTAATGCGATTAAACCAACACTTTTCAGAGTTTCACCATCCTCATTCAATTCAACTCCAAAAAAATGCGGCTGTAAACAAGACATTCCGGAGTTGTTAGCGATAGGTCGGTTAAGGTAATGAAAAAAATAACACTGGGAAAAATCGGTAGAAAGTGGTATTATTGGTTCCAGCTTTCCTATTACTCATTCATTTGATAAGGGTTACTCTCTGTTGGCGTATTGGGTTTTAGAAACATTACATAAGCATGGTGAACATTTTCTCTTTTTTTTTTTGTTGGTAAGCGTTAACCACTTCCGTTTTTTTTCGCTTTCTGCCACCTCCTCTACATGATGTTGGTTCACCACGTGGACAGACTATCAACTATAATCGATGCCTATCAATATTTCATGAAGATGTCCTCAATATAAATTTTTACGGTGACTCAGCCTTAATCACCCATCAATGTCAGAATTTCCCATGTTACTAAGACATGATGTGGTGTGACGTTGCGAAAAATTTAAAGAATGTGACAAATCTGTGTAGGTTCAGTATTCTCAAAAATTTATCACTAGTTCAAACGTAGACTGTATGAAGCACATATGATTCACATGTGTTCAGTGTGACCAACTGTTATAGAAAATTTGGAGCATTGATTACATGGTGTATAAAGCCCTTCGCGGTGCGAATGTGCCAGTCCATTCGTAGTATCGCAGAGGTGACTGGATGCACGTTTCACCAATACACTGACTTATGATGGTCTTCTAACGTATCGACTATCTTTTTCATGTATCCTTTTCATCCTCCAGTACAGCTCTGGCACCAATTTACAGACACCAGAACGATGGAGGATAAGATTTGCCCGGGGCTAGGATGGAACCGCAAACCCTGTATTTAATAGACTGCAGTCATAAACACTACTCTATACTTTGCGCTATATATAAAACATAAGAAATACAATGTTCTAATCTCACCAATAGACTGAATTTTGTCGAGAAAATTTCCGATGTCGGATATGTTAAGCTGATTCGCTTTTCCAGTTCTGCACTGGTGTTACCTTGTAATGCACGCATGCCATTCTGTAACGAAGAATTTTAGTACTTTTACCAGAGCTTTCTTTTTTCGAAGGATGACGCCTCTCGTAAGAAAATTGTTTTCGCTTACGTAAAACTGCCGTACTGGCTCGTTAACCAGACAAAAACCACCACAAAACTCCTTAAATGATTGATCTGTTTTCGTGTTGGAATCATACATTAGAAAACGTGACGAGACCATATCGAGAATCTAAAACAGAATGAAAAATCCTCAATATCTTAATCGATTTTCGAAATGATAACGGCTAAGAACAAAGACTATCATGTAAATTATATGTAAGAAGAGCTGTGCTCTTCGGTACGACACTTTTTTGTTTACTTTAAAGGTTTCCTCTTCTACTCAGGCTTTCTGTCAACATTTCAACACCATTTCCTACAACTATTTTCAGAGATAATATCGGTACTAAATGAATTTTAACCTGTGTTGCTTCGCGCAAGTATTCGAATCGAATCATTGATTGATTGTCTCTGGCTTTTAACATCAAAAACAACGTTATACCTTGTCCATCAGCATTCAGAAACTCCTAAAATGACTGATAGTAAACATTATGGCTAAAATAATTCACATGAATTTCACATGATTATAATACTAATGTTTCATGGTATCCTAATTCGTTTCACGACAGCCTGTCATTGGAGCGCAAATGAGATATGCATTGGTATGAAGATGTATTGTCCTTAAGCCATCGCAAAGCGCACGACGCGCGGTTTTCTTGAGGCTATCGTTCTCTTGTCCGCTCCTGTCACATTTTTTCCGTGCCTCACTGATTTTTACATCAACGCTAAGTTATTCCATGTATGTTCCAATGTCTTAGACATCTTGTCTCTTATCTTACTCTTGCATGTTGTGAAAAAAATCGTGCATTTTCCAACAGTGATGTTATTAGCTTTCCGCACGGTTTTTTCATGACAATTGAAGTGTAGTCGTTTTTTATATCTATCGATTTCATCCGACCGTGCAAACGGCTTTTTGCAAGCATGGCTGAGAATACCTATCCATGGAGCACCCCAGTATAAAATCTGTCTTCGGCAAGCCATCAATTGACTACAAAAGGCCAAGAAAGCGTTAAGTAGACAAAAAGTCTTGTATATAAGCGAAAATATTTAAAGAGAAGTAATTTTGCTCAGCCTTGTGTGTACTACATAGTTGTTATGATACAAAACGTTTTAGTCCATCCATTTGCGTATGGTTGGACTCATCGGACGGCCTGTCATTGGCAAGCACTTGAGGTGCGCATTGAAATCAAGGTGCATAGTCGTAAAAGGGTTATGTGATATGACCATGATAAGGAGTCTCCATGAAGAAACTACCATCTCGAGACAACATTTTTTCTACGACGTCACATGAAGCCTAGTTTACTAGTCCATAACTGCATGATTTGCAATAGAATTTGTTTTCGTCCTCTATTTTAAGACGGAAAACGTTTTAGGGCTTATCATCGTTTATAAACTTTATTGTTAAAGCATTGAACTGAAACTGTCTCGTTGTTTCCATAGCTGTCCAAAATTTAAAGAAAAAGAAAGAAAAGAAAAAGAAAGAAAGAAAGAAAAAGAGAAAGATTTAAAGAAAAATAATGATCCAAACACCCTTTAGCATTAGATTCTACTTTTCACAAACACTTGAAAAGGTCTTTTTGAGATTACTGTAACGTCGATTGACGCCGGGATTTGGTGCACAGTTATAAGGAAGTAGAATTTTATCATCTGTAAAAAAATGAACAAAACTAAACTACTGGATCACCATCTCTTGAAGAACGGCTTTTGATTTCGAAGCCGAACAATTCTGCACAGCAGGGAAAAAAAACTATCGAAATAAAAACCTTGGCTACTTGTGAATCAAATCCTGTTAAACTATCACTCTACTATATGGGCCAACTAGGTCTCACTCAAAATGCTGTCGACGTGTCGACGTGAAACCATCCTCAAGACTGGTTTTCGTTTTCAGTTTCCGGAAACATTAATAGCTACTTCTATTACGAGCTGTATTAGCGTAGTCAGTTGTTTCTTTTAATGCCTTCTTTTACCAAATTTATGAAATCTATGTCACAGTGATTCCGTTTCTGACTGTGAATGAATGTGTTAGAGACAGAAGGCATAAAACATTTGGCCATAATCGTTCCTCTAGGAATGCGCCATGTATTTAACATCATTTGTATTAGGGTACTCGTACGTATATTTACTTTGTACAATGGTTTTCAGGGCCCTACCGATGGACTAAGCTGATGTTTAAGCTGGTGTCCCGGAGACAAGAGGCTTTGTTGGGGCGTTAGATATAGCCAACGACTATATGTGTATTACTGGGCACCTCTAACTACTTCATTATGCCCATTCTTACATTCTAGTCGGCTGTAAGAAAGAATTTCCACCGTTCACTTATCAGTAACTTGTTTAGCTATTTTTCGTCAAATTCATCAGCTTCCTCTTATTTAGAACAACAAGGAACAAGTTATCCGTATAATTACGGTCATACTGAATTGTTCCGGTCGTTTATTACGGTAGTAATTCGTCTGTGTTAATATAGTAATCTGTGCTGATTTCTCCAAGGAGAAAGAGCGATGAAAGCAGAGGGAGGGAGAGAGAGAGAGAGAAAAAGAGAGAGAGAGAGTGCGCGCAATAATAAAAGTTTGAAATGATATAAGGTGATATTAGAAGGTTAACGTTTATTTCTTATTTATTTACACAACTCGGCTTCCATTTCTGCTGTGCGGATCCTTCGCATTCGATTCGTCTTCTCGCATCCATTATCCACTCGAAAATCTTCTAATTTTTGTGGTTCGACTTCCACTTGAGGATTTTGTTTTCGTCATAAGCGTCACTGAATGCTGATTCTCCTAGAGTTCTAAGATAGCTGAACTAGAGCGTTCCCACTTTAATTTCAGGAAGACAGCTTTTCCCAGAGAAATGTAATATCGATTTCTCGACCACGGACGGATTAGAGCACTGGTGGACCTGGTGCGCGGCCGAACAAGGTCAACCAGGGTTCTAATTCTAGTTTAGTAAATCGTTATCCCATCGTTATCTATAGGGCACAGTAATTCACGTGAAGGTCGGACACGCACACTACCAACTCTGCGAATGGTGCCGAATGCGTAGCGCATTCATGAGGGCTTGATCAACGCCGAGCGTGGTATCATTTAGCCTCTAACGATTCATTTCATTTCTAGTAATGGTGTAACTGGGAATGGCCGTTGGAAGTTCATATAACTTATTGTAAAAATCTTCTTTTTCTTCCGATAATTTGAAAAGATCACAGTCTTTTTGAAATAGCATGAAGGAAAAAAGACAGGTGTACGAAAAACAACGAACAAAGCAAAAAAGGCCATAAATAAGTACCTGAAAGACCCTGAATTCGTAGCGGGAACGTGCATTTGTGCTAGAAAAACCGTCCATGGAACTTACTTGACTGAAAACTACTTCGTATTTAAAAAAAAAACTACCTTCAGTAAAATGAAGACTAAGGTTACCTACGGTGTGAGTGCGGCTTTTATGGAAAACAACGCCGTAGTCATCAGACAGAAGACAATCGTTATTTTTGGCCAGCTGGCTGCAACCTTACCAACATGGCCACAGACCCATACGCATCCTCGTCTTAACCAAAGTTCTTCCATATCTTGAAAAGACAAAGTAATTTTTCTGTTTATTTATTTATTTAGTTACTTATTAGCTTTACATTTCGCGTTATCATGAATATGACAAATCTATTTCGATAGTTTTTCATTGAGAAATGCATGAGATATGAGCCGGAAGTGCTTCGAACAAGGACCTGTTCCGAGTGATTCTGTCAAAGTTTTCATAAACCTTGGTTTAAAACTCTGCAACTTATTCACTTAAATTCGCTTTAATCACTTTTGTGATACAACGGATGAAAAGAATGCGGTATGATGAGGAATCACTCAAAGCAAAGCCATTTGCTCCATTAAAGTCGGCTTATCTATTCATGCAATCCATTGAACCGACTAATTTGAACGCTGAATTATAGCACAAGCAAAAAAGTTTTATAATCAAATGTCTAAGAAGTACATATGATGTGGCCCGGAACCAGCTCCAACGCAGACGTCCAAATTCTACTACGTGACATCACGACCAATTACTCTTCCGTGGAAACCATCAAAGATTTCATGCGGAAAACATGTGCCTGTCGTGTACTTTTAGCAAATGGCACGCACTGGGCAACTGTTGTGCACAACAAGGTGGATCCTTTACTAGTATCAACTGAAATCATTCGATAACTAGCAGGACCACAGGAGGGACGCTATCAAAAACTAAACGGCTTGTATTCTTCTTATGATAGGCTAACACAGAGTTGCGACAAAATTTGCATTGTGGCTAACGTCTTGGTACAGTTGCTTTCATTGGAATAGCAGTGATTCGAGTCGAGTGTTCAGTTATTTGCGGCGGTTTTCACAGTCATGAACAGTGCTGTATATGATGCCACTGCTGAGTTAAGTTCCTATATTCTTAAATTCTTCATTTAATCCTCTCCATTGGTCTGGATTCAGCCGATGACGAAGTATCGATGGAGGTGATTGAATGCATATCTGGCCTTTACAATGACTCGCGGTGGCTTGCCGATATATCGAGCCACTGTTGCTATCCTCCCAGACAAGTTTGGTACCACTTTGCCGACCCCGGAGAGATGGAAGCGTTGGTGAACCATGAGCCCTGGAATCGATTCCACGTGCGTGTCGCAGTGGCGCCTCAAACCGCTGTGCCACACGCGCCCTGAGTGATTAAAAAGTCAATTTACATATTCGATTTAAGTATGGAATCATTACATTCAAGAAAAAAATGATAACTAAAAACTGAGAACAGGCAGTTAACAAACGGTATTTCCTGAGGCGTTTTTTTTAAGAATGATAGAAAAGAAAACCCTAATAAGTGAGAAAAAACTCGTTTTCAACTTGGGTAGTAGGCCTGTGGAATACACCTCACCTCAATACCGTCACATTGATTGCCTACATTAAAACCGGTTGTTGGTGACTGAAGTGATTTTTTATAAAACATTTTTTGGCTCAGACGATATACTATTATTATGTATTATTAATTAATCGATAAACTGAACTACTTTCAGGAAAATCGACATCATTATAGGAACCGCTTTTGTTGTGGAAGAATCCGAACAGCAAGGTAACAAAGCTCCTTTGCCGTGAACGCTTATGAATGCTTTCGACGAAGAACTGAAGCATTAGAAATGCTTTGCCGAGGAACAGCTCACGACCTGAATCCAGGTGGGCATGCCCTAGTTCGTCTCTCTTATGGTTTCAAGTGGTGGTATCAAACATTCCACTGATATGAACAGATCCTCAAAATATACCTGATGATCCTGTGGGAAAGTCTATGGTAAGACGACGAAACGGATAAAACAAGTGCTGGAATCCCCGTGGCATGTGAAGACTAGTCACTTAACTTTTCAAGTAAGTCAATGAAAGAGCCACTTTTCCATGATAAACGATTTAAAGTAGAGAGTTTTATCCTGGATACGACGATCACATCTAAGCTTCCTGAATGCCTAAGTATCTTTTTTGTTCACAAACAATCAAATGATAGAATCAATCAGAAACTACTGTAGTAGTAAATGTTTAAAAATTTGCAGTGATGGCCATATATTTAATACTGTGTACTTCAACTATCGCACAGAAACTTGCAAAAAATGATTTTCTGACAGCTTCAGATTAACTAGGTTCGTTGCCGATTTGGCCTCGCTACATCAACCCCGTTGACGGGTGATTGCTGATGGAACTGATCAATAGAACTACCTGAGAGGCAGGCGAAACGAAGGACCCGCATGGTGCGAATGAATGAACGCGTAAGCCTCCGGAAAGGGTAGTAGTGCGTTTGTTCCCCACCACAGACACCTGCGGTGCGGAGCTTTGCAAATATCTCAGCATCATAGTGGTTGTATCACACGTAATACCCTGTCATGAAAAATTGTAGTGGGCAGCAAATAAAAAAGTTAACATTTTGATTCCCTGACAGTTCGTTCCGTGAATGAAGTGAGAAAGGCCTCCTGACACAGGCACAGTCCTCGTCCATGTAGTACTCTGGGCGGCTGCTATCCACCAACTTAGATACAAGAAAACAGTCCTCGCCCATGTAGTGGTTGCGCTCTGTGCGGTTGCTATCCACCAACCAAGAAATAAACGGCTCTCAAGAAGGCGAAACCGCCGAAAAGTCAACTATTGTATCCCAATAAATTCTATAATAACAACCTCGTGTCTGCTTATTGAAACAAGACATCGAATTATCAATCAGTGCCGAGGTTAACAGAAAGTCGGTCTTGAAAAAGGCTCGTTCAGCGAAGAATTCAGTGTGTGTAGATGTTCCAGTAAGACTAAAACATTATTAAAAGTAAATATTTTAATGATCTCATATTTTCGTATGAAGTCATAAAAACAGTTCACGATTTGCAATATTACATTTAGAAGACAACTTCGCCGCACTTCTGTCGGTCGCGCGTTTTCCTCTCTGTCTTGACTCATTCCCATTTCTCATTTCATTTTCTGATTATTCAACTTTATTCCCTAAGCAAAGACTAGTGCCTTCAAAGCTATCGTTATTGCGAATACTTTGACTAAAGTCTGAAAAATCATACCGAAATGAAAATAACCATATGAGTGGTTTTCGATTCTTAGTTAAAGCACTCTATTTTATTTCGCACAGTAGGAAATAATGTCGGGCGTAGAGGTGTTCATTTTCTTATGTGAAATCTGTGAAGGCAAAGCAGCTATGATAAAACTGTGTATTTTACAAAGACAGTACTTCGTGGGAGAAGCGATTTATTGCTGCCGTTTGTTTGAAAAAGCGAACGGAAGCACTATAACTTTAATGATGCTGAGATATTTGCAAAACTCTGGACCGCAGGTGTCTATGCGGGGGTACGAACGCGCTATAGCCCTTTCCGGGGAGTAACGCGTTCACCACAATACCATGCTGGTCCTTCGTTTCGCCTGTCTCTCAGCTAGTTCTATCGATCAGTAAATAATAAGTTAAAATTGTAATTATAACTGCAGCCTCAGCTAAACTGGGTTCATTGCCGATTTAGGCTTCCTAGAGCAATCCCGCTGACGATTGATTGCTGATGGCATTGATCGACAGAACTAGCTGAGAGACAGGCGAAGCGAATTGCGTGCATGGTGTGGTGGTGAATGCGTTACTTTCCGAAAAGGACAATAGCGCTTTCGTTCCCCACCGTAGACAACTGTGGTCCGGAGTTTTACAAATATGTCAACACCATTAAAGTTATATTTCGCAATGTATAACCTGCCATTGAAAAGAGTAGGCAGCAATTAATAAGTTATAATTAAAATAAGTTATGAATAAGTTAAAACACTATAGTTCAAGTTGTTTTTACATTTAGACTCAACGTTTAAGACAGACTAAACTCATTAATTCATTCTTGATGATTCAATCAACTAATTATAGGATCTTTCACCACAACAGCACTTCTAGAAAAATCCGAGTCTCAACACAGAAGATTTCTTTCCAATCCACTAGCCCAAGATTGTGCCTGTGGTGACGACATGAGAGCTCCCTAACTCGGCTATCTCGGGTTTCCAAGGAAACTCGCTTTTGAGTAGATTTCGACTGAAGAGAACTGAACAGCCTCCAGTTACAGCTAAACCAAACCCACATACGTGGTCGTCTAGAGCAGTAGGGTGACGATTTCAAGATAACCAAACGAATGGAAGGAATGCTGGGATCCAGGCATGTGAAGCCTGGCCGTTCAAGTGTCTGAGAAAGTATCGTGCTAAACTATTAAGATGATACAAGGTTATCATAAATTATTGAGGTAATACGAGCTTAGCATAAAGCTTCATTCAAAGATAGAAATGTCTAAGTAACATTTAACACATTAAAGGCGACAGTGATTCATAAGTATATCCTCGAAGAAGAAGAAGAAAGAAGAACTCTGTCGAGTTATTCCGTTCTTTCATTGTCAAGGACGATGAAAAAAAACTAGTAAGTGAAACTCATAGAGCAGCTCTTTAGCGTAGTGCAGGAGGAACGGAACTTTCCCTGCGACCTTTCGAAATATTCGATGATTAACAGGAATAGAGGTAGTACAGGTTCCTCACCTTTTAAAACTAGATATAATCGTCATAATTGACTAGAGTAAAAAGTCTTGATGGCAAACAGAGGGACATTTCTTTTTGTATATTTTAAAGAACTCTTAGCCTAATCACAAGATTGTTTTGGGCATTGCGTGTTAAGTAAAATATGGACTTCTAGTGAGCCAAAAAATAACCGTTTACGATGACATGAAGGGGAAACACGTTATATGTTTAAGAGCGATTCGTCTTTGTGTTGTTGTGCGACGAGTATCACAACGAATGTTACATCGTCGAAAAGTATTGTGAGACAACTGAATGTGAAACTGTCCGTAACAGATGATCGCCTTGAATAGTTTTGACGAAAAATCGATACGAAACTATAGGATTTTTTCCATGTACTACCCAACACCTTGGCGTTGATCGTCTTCATGTATTGCTCCGCATGGAGCAGAAATTAGTAGAACATTAGCTATTGAGAACTGAAAAATTGTCAGCAGTCTCATTTTAGCAACTCGTTAGGAACATATTTATTTATATGATCTCATAAAAACTGATCTTCTTAAGCTGATGCGAGATTGGTATAGGTCTTTTCCGAGCCTTACTCGTGAAAGCACTGAGGAAGGCAAAATGGGCGAAACGTCAGCCATCAACCAACAACACTAACAGCAACGACAACAACAACGACAACGGCAACAAAGACCTATGCCAATCTCTCATCGAGATTCGGGATGAGCAAGATCAATTTGTAGGATCATATAAATAGATATGTCAACTATCTATGCCGTGCTTTAAAGAAAGTCAGTCTGTTTTCTAAGAACAGTTCTTAGCAACGAATTTTAGTTGAGAACGAGTAAACTGAATAAAATGAAAGTAGTTGAATTACAGTATGACGAGTCGATTGAGAAGAAATCATTAGACGTACCTATCAGAGAAACAGGTATATGCTAGGAATTGCTGATATATTTCCTAGTTGTTTTGAAGAAAAGGAATTATTCAGGTAAAGTGATCTGTACACACTAAAAAAATAATTTTGTATAAGAAAGGAAAATAACTTTTATCGTTTTTCTTTATACCGTAAATCCATGGGTGGATGAAGTTACACGACTGGATTGGGTGGATTGAGTGCAGAGAGTATGAAGTAGAAAAACCTAGTGTGAACTTATGAACGAATTTTATGTAAGATTTGCTCCTCCCATATAATAAGTGACCTTCGAAAAGTGTAACAAGATCGAGAGTGGTGAAGACAAAAACAGAGAGAGAGAGAGAGAGAGAGAGAGAGGGGAGAAACATTGTCTTCGTGTGGAGAAGTGAGAAGGAAAAAGAGCAAGAAAGAGGTAGGAGGCTTGAGAAGGTTTATTTATCTATTTTGACCTGTATTAATTCAGAGATTTTTAATTTTTATTAAAAATAAATGTCACATATATGTAAAATTCAAGAGGAAAAGGGCAATGATTGTGAACACTTTGTTTCGTCTCGACCGGTTTCACTACAGTGTTATTCGGCAATTACAGAAAGTACGGCACAAGCAACCCTTTTAACAAAGTGTCAACATAAGGAATAAAATTGGCCTTCAAAATCTTGTCTGACTCACCTAAAACGTAGAACATGATTTCCTATCAAATCATTAACAAATGGATGGCTCATGTTTTTAGCACATCATCGACAAAACGGCAACTTACTTTCATACATTAGTGTTCAGGTTTCTTACCTTTACAGAAGACGCGTACTGAGTCACTTCTGCTGATCGCGTTGTTGTTTTGCCACCATCACCCTTAAACGTAGTCAAATTGGGGCTACGGTTCGCCTCCAAAAAAGGGGATCCGACATCTGCTCTGCTCATTAACGCATTCAATGCTGGATGTTGCCTTAGATTCCCCAAATAGCCAGCTACCCATATACTAAGTATTCTCGAGATTTTCACCGCACAGAATCACTACCACCTTATCACTGCGCAAGATTCCCCTTCGTAGTAGAAGAATCTGAGTCAAAAGGCACAAAATTTTCCTCGAGTACGCAAAGGCCAATAACCGTTTCTGATGACGACCTAATAGTTCCGTAGCACTAAGGCCTCCAGAAAATCGCTTTTAACTAGATTTCAGTCTGTCACTGAGTGGAGACATTAACAGATACTCAAGTTCCAGTTGAATCCACACCCGAAAGAGACCAGCTGTACAAAATACGCGCGTAGGCGAAGAGAGCGATTGAAAAACTGTTGGAACATATTATATGACAAAGGGTCAATTAGATATTAAGGAAACTATGGCGAATTCATAATGATGCTGAGATATTTGCAAAACTCAGATCCTAGGCCAGATTCGAAGCTGCGCTTACCCTTTACGGGGGCTATTACTCACGGCACTACTGACGCACTCTCATGACATCGCTTGTGGTTGTATTTCGCATAATAGCCTTCCATGAAAAAATAGTAGGCAGTAAATAAAAAGTCATACATTACGATGAACTAACTTGGTTTCACATGGAAACGACTGTTAGTTATAGATTTTTCTAACGATGCAGTGAGACTGTCTAATATAAATTAATTATGGAATTAACAAGGGCGCGGGTGGCTCAGTGGTTGGAGGCGTCACTGCGACACGCACGTGGAATCGATCCAGGCGCCCATGGCTCACCAAGCCTTTCATCCCTTCAGGGTCGGAAAATTGGTATCAGACTTGTTTGGAAGGATAACAGCACTGGCTTGATACATCAGTAGGCCACCGCGAATCATTTTAAATGCCAGACATGCATTCATTCATCTCCAACGATACTTAATAAAGTTGAATGCATGGCGCATCCCTCAGGGATTGATCAATGCCGAGGGCTTTAGAGCTTTTTTATGGAATTAACGACTTTCATGTCATGAAGACCTTTCTTTCTAACGATGATAGTGTCTCGACAGAAACCTTTGAAAACCCCTTTTTAATGCGTAGAAGGTTTCAAACAATTTCTTCGTATATCACGAGAAATGGAGGCAAGAAGTCTTGATAGACAACTTTTTGCCTTTCTGAAGTTACGCAAGCGTTATGGAATGAGCCATTAGTGCTCGTATGTGTATGATGTGTGCTTAAGCATATATACATATATATTTATATTTATTCATTCATTTATTTCTCTACTGTGCGGATCCCAGCACTTTGGATTCAACTCGTTTTCCTCGCCTTCATTATCGACGTCCCACTGCTTGAGGATTTCGTCTTCTTTATGAATATCACAAATTCCTGGTCGACTCGATTCTCTTCGTAATTTTGGAGATATCCGAACTAAGGCGTTCCCACGTGGATTGGAGGAGAGTGTTCGGAGCGAGTCGAACCAGTACCTTGTTTCATGATGGTCTGCATCAATAACCATCGCCCTACCCTTCCTCCAAACATTTATTTAAATACATGTATATACATATATAATATATGTTCATTTGTGAATGTGTGTATGTCTATAAGTGTGTATTAGCACAAGTGTGTATGTTGTGTGTGTGTGTGTGTGTGTGTGTGTGTGTGTGTGTGTGTGCGTGTGTGTGTGTGTTTATGTGTTTATGTGTTTATGTGTGTGTGTGGCAATCACATGGTTGAAAAGAAAGACATTGATTAAGTTTTCGGTTCTGACTCTGTCCATTATCATTTTTTTCTATTTTTCTATAAATCTGTAGTTGTACCGTCCTTCAATACAAGATTCCACCAGGCCTTTTCACTAAATCTATTCCAACCAAGAAAAACTGAATTCTGAGAAGTTGAGAAGATGAAAACGAACAAAGAATACCTGTTTATTGAAAATTTCTCTTAAGAAATATTCTTCCACAGCGTTCAAATAAAACAAATGTCTTGCGTACTTTGTAGAATGCAGGTAAAACAAATCTATTCTATCAACAATGATATAAAGTACTAATTTGCACTACCCACGTGGTGAAGTGATGTTGCCCGGTTGTTTACGGCGTCTGTTAGAATAAAAATTCGGAAGTAGTTTGCCTACATAACTGGTTCTAACGGAGGAACCTACAAGGTTCGTGTGGCGCAGTGGCCGGAGGCGCTCTGTGAAGCACACATGGATTCGATTCCGGTGCCCATGGGTCACTAAGCCTTCCATCCTTCCGGAGTCGGAAAATTGATACCAGACTTGTCTGGGAGGATAGAAACACTGGGTTGATACATAGGAAGGCTACCGCGAGTCATTGTAAAGGCCGGATATGCATTCAGTCACCTCCAAACGATGATTAATGAAGTCGAATGCATGGCTCATCGCTCACGGATTGATTGGTGGTTTGCTACCACTACATAAGTCATTCTTGTCTTGGTCGAACGATACCGTTATCAATGCAGTGCGTCGTTCAACGGCTTGAACACGAGTTCATCAGCTCCGTTTCTTATGGTGTTGCAGAGACGGCGATGAAACGGCAGTACAACTGTTTTCAATGACAGATAACATTTGAGTGAAGTTCTTATGCATGATGGGTCCACTACTCGATTAGAAACCGTGTTAATAGGATGGGAATTTTCCATCAATAATCAATTTTCAATTTTCTACCAACAATTGGTGGAAATTTCCTATCAAACCTTCGCTTTGCCGACGACATTGTCATCTTCTCAAGAATTACTAGCGAAGCAGAGATGATGATCAACGAACTCAACGAAGCGGGGAAAAAATCGGACTTCGCTCGAATCGAAAGAAGATCCATTTATTGAAAACCTACGGTGCGAAGGCGAAAAAATTGAATTGGATGGCTCTCTCATTGCAGAGACCACCTCGTACGTTTACCTTGGACGATCAATGAGCATGGAAAACAGCACAGCATGAAGAAGGAATTAGATAGAAGAAGGAGAGCAGCTTGGGCCGCATTCGGGTTTCTCAAAGAAGCCGTCAACCAACTGAAAAATCCGAAAGCCCGTGCTCATCTCTTCGATTCTGCGGTCCTCCCAGCGCTCTGTTCGGCTGCAGAGACGTGGGTTGTTACTTCAACATCGTCATGAATTCTTCACATCACTCACAGAGCGCTTGGGCGATATCTTCTAAGACATAAGCGGCACATTCAATATCTATCCAGAATGCGACGCTCTGATCTTCGAAATCTGTCACATCTTCGGGATCCAAGAGAATATACATCGACGGCGAATCGTAGATGGGTCGGTCACATAATGAGATGAACACACGACAGATGGACAAAAAGAACTGCAGAGTGGACTCCAAGAGAATGCAAACGTCTCCTTGGGGGACCACCTACACGTTGGGCGGACGTGTTCGTAAACAAAGTTAATCAGCTGTACCCACAGCTGCAATTGTTTTACAGATCACGGTATGAGACCCACAAGCGATACCATGCTCGAACAAGACCACCACCACAGACCACGATTGCGAAAGAAAGGAACGAGTGGTATATGTGCTGAGGTCCGTACAACTCGTGAAGACGGAGCGTCCACGTATCCAAGTATGTAAGTGAATACGATAGTGCTCGCTTTAGCGCCACTAAACACTTCTTCTTACGCTGTAAAAGTTACTACACTGCCTACCTTTTCCTTCGAATTGCGTAATGTAACCTTAGGTTAGTTCGCCGAACTTCTCAGTTTCGATTTGATTTTAAAAATATTTTTGTGAAAAGTTTCTACACCACCGCTATCAAACATCACAGAAAGCGCTAGTATTGTAGCGCATAGCATAAAAGTGTAAAAAATGTGACTACATTATTTTTTATTATATTCTGTTATTGGCTTCAATTATGCTGAAGTCTTTTTCGTTAAATATGCATTACGCATAGTGCAGTGGTTAGAGGTCCTTGATCTGTTATGGTCTTCATTTCGGTTCCGCGCCTCTGCCTAATCTACTTTTCCCTCCGGGATCGTCAAATTGGTAAAAGTCCTGTCTGGAACGATCAAAACCGCTTGGCACACGAAGCTACCACAAGTCTCACTTCTTTTGCTCGTATAGGTTTCGAGAACCTTTGTTATACGCTGTTCATAATTTTTTAGCAGCTGTCATCAGTTAATAACTCAAAAGACCGACTTTCTATAAACCTCGGCATAGATAGTTGATATATTTATTTATATGATCTTATAAACTGATCTTCTTTAGCTGATGCGAGGGTAGCATAGGTCTTCCTTGTCGTTGTTGTTGTTGTTGCTGCTGTTGGTGCTGTTGGTCGATGGCTGAAGTTTCGGCGATTTCGCCTTCCTCAGAGCCTGGACGTATTTTATATTAAAATGCTTTAATTATTCGGTGAAAAAAGGCTAACGTATTAATGATGATCAAACTTTTGAACAGACGCCATATTGAATAGAAAGGCTACTCACCGTGGTGTTACGAGTGGGACTGGCCCACGTGTTGTTCATGTGGGGTCGCGAACCAGACACACCCCGGGTCAAAATATTATTTTGAAATAGGGCGCCAGGTTACGTGTGATATTGAGGCATTCGTCTTTCTGGTTCAACTTTGGATTTTTGAAATTTATCCAAAACGCCTCAAGGGTTTTGCGCGTTGATGTTTTCGATTTCTACGCTGGGATCCGCACGGTCACTTCAAAGCCATTTTGCTTTTGTGCCCTATGCGTGCCTAGAGGAGTGTTTTCATGGATTTTAACTTTCTCATCTAGGTGTCCTTTTATGCGGTTATAAGGCGGTCTATCCGTTTTCCCCAATTATTCCTTACCGCATGCGTTACATGAGATCAAGTATGTTGTACCTGAACTCATACAACCCCCGTCTCTCTCCTTAGGACAGATCATACAATTTTCTGAACTGCAGAAACAATTATATAGACGGTTGCGAACTAATTGATGGTCTTGTGTATTGGATAGGAGGTCGATATCACTTTTTCTTAAGCATCTCTTAATGGCGTAACTTATTTCTTTTGATATGAAGGGTAGCTTAAAAGGATTCTTGCTTACGTCCGAAGCATTATATTGGGGAACTACCCAATGTTTTTCACTAAGCCGTGTGGCTTCTGCCTCGTAGCCACTGGAGAGATGTTATCAGAAGTCAAAAATGGCTATTTATAGTTTGCTTTAGGTACAGACGTTGAATCCTTCGCTCGGATTTCGAACAAGACCACCGCCAATGGACTACGATTGCGAGAGAAAGGAACGAATGGCATATGTGGTGGGGTCCGCACAACTCGTGAAGACGGACTGTCCAAGTATCCAAGTATCCAAGTTAGGTACAGACAAAGGCAGCCATGAATTTCGAACTTTACTATGAAAAGCTATAACCAGACTCAAATACATTTTTACAAAACACGATAAAATCCAATAAAATTTGCGACCTATTTTTTCTCCAGCCTCTTATAAACTTGTGTGCTCCTAAGTCTTTCAAAGGAATTTTCTGCAACGAATTGCTTTTCGAAGACTTGATCACCTTGTCCCGATAGAGAGCATTGAAGACGAAATTTTTGTTAGTTAGCTGGAATGTGGGGTTCAACGAGTTCTGTAATTGAAACGATGTTTTGTATCCCACTGCAAACATGGTTCATTGAAGATGTACGAGAATACTCTAGCTTTTCCATTGACCATACCTGGATGTAGTTCTTTTTGCAGTTCTAACCCTTCTAGCGGGATGTTTTACTAGGCGATTCTGACGGATGAAAATGATATAAACACAATGATGCTGAGATGTACGCAGAATTCCGGAGCGCAGATGTCTGCGGTGGTAATCGAAACTCGTTATTACCCTTTGCGGGGGCTAGCGTGTTCACCACCATGCTATGTGTGTCATCAATCTTCCTCAGATCAATCCCACTGACGCGTGATTGCTGACAGCGCCTATAGAGCACGGCTAAAGGAGAGGCGAAACGGAAGACGCGCACGGTGTGGCGGTGAACACGTTAGCCCCCAGAAAAGGTGATAACGAAGTCGATCCTCGCCGTAGACACCTGCTGTCCACATTCTTGCAAATATCTCAGCATCGCTGCAATTGTATTTCACATCATACCCGCCGTGAAAAAAAGAACAGTCATTAAATAAAAAGCCATTAGAAAATCAAAAAGTCAGCATAACCTTTACTTGATACAAATTTAATTACTGAAAACCTTTATCAGCTCAATTTCATTTTAACCTGTTTGCTGAACACTGTCTCCTGTCACATAGGATCCATTTCTCATTGCACTTCACACGTCAATTGAGAAATGGTTCGTTTCTTGTGTAAAACGACACCAGACCAGACTTGGTGACGTCATTTTCAATGCCATTCATTCTACTCATGCTTCATCCATTTGTCGAGCTCTTTCGCCTTTTCATTTTCCTCCAAGTGAAGAACGATTGTTATGCTGAGATTGGTGAATTGTTTCCCTCTGTAATCCCTCAAGCGGTTCTTTGAACTGCTACATCACCGTCCTCAGATGGTTCCAGTATAGCGCTGATTAGCGACCTCGACGTTGTTCATGAAGAAGGCTCCTATTTCTAGGATGAAACTTTTCCAAAGATCCCATGTCCAACGTTCAGAAACGTTTATCTAAACCACTATGCTACGGTTATATTTTAATTTACTTCCTGGCTAATACGATTAAATTTGAATTCATGAAATAAAACGATACGATTACTAAAATATGAAAGGACTCTCTCAGCTGAAATCATTGTAAACTAAATCGTAGACAAAAGTATTACGTGGCATCAGTGATTTCCGAGATGATTGAGCTGACATGTTGTTCCGATTTTATGTGGCAAGCTCTGTGGGAAAAACGTACTGTAAAAACGTTTATGGATATCAGCAATGAATCTTTGTGCTACAATTGTTTGAGAGGGTAGTAGCACTGGCCGAATACATAACTGCGTCACTGCGAGTCATTGTAAAGGCCAGATATCCATTCAATAACCTCCAACGATGTTTAATGAAGTCGAATGCATAGCGCATCCCCCAGGGATTGATGAACACCGAGAGCCTTATGTTTTATCCTTTGAGACCAGTGAATTAGGGTCACATGTAGACTGTTGGGCTTTTGCCAAGCAGAGGTCCATCTTATTTGCTGACGGCATCTCTTAACTCTCTTCTATGCACCAACAGTCACTTGACTCTGAGATTTAGCCGAATCGACGACGTCCACAGTAGAATCCATGCACAGGAAAGCAGCTCCACTCATGTCGTAAATGCATATGGAAGAATATCAATCAGATGCACTAGTCACAATATGCCCATCCTTTCAACCTATCCTTCGGTAAGAAAACAAAAAATGAACGATTATAGTAAATATTTTAACCTTATGACATCAACCAGCCGTAACAAATCTTCAGTAACTAGTTTCCGTGGGAGTTGATTATCGTAACAGGAGTTCAGTTTACCTTTTGTTGATTTTATTGACACGTTTTCATTGTAATAATGTGTATAGTGAAGTCAACAGTAATATTACAAAAATTCTTAAGCAACACAAAGAATGAGATGGTTTACTGGAGGTTCGTTTGGGGACATTGATTTGGAGAATACAAACTGCAATCAACTCAGTAGAATACCAATGAACGTTTATTTTCATAAAACTAGTAGCCTGGAAAAAAGACCAAGTTACTAGGAGGAAGAAGACCACAAAGAATACCTTTTCCCTACCATAACAATATTTTTTTAATTATTTTGATTGGTGTAAATAAATGGCTAAGATGTTACGGCTCGTTCGCCTATAACAGATGAATGTCACAGCCGGTATTATATTGAACCTGGTCGTTCCCTTATTCGGATTATTATGTAGATTTTCCTTCAAGCTGCACATAACGTTGCTTTTGGTTGATCAGAGGAATTCGGCGTGAAGTTTAAGCTCACTGTAAACTCCAACTGTGTAGATTTCCTCTCGATTAAAACATTCGCGATAATCACAGACTATCCAGATCAATCCTGTTGGCGGGTGATTCCTGATGGCACCGATCGATAGGAAACTAGCTGAAGGATAGGCGAAACGAAAGGCCCGCATGGTGTGGTGGTGAACGCGTTAGCCTCCGGAAAGGGTAATAGTGCGTTCGTTCCCCACTGCAGACACCTGCGGTCCGGAGCTTTGTAAATATCTCATCATCGTTGTGTTTGCATTTCGCATAATAACTTACCATGAAGAACTGTAGTAAGACGATAAACATCCACTATGATGTTTAGGTTTTTTAAAAACTGCTTCAGACTTTTTCCCAGTCAGAGTGTTTGAAAAGCTGAACACTTGACAAAATAGAGAATTCGCTCCATCGTTCCAAAGAAATACACGGCTTTTATGATACAACAGTTCATTTAATTTCTTTCAAAAATCGAAACTGTAGAAGACGATTCAGATTTTTAAGCCTTAACATATTGACGATCACTGTTAAATTTTACTGAGGCCAAAGAACGTTGAACTGGTCTGCGATCTAAGAAAAACAGCAAGTGGTGGTTTTCTTAAACAATAAACGATGAGCTTTCGACAATCATAGGGGACCTACGATTCTGAAAACATCACAGAGTTATAGAAGAGACTTTTATCGCTCCAGAGGTTTCATATTGGTACTACATGCTATATTTCAGCTGTTAAACACATTAGTTTCTTCATTCAGAAGGATTTCGTTACTCGTGCTGAATGTTGTTCAGTGAGTATTTCTTGTAACCGAACCAACCTGTTCTACTGTATTAAATATTAGGTGCACAGGTAGTGAGCCTACGTTACCTTTCGTGGGTATTCGTCCTTTCTGTCCTTTGACCAGAATAGCTTCTCTTTTAATATTTTCACGTAAGTCCATTACTTCTTGGTCGTATAGCCTCTTGCGAACGTTTTGTTTTGTAACAATTATTAAGTGCAGAGGCTTTACATACGATAGTCATGACACAGTGTAACGATCAAAAATGAAATCACTATAAGCAATGAGTAAATCAATGCATGGAGCTGTAACCGGTGGAGATTGAATGCTGAAACCAAATAGAGCTGTTCATGGACACAAGCAATCAATAAGATGGCGGGCTATTCTACATTTGCTAGACGAACTAGAAAGTGGGTGGTAAATTTTTGTCCCTTCATGATTTAGACACGTCCTTTTCCACCTTCGTGTTTATGTCCTTCACCTAAATGTGGTTTTTACTCCACTTGATCACTGAGACATGCCCAGTGAACGAATGTAGGATAGATAACGAGAACACGGGAGAAAGCTTGTTGAGAACTTCAAGGACAAATGTCTACTGACCTTACAGTGGGTGAGGGAGTGCTTAGATACGGTAGGCTTAATATTTCGTTGAGGGAAGCGGCACCAATGATTCAAAAAGATGAGGGCGATATTTGGGTAGTTATGATACTATTGCAGAGTACGATCGAAAACACTCTGCAGGACCTGGAGGACAGGTAAACACTAGGTGGAGGCGTTGTAAAAAGCATCATGTTTTCGAATTCTTTAGTATACTGCATACATTATGCATTTCACTTCTATGTGGATTTGATTTCATTTCAGGATCTTCTATGTGGACACTGTTTACTATGGGCAAGAATAGGGCGTGTGTGGTGCAGTGATCGGAGGGGCCCTGCAGCACACACGTGGAATCGATTCACGCGTTCATGGCCCCCAAGCTTTCCATCACTCTGCGGTCAGCAAATTGGTGCCAAACCTGTTTGGAAGTATAGCAGCACTGGCTCGATACATCAGTAGGCTACCGCGAGACATTGCAAAGGCCAGATATGCATTCATTCACCTCCAAACGATGTTTAATGAAGTCGAATCCATGACACATCGCTCAGAGATTGATCAACGCCGAGAGTTTTATCCTTTTATGAGCGACAACTGTAGTTTATATGTAGAGGTGTTTGAGTGCGGCTAAAGATTGGAGGTTACGTGTGGAGACTGTAATTGATTTCTGATATATAGAACGATCTCTCAATAACCTCTGTCTATTCTATTCTAGGCGCGTGTGGCGCAGTGGTTGGAGGCGCCACTGCGACGCGCACGTGGAATCGATCCTTCCGGAGTCGGCAAATATGTATCAAACCTGTTTGGAAGGATAGCAGCACTGGCTCGATACATCAGTAGGCCACCGTGAGACATTGCACAGGCCAGATATGCATTCAATCACCTCCAACGATCATCCAAGACGCTTTTGTTACTGTTGTTAGGTTATACGGTGTACAATATCTACATATGTCATACATATATTGTAAATTTTGGCAAAATCAGTATGAAATAAAAACGTAATGAGATTTTATAACTCTGTCGAAAGATAAACTATGTTGAATACCACTGACCACTGATATGCGCTTGCTATGCCAACGTTGAGCATCTGTGAGAAGGCTCCTCAATCAGTGACTTATCATTTTATCATCATGATGGAAAATTTTTCCTAAGAGCTGAATCCCAGTGTTCAAATAGAGGCGTATGTGCCCCTCTTCACCGCTCACACCCTCTATAGTGCACACTCTCCTCAACAGAAATAGTCTCTCGCCGCAAAATAATCTCGTTCAAAAGACATTTCTTATAAATTAATAAGTGTAGGAAGAAGCTTTCAATGAGCTACTCCTGACATTAGATCAGCGGTTGTGAGCTACCGTCGTAGGGCAAATTTGGGCAGATACCTTTGCAAAACAACGAGCAGACTCAGTTAATTTACGTTGCGAATGTGTTGAGTGCAAGTATAGCTCTCGCAAGCATCAGAGATGCACTCTGAAAACATCGTTAGCTCCTAGATAGCGAAATGCCGCTCCTGCAACCGGTTCTCTACTCGAGGTTAGAGTATCGGCGAGAGCAAAAAATCGCTATGAGCTGGAAAACCGTCGTATGAACTTGAGAGAATGAGTCATTTTCGGCCAGGTATGAGTCGTGTACGACTTATATCGCTTCAAATTATGTTAACAGCTGAAGGCGTGCAGTGAATTTGGAGAAAATATTTGTGCGTTTATTTAAGCCTATAACCAAAGCAAAAATGCTACATTTCGGTTTCATATCCGTATATATCAACCCTACCAGAGTGAGACGGTAACGTCTGAACTAGCTGCCATTGGTCATCGTCGGAATTATACCGTCTTCGTTCCTTCTGTATCATTATCTTCCAGGTAGTTATTCTCATTTATTTCGGGCTTGTATGACTCAGCATCAGATCTACTGTGCGGACTCCAACATTTCTTGCATTCATTTGGTTTCTCTTCGCATTCATCATCCATAAAGCTCTTCGAAAACTTCGCGTGTTGCTTTGACTGCTCCTTGAGAATTAGGACTTCTTAATCAATGTCATAGAACGCCGGTTGAGTCGGTTCTCCTTGCAATTTTCGAGATAACCTAGCTGAGACGCTCCCACATGCCTTAGAGGAGAGCACTGGACAGGGAGTCGAGCCAACACTTTGCTTCCTGATGGACTGCATCACTAACGCTTGGCCTAGCTTTCCAAATTGTAATTGAATTAAATAAATAATTGCATCAATAGTTTTATAATTGAGAGTGAGCAATATTGCCCTGCTCCAGAAGAAGATTTTCACGTTCTAGCGTCAACAGGAAATCAATTTGTTGTCTGTCATCTTCTTCTTCTAAAAGGTCTTCAGCCGCTTCTCCTATCATCAAGAGAAAGTGGATGAAGAACAATGAGCACAAAACTTGATCGACTTCTTTTCAAAGCGATTCCTCGTGATAGATAACATTTAAACAATGGCAGGTCTCGAAATATTTCCTCCCAAAAAAAAAACTTGGTTTTTTTTACTTTCATCGTTTCATAATCCGAACACTTTTGTACCAAATATAAAAAATATAAACACTTATGCGTTATAACCACAACAAACATCAGTGACATCGTATCAAGACGCATCACCATTTAATACCGCGAGTAAGACGTTGTACAGATAGAATCATTAACACGAACAAATGATAAGAACTGGTCAAAGGAGCTTCATAGAGAATTTGTGAAAGTTTACTTTGAAAATAATTACTTACATTTAACACTTAGCGCCTTTTACAAAGTTCTACCTAAGCTGTCTGTGAAAGGTGCGACAAATCGGACGACTTTCGTTGTCTGAGGCACTTATCATAGCTGCCTCAGACAACGAAAGTGCCTCAGACTTCATGTGAATCATTAGCAGACGAAGCCAATTCGTCGTAGAACGTCATTACATCGATATAAATATTAAGAAAGCATTTGCTAAGAAAAGAATGCCTGTATCCTTGAGTAGCCTGTATTCATGAAAAGCGAGCAGTTGCTCATGTCTAGAACAATATCTTATCGAAAATCATGCTTGTTGAGACGGATTCTCTTTTCTGGAGTATCGAAACCATGCTGAGACTTATGCACGCCGTCAACTACGTGCTACGATTGTGCAGCGATTCCTGGCAGTGGCTTAGTCTTAGCTGGGCTTCCAGATGTATTTCTCTATCTTCTTTTGAGCTTGGAAGGCCTTGCTGGCAGAGGAGCGCTACTCTGTACACCAGGGTTCGACATCTAGGAATATCCTCTAGCCACGGTGCAGTGTTGAAGCAAGCTGCAAGGTCGATAGTTATCAAGTGTGATAGAATGAAGGCGTGAAAACAATCTTCTCCATTGTATTACTCATGGCAACCACATCGTGAAAACATTCGGTAAAGAGAGCGATTCCACATGGCTTGGCAAAGGGTAGACTATGTTCCGTTGAACCAGTAAAGAAAAGAGCAATAAGCTATAGTGAAAATGTTAAAGAAATGATCAGAAAAACATAGCAAGTGTGAAGGCCTCATGAGAAAAACATTGCCCTCATAGTACCTATCGATTAAATGGGATTCAACCCGCAATTATGGAGGCTGAGAAAGGAAGGTGGATATGAAATGCTCCGGTGATCTTTCTACTAGTGCGTATTTAGCCTTGCGGTCAGGGGTGCTCTGTAATAAACATATGGTCGTTGGCTGGATACCGCTCCGTGATCACCGAGGCTTCCATCAATCTGGATTCGGAAAATGGTACTGGTAGGATAGCAGCACTGACTCGATACACCGGAAAGCCACCACAGCTCACTTTAGTTATAGGCCAGACATGGAGTAAATTCGGTCCTCATGGTCACACATAGTATGTTTGGTAAAGTCGAATGAAACATAACCCTCAGAAACTAATCATTGCCTAGGGTTTTATCCTTTGTCGTTCCCATCGCTCGTGTCGTTTGATGGCCAGCAAGGCTACATAAGAACCGTTTTTAAAAACCTCATTAACAGGCCATTATGTTGGAGAGCATAAAATTGACGGCCCTTGTAAATATTTAAGGAATTCTGTTGCATTACTGGATGTATGAAAAATTGCCCACGAACCTCGTTTGTGTGAAGGAACTCGAACAGAGTAGTCCCGAGGCCAGACAGAGCGATCATGTCATCGATCACAGATTTAATTCTTGAAATTCAAATGTATTGAATTTTACTACATACCTTAATATTTCTGTGCAGTATTTCACGTGTTACCTTACCATGAAAAAATATGGGCTGCGGATAAAAAGTTATATGTTGGAATTTCGACTGCAGCCTCAGCTTAACTGAGTTTAATGCCCACTTGTGCTCCCCGGGTCATTCCCTATAACGGGTGATTGCTGATGGCACCGATGAAGTAAAAGGCTGGCCGAGTGAAAGGCAGGAGGAAGGTGCCAGTGGTGCTGTGTACAACACGTGAACTACGGACAAGATAATGATAGTTCGACCTGGTAAGAGGTCAGAGTTTTGCACATATCTCAGCACCATTGCGATTACATGCATGAATATTTGCCTGAGCGCATTCCATTTATGTCTACATATCACAAACACTTATACAACTGGACCTACAGTGAAGTGATTTGAAAATACAATGGAGCAATTTCGGAGCTCCACCAAACAACGAGTAATTCCAACCTCTACTCCAGCGAAGCTCAACATTCCCTTCACAGGGACCCTGTTGGTGCCATGGCATACGACATGAATGAATGAAATCTTCACTGGTGCAGGTGATACAGGTGGTCTAACACAGCGTTATTAGGCAAGAGGAACAGACAATTGAAACCAGAGTAGAAATAACGTTATTGTTCTGCTATTCAACATATCCACAGCTGTCCATAACCATCCATATTTTTGACAATACTGTGACAACCTTGGTTTAGTTTTATTATCTACTTAATGACGCTATGTCCTAGGTTGTTTATGGAATAATACAAAAAATATTTTGCATTCTTCACCGCTCACGAGGTCTTCCGTTGCCCGAAATCGATGGACTTCTGCGCTTCGGAATGCCGCGGTACACATGACTAATAATCGCTCTCTTTAACAGTTAGATTTTTATTGTTGACGTCATTGGTAAACACGTGATGGTATTTCATTACACTATAGGTCTTGTTTACTTCAATCTGTTTCTTTCGTCCATAACAGTACTAAGAGAGAATGTTTTATTTGACGTTAACGATGCACAATTATATTGGTCTCATTTTATTGTTATAAAATATCGAAGAAGAGCTGCCTTCATGAATTAGGGTACGACGCACTTGATTTCTTGTAAAGCACGTCGGTGTGGATACGGAATACGTCAGCTGAACGGGTGGACTACATTGTGCACTTACGAAAGAGCACCTAGTCGTGGAACTCAAAGCGAAACTAAACACTAAGCTCGGCACCCATCTGGTCTGCGACAAAGACATAGGGAAAGAAGTTTTTGAGTAGGACCCACTGTTCTGGCATATATATATATATATATATATATATATAACATTCGTGCGTAAAACTCTTTAAGCCTTTCGCATAAATTCCAAAAATCCAAAAGTGGAACGTAGGGAAGACTGCCTTCTCATCACGCGTGACCTCACCTCATACCTCAGACCAATTTTTTCTGGTCTAAGTCGGGCACGTTCCAGACCCATGTAGGAATCTGTGCGGCTAGTTTTCAACAATAACTGGAAGGCTGGAAAAACAAAACGATGAGTTCTTAAAAGAAGCTGTTTATAATGCGGACGAAAATCTATGTACTGATTCCCAAGACTAATTTTTTATGAACCTTGGCGTTGATCTCTGTCTTTTTGAGAAGCACACAAGAGGTTGTTCCTCTATTATTTATGCGTAAAAAATTCGACGTTTTAGCTTTTTTTAGCCTTTAGCTTTTTTCAAAACCTGGAGGGTTCGCGGTGGCTGCATGGCCAGTCCAACATCTCTAAATCTCCACAACTGCAACAGAAGAATCACGAGAACTACACTGCAATCGCGTTGAAACAAAATATTACATTCTTCGCACAATAGCCGCCTTCTGCGAGGCTTCTACTGAGTATTTCACTTGGAGGCTAGCCGTACTGACCGCACTTTTCATCATGCGTAATCTCGCAAACATTGATATTTTACTGTGAGAGGAGCTCATTTTCCATCCATGTGAGCGCCGGCGGTGGGTCTCCGCGTGAGATGCTCAGAGGAAGTCTCGTAAAAAGCAATGAGTGTGCGAAAGAGTTATTTCGTCTCCCATGCGATTGAAATCCAAGTTTCGTGACTCTTTGCTTGCATTTATGAAAGTATTGGGTCGACTAGATTGCTACCAGGTCAAATCGACTTTTTCAAGCTCTGAAGAGGGCGAAACCCGCCGAAGCATCAGCTTTTTGTGAATAAAAAATAGAGTGACAACGTAGCGTGTGATTATCAAGAAAAGGGCGATTTATGTATAAAGCTTCATCTGCTAAATTACGAAAGAGCTTGACTAAGTAGATTGTGAGTCAGTTTTCATCATTCCAGGCTCTAAAGGAGGCGGAACTTTGGTTTTTGTGAATAACTCGTTGTGTCAACCGCTCAACAAGAAAACGATGAATTATTGAAGAAAATCATTCGGCGGTACGGCTTACATTGTCACTGATTGCAGTCAAAAGCTGAAGTGGTAAGCTAACTTTTTAGGTAGTAGTCGATCTCTGTGAACTCGACCTGTATATGGTTTCTGTCCTTTTCTAACTGATCATCGATACTGTCAATCATAATGAATGGCATCGACTGATATGGTGAAGTCAAACAACCTCAAGTGTCGTGTGTCGTTTGCTGTAATGTAATTGCTAGACCTTTTCCTCCAATCCTACCTATCAACCTTGAAAGTGATGTGACTAACAATAACCTTGTTTAGTAAATAATTTCTGTAGAATAAAAGGTTAAAAAGACCAAGGACAAACCATTTCAGTTGAAGACACATGCGAAGTGGTGACGTCAGTCACCACAATTTTTAGAGGTCCGTGAGGTGGCGATAATTGCTTGAAAGTAGCACATTTCAAGAAGGATCACGAAAAGTCATATAAGACGAGTTGTCTTCCCCTCGCTGTAATGAGATCGTGCTTCATGTTCTTTGGTTGCATCACCAGTTTTATCCTTGACCTTTGACAAACAGCTTTATAGAGTTTACAGAATAGAAAGAGAGAAATAGAGAATTTTTGGGAAAGAACATCTCAAATACGCATTGTTTATCTATTGGGGCATGTGTATTGGGGCTTGTGTAGAACAGTGGTTAAAGGTGCCTTATAATAAACAATGACAGCTGAGAGACAAGCGAAACGAAGGACCCCATTCTATGGTGGTGAACGCGTTACTCCCCAGAAAGGACAATAGAGCGTTCGTTCCTCACCATAGACACCTGCGATCAAGAGTTTTGCAAATATCTCAGCATTGTTGTAGTTATATTTCGTATTGTAACCTTCTATTAAAATTAGTAGGCAGTAAATAAAACGGTTAAGATTGCGATTATAACTAATGGCCTCAGGTTAACTGTGTTCATTGCCGATTTGCGCTCCCCAGATCAATCCCGCTGACAGGTGATTGCTGATAGCAGAGATCGATAGAACTAGCTGAGAGACAGGCGAAACGAAGGACCCGCATGGTGTGGTGGTGAACGCGTTACTCCCCGGAAAGGGCTATAGAGCGTTCGTTCCTCACCATAGACACCTGCGGTCCAGAGTTTTGCAAATATCTCAGCATCGGTGTAGTTATATTGTGCATTATAACCTGCCATTAAAAATAGTAGGCAGTAAATAAAAAGGTTAAGATTGTGATTATAAACAATGAATTATTCTGGTTCGATCCGGCGTTTCGCACTCACCAACCTGCCATACCTCCGGACTAGGAAAATTGTCACCAGACCTGCCTGGGAGGATAGCAGAACTGATTTGATACATCGGTAGGCCACCGAAGGTCATTGCACAAGCCGAATGTGCTTCCTCTAACGATGGTTGATGAAGACAAATGCATGGCGCATCTCTCAGGTATTGGTCAATATCGGGAACGTTATCACCTTTTTCTTTTATTATATTATTATGGCACATATTATTCCCATTGTTTAAAATTTGGACTGAAGCCGATGATAGCTCACTAGTGCTTCCCGATGTGGATGTCGGGTATACTTCTCGGAGCCGCTATTGGGGCCGCTGTTCAAGTGCTTATCGTCTTTAACAAAACAGGAAAAGCACTCCCACGTCCGACTTTCTGTTAACCTCAGCATTGATGGAATAATTCTTTTTACTTCTGTTTAGCATGCTGCTAGAGTTATCGCTGCAGGGCCTGTGATTTCCTCTACACCTATCCCGAGCTACAGTTTGGTAGCCATTAAAAATGGCTATTTACCGCACCATGTTCCACGACTCCTCTCTCTGTTCCCTTCCTGTGCACATGTTGGTAGTTGTTCGAAACAGGTTTTTTCACAAGCGCCCTTTTCGTGTGAGAGGGGTGAGAGGAGAGGTAATGAACTAAGACGTTTTTACTACTTGGCTTTCGATACCATTTCGTAACGTAGCCGTTTTCTGATAGGTTAATTTGCACGTTTAGAAATGGAAGCCAGTTTTCTCGTGGTTTCTGTCGAGTGAATCAAGCCTAAACATTTGTCAATTCCTTCTCGCGTTGAACAAATGATCAAGCAGTCATCTATATACCTACAGTAGAGTAACGGCCCGAGGTCGATCACTGGCGCTCTAGTACCTGATAACCTTAGTACTTACCCAGTTGTTAAAGTACATTCTAGCCCATCTAGCGAACACCCAAATGTTCCTGGACCGTCTACGTAACGCGCAACCCAACAACGCGTACGTGATGGAGTCCTTCGACGTCACCGCCCTCTATACAAGCGTGTCGAATGACTCCGCTATGCAAGCCATTCGCGAGCTCCTTATACAACATGAAGGAGCAATAAACATGTATGGCTTCTCGATTCAGCAGCTGATGACACTCTTAAAGGAGTGCCTAAACTGCTCAATCTTAAGACGGTCCGGGAGGTATTACGCACAAATGAGAGGGTTGGCAATGGGACAACGACTGGCGAGTGAGGGTCGCACCACTATCGCTACCGCGATGAAAGGAACGATCATCACTTTGCTCTCCTCCGACGCTACCGACGACACCGTAAGTAGAGAAAAACTTTATTGCTTTGAATTACTGTCTAAGTAAACTATATCAACACAATCACGTGAACTTTAGGCCAAATTGTGCAACTTCATCCATATTTGTCAATAACAAGAAGTATGTGTCCAAAAAGTGTCCAAAAGTTAAGTAAGAGTCAGCTAACAAGCGCTGCCAAAAAGTCCTTGGAGAGTAGCTTCCACTTTAGCTTTCTTTTGCATAACAGGCCGTTAACCCTTTGAACATTTTTCCTCTCCCTCACACACGCTATTTCACTATATATATTTAATTTTTTTATATATTTATTTATTTTTTCTGTAATTCTGAGCAAAGCTCATTTAAGTTTCCATTCGTCCGCACCTCATACTAGAGTGGTCAGATGGTAGCTCCACCTAGTTAAAAGACACTGATAACACAATACTTTTCGCAGAAGAACCATTTAGTTCTAGCCAGGGAGTATCCACGAATTGCTATGATTCCAGTTAGGAGACTGGTTACAATATTACGTTGTTTCCTGGAATCTCTTGAAATAGAGGAGGAGTCTCTTTGTTGTAGACTGCTTTGAACCGTTTTCCATGAACTTACTCTCTAACTTGACTGTAAATTTTTTACCACATCAAAGTCAGAACAACGCACAAATATTTGTGTATAGCACATGGCCAGAGAATACGAGTTTATGAGTAAATCCCTGTCATTTAAGACAAGGAATTCATCTCCTGAATCTGCCTAGGCCTTAGGGCACATGATCCGTGTTTAAACACTTCCTAACTCACCAACTACGCACCACGTAGCTTAGCGCCAAGCCCTTTCACCATCACTCACCTGGGAGGACACAAGTATGAGAGTTGCAGCATTCTTTAGTTCCTTCCTACTTCCTTATTTCCTCTATCACTTTTCCACTTTTAAACCTATGCCATATCTCGAGTTTTTTTTCAAAGAGTGGTATAAAATAAATTACTGGTAACTATTTTCGTAACCACGGATCTCTCTCATGTGAGGGATTTCGAGCCAGTTTGCCGCGAGGCTACATGGCACGTCTCCAGGTGGCGGATGGGGGGTTAATCACGGACCAAAAGCGACCTCGCTTCCCTGGGACGCAGATGGATCCAGGGGATGGACTCCCTGTTTCTGCTGCGCCGATTTGGCACATACTTTCTGTATTTGCTAGGCGTATTTATGCATGCGTGTGTGGGTGCGTTCTCGCTTTATGCGGATTGTATTCTACGAGTCAATTCGGCCAAAAGCCTGCAACCAAGTGACAGGGAAGTACATGGGAGCCGGTTAGGAGTGGCCTCCAAAAAATAAGCTCCATGTTCACTCTGTGAGACACTGGCAAGCTACCCGTGAGTATACCCAGCCCCCACGTTCAGAGCCCAGCAAGCTATACATGGGTAACAAAATGATAAACACAGTTTAAAAAAAACCAGGCTTCATTTCCCTGACCCCGAAAGAGCCCCCAATTTTGCAGCGTTGGGTAGGACGAGTACGGAGACGCTGCTAAAATCTCAAGGCCAATGGAAGCTGCCTGGATCGCGAAGAACTATGGTGACGATCTGTACCTACAATGCCCGTACACTTGCATCCAAGTCCTCGATAGAAGACTTGCTCATACAAGCAAGAATGATAGGGTACGACGTCATCAGCCTGGCCGAGACGAGAAGACGCCATCCATTCAACGCCGTCTATGACACTGGAGAAGAACTGTTTCCCGGAACATGCGAAAGTAGAGGAGCGTTCTCGTCAGCACGAATTTGTCCATGAACATCGTTTCATTCGAACAGCTTACAACCCGAATCGGACATTTACGATTAAAAAGATGTGGATCAACACCGGCTTTTACAATCTTCCTTGTTTATGCGCTAACATCAAACTATGACGAAGAAGTAGTCGAAGCGTTCTACATGGAATTGGAGAAGTTCTACAGAGAAGACCATACATTCTTCAAGGTCATTGGAGATTTCAATGACAAGATTGGACCAAGAAGAACGTCTGAAGAACGTCACATTGGGACCCATGGATTAAAATGGAACGAACAAAGCGAGCGGCTCTCTGAATTTATCATGGCGACCAAGACCATCAATGGCAACTCGCAATTCCAGAAGCACCACCCTCAACGCTGGACATGGGAATCCCCTAATGGAAAGTACCATAATGAATCAAATCAATGGAGAAATTCATTCACGAATACTATTCAAATCTCTTCGATAGCCACGCCCACCTCACGTCATATGAAATAAAAGAGGATGGATATGCTGTACCACCGGTTCTCTCTTCCGAAATCCGACATGCCATTTCGTCGGTGAAAAATCGAAGAGAACCAGGTCCGGACAGGATAAGACCACATCTGAAGAACCTTCCGCCAGTCCTCGTAAACACATTGGCTCGGCTCTTCACACGTTACCTGTCTGAATACAAGGTCCCAACTCAGTGGAAGATCAGCAAGACCGTGTTATTGTTCAAGAAGTGTAACCTACACGATATAGGCAACTATCGCCCAATCTGCTTGCTGTCTGTCGTCTACAAACTTTTCACTCGAGTCATCTCAAATAGGATTGACAGAACACTGGACGAAGGACAGCCATGTGAGCAAACAGGGTTTCGAAAGGGATTTAGTACGATGGACCACATTCACATGTTAACAAGGCTCACTGAAGTATCGCGAGAGTACAAAAGACCGCTCTGTCTCACTTTCATCGACTTAGAGGAGGCCTTTGATTCAACTGAGATAGAAGCAGTCATTGAAACCCTTGGTAGTCAAGGAGTCCCTACTCAGTACATGAAGGGTCTTCATGAGCTGTACAAAAATTTCACAACCAAAATTTCACCATTCTACAACGATATTAACGTTGACGTCAAAAGAGGAGTTAGGCAAGGCGATACAATCTCGCCAAAATTATTTACCGCCACCCTCCAGAACGTCATGCGAACATTGGAATGGGATAATATGGGAGTGAAAACCGATGGTCGGCAGATACATCACCTTCGCTTTGCTGATGATATCGTTCTTATAACACCAGACGTTAGCCAAGCGGAACGTATGCTTGCGGAATTTGATAAGGCGTGTGGAAAGATTGGTCTTCGAGGAAATCTAAAGTAAACGATGTTCATGAAGAACGGATTGATTTCGTATGCCTCATTCACGCTCTACGGAACGAATATCTCCGAATGCTCCAGTTATGTCTATCTAGGTCGGGAAACCAATATGATAAACGACTTATCTCCAGAGTTGAGCGGAAGGAAATGGGCGGCTTGGAAACCTTTCAAGAGCATCGAGGATGTAGTGAAGAGAACAAAGAACACCCGACTCCGTGCCCACCTTTTCGCCTCATCGGTTCTTCCTGCCCTAACGTCTGCGTCAGAAACCTGGACGCTACGTAAGCAGGATGAAAGATCACTCAGCGTTACCAAACGCGCAATCGAAAGGACGATGCTATGAGTATTCTGTATTCACACAAGTAAGGGAAGCGATACAAAGCTCAGACCTACATCAACGATCAAAAATCAGAGATGCCGTTCTGTACGCCAAGCAGTCAAAGATAAGTTGGACCGGACACGTAATGCGTATGAATGACAACCGATGGACATGAGCCATTAGTGGCTGGATTCCTCGGGATGTCAAACATACTGCAGGAAGACCACCGACCCGATGGTCAGAGTTCTTCACGAGGAGCCTAGAAGAAAGATATGATGCTCGACGAGTCCCTGGAGCGAGCAGAACACACTGGGCTACTCTTGCACGCGACAGGGAAAAATGGAGGATTTATTGACGCCCGCTCGAGTCAGTCGACGATCAACGGGACTACAAGTGATACAGGTAATTTTCGTAAATTAAACATTTGGAGAGTGAGAGGAGATGGCGAAGTGACTAGTAACAAAATACATCAAGTACTAGTTTGACTTCCTCACTGAAGCTCTCCAGCAATCCACGTGGAAACGCCTCGGTTCGGCTTCCTCCAAAATCGCAAGAACAATCGACTCATTCAGTATCTGTATCTGTATAGGGAAAATCGAAAAATTTCTCGCTTATTCAATATAAGAATATTTGTTTGTAGTTCGAAATGCAAGAGAAGAGTCTCTTATTCAGTTTTTCTGATTCAGAACCTCTGATAAGAATGTACATAAATTGTCACGTTCTGCGGTCGCACTCAGTACGAGAACTCGTGTTGCTCACCTCGTACGTCCGCTGTGTAAGAAATCTCGGTCTCGGATTTGTTGTAATGCTCATTTTACAACATTTCAACGCCCTCATATTTGTGTTGTTTATACTTTTAGACCGCATAATTTATTAGGCAACGCCAATAACATCGATGAAACGAACATTGTTAGATTTCACAAAAGCACCCGCGTTGCAAGGGGCGCGTGTAGCGCAGTGGTTGGAGGCGCCGCTGCGACACACACATGGAATCAATCCTCGCGTCCTAGGCCCACCAGGCCTTCCATCCCTCCGAGGTCGGTAAGTTGGTACCAGACTTTTCTTGGAGGACATCATCACTAGCTCGATACATCGGCAGGCCACGGTCATTGTAAAGGCCAGATATGCATTCAGTCACTTCCAACGATGCTTAATAAAGTCGAACGTATGCCGCATCACTCAGGGGATGATCAACGCCGAGAGCTTTATCCTTTATCCTTTATATCGTAGTGCATCCATAACTCCTACGCCATAGTGATGTAATGCATATGTTCGAGTAGAATAAATTAGCGGATTGCTATATTATTGATTTCATGTCCTCTACAAATGTGCTATGAAAATGAAAACATGTGGCTTCTTTCATCACTAAGCCGCTCTTTATAGATGCTTCAGTAACATAAAGCAGCATATGGGATCCCGCGAGTCTTTGCAGATCTTCTATCAATAGATATGCCTAGAAAAGCAGATATATATATATATATATATGTATATGATCCATTGTATATAAATAAGCATAAATGAAAAAGATGAAGCTCTCGGCGTTGATCAATCCTTGAGGGATGCGCCATGCATTCGACTTCATTAAGCATCGTTCCATTTGCGTATGTACGTGTATAGCGTGTATATGTGCATGCCTATGTGGCAGGGATCAATGAATGCACATATTACATGTTTTCACATGTATGTCTCTCAATGATTGACGTGTCAATCATAACACAGACAAGGTATATTTGACCCGATCAAACAAAGCGACATAAATTAGAAAGTGGACGAGTTTCCTTGCATTCTACACGATTTACACTTTAAACTGAACCTCGTCGAGATTTGTATGAGTTTTTCTGACATTCTGTAAACGATTTTTCTCTATCCTAAAGTCCAAAGAACGAGGTCCAAATATCCATTTCATGGAGATAACTTATTCGTCCAGTATATTGTTACTGTGGTAGTGTAAAGGACGTCCTTTAAGTCTGAAATTTCCCAGCACTTTTAGATGAGAATGATGATTTCGACAAAATCTATCACAAAACACATCTATCCGACTAGAAATATGTCATGATTTCACGCAGTTCACTATTCAACGAAGTTTTTGTCTGCTATGGTGATAGCGCTAAACCATATATCTCAATCTACTTCTCCTCTAGTCTGCAAGATCCCATCCTGAGGGAAGCAATGGCACTAGCTGGACATCTAGGCAAAACGCCATCCCTCGCAGATTCTTGAGTCGAAGACCAATCAAGGATGAATTTATCCAAATCAGTATATAATAGATGATAAATATCAATAAAGGATGAAGCGTTAGACGTCGATTTATCCCTAAAAGATGTGCCATGCATTCGACTTCGCTATGCATCGTAAGAGGTTAAGGAATGGACATTTGGACTACGCACTCACTTGCAATGGCCTACCAATGTATTAAGTCAGTCCTGCTATCCTCCCAGACATATCTGATACAAATCTGTTGCCTCGGGGGATGGGATGCTTGGTGAACCCATGTGCGGGATAGAACCAATGACCACGTGCTTATCGAGAAGCACCTCTAATCACTGCACTATATGCGCTATAGCAGATGATATTTTCTTGTAACGTAGAAGAAAACTGAAACTTAGAAAAGATACAGCCACAAGTATCGAAAGATATGAGTGGGATTCGGAAGTTCAGCTGGGCTTCGAAGACGTGATTGATGCTACCCAGGGTTCACGTGTTATCCATCGCACTACCGAGGCTCGTGCTGTCTTTGTCAAAACCATTTTTCTTTTTAATCCTAACGGTAGTATAAGGAATAACCCGTCAACGAGAATCATCCAAGGAGCACAAATCAGCATTGGAATCAGTTAAGCTGGAGCTAAAGTCAAAATCACAATGCCTTAACTCCTCCCTAATGTCTATTCTTCTTTTCATAACAGGTTACGACATGAAACAGAACTACAAGGATCCCGATATATGAGCGAAATTCGGGAACTTCGGTGGGCTTCGGACGCGTTGTGAGAAGGGCGAAAAAAACTGGCGACGAGAAGGGAAAAGTAAGGGCCACCGTTGGTGTGTGGAAAGCACGTGAGCCCACTGTAAAAGATCGCAGGTTTTACATCACATTATACCCTACCATGAGTGGGACTTGTAGCGCGGTGGTTAGAGGCGCCCTGCAATACACATGGGATCGATCTCTGCGCCCAAGGCCTTTCATCACTCCGAGGTAGGCAATTTGGTAGCAGAGTTGTTTAGGAGGATAGAAGCCCTGACTCGATACATCGGTTCCCCACCGCCAATCACTATATAGGCGAGATATCCATTTAATCATCTACAACAATGTATAATGAAGTCGAACACATAGCACTTCACTCAGGATTCATCAACGCCAAAGCACTTCATCCTTTATTCCGTTACCATACCACGAAAAGCGATAGGCAGTTTGTGAAATTTAAACATTGAGCAGGAGAGACACGTCGCCGTGTCAGCGTTATACGGCGCTATTCCCGGCGGTGGCTGGCTGGCTCACTGGCTCTTGGGTAGACTCGCCACCCATGGTCGGTCGAATCGATTGGCCGCCCGCTAGTAACCACGCCTCGACGCTGTTCGGGGCTATCTATCGCCCGATTTTCTCGGTTCTCTTCTCAGTTCTGCACTCTCGTCGATGTCCTTGTTTTTCTCCTTGATTTTTCCTTGATTTTTCACTCCCTTCGTCGTAGTTCGTTGAGTGACTATCATATGGCTATTACTTTATCTTATCGGAAGTTTTGCAGTCTATCAATTAACTTGACTACAACTGAAGCAGCAGCAGCAGCAGTGGCGTGTGTCTCATTGTAATCTTTGTCTAAGCTCTAGGTTTTTCCTTCACACATTCTCGTTTCCTGGTCCACCTTATCTACTCTTAGGCCTTAGTCTCCTCTGTAAGGTACTCTAGGTTCGAAGTTTATTCGACAAGCTTGTCAAGT
The DNA here is from genome assembly GCA_009735665.1 of Angiostrongylus cantonensis. NCBI lineage: Eukaryota > Metazoa > Nematoda > Chromadorea > Rhabditida > Metastrongylidae > Angiostrongylus > Angiostrongylus cantonensis. The sequence goes on from MQTX01000200.1 coordinate 182,069, forward strand.
TGTAGAAACTGACTCTTTAGCGTTCATATTTAAGTTGCTAAACTTACACGAAATTGATAAGTTAGGTTTATTAACTTACTTAAGGTAAGTTAAAGACCTTAAAGATAGTTCACAAACCTAACTTATCAGCTTCGTGTAAGCTCAGCGACTTCAAAACGTCTTGATTGTTTTATTACCGAGGTTGAATGACGGTTGGCTTGAAAATTATTGATTTTTTAAGCTTTTCTCGATGACGAGAGTTCATTTGTTTGCTTTGCATTCGTCAAACTCCACGATTTGTCCCACTTCCTGGATTGTTCCTAGTTTTTATAGGAAGCCTTTTCAGCGCAGAACATCGCGTGAGCGGGAGTGAGCGCGCGGCGTGTCAGATCGCAACTACCAACTGGTAACATCAGAGCGTTGAACGACACCAACATGAGCGACAGTAAGAATTCAGTAAGTAATCCTAGGTGTTTGCAGTTTTGCTAGGGCTCTTTAGGATGCTACCTGTGCCATCCATCGACTATCCTACTAGGTATCTAGCCAAGAAATGAACTGAATGCGCGCTATACCCACCTAGTACAACTGGCTCCTTTCGTCTAAAGGTTAATAAAGGAGTGTCAGAGTGTTTAAGTATTGCTTCGATCGTTGGTTGTTTAATAGTTAAACATCAGCAAGAATATTTAGCAAGAATTTAATTTCTGCACTCTCATCAGATTTCAGTAAAAGATCACAGTCTAGAGTCGGACGAAAGTATTACTGTGGCAACCTTCTCTGCATTTAAGGCGTGTTAGAAATGGTCCTCTTTTAGAGGAAAGTATTGCGAAATTTCGATGTTTTATCACAATCATCATTCATTAGTCAGTATGGATTCCAGGAAATGTAACGTTTGCATTCCAGGAAGTCGTAGAAAAGCCGAGCGCGGAAAAAACTGAGCAACCCGCAAAGAATGAAAAGCCTGTGAGTTTGGTGTTTTTCTTTTAACTCAGTTTTTACAAAAAGCGTGGTTTTAAGGGAGATAATGTACGCATTATATAACAGGAGTACGTAACACGTGGGACATACGTATAGTACTTGAGGCCATCGTCATCTTCAGATTTGTTAAAAACGACAAAAGGATAAAGCTCTCGGCGTTGATCAGTCCCTAGGGGATGTGCTATGCATTCGACTTTATTGAGTATTGTTGGAGGTGATTGAATGCATATTTGGCCTTTATAATAACTTGTATTAGCCTAGTAAGCGTAGCAATGTATCGAGCCAGTGCTGCTATCCTCCCAGACAAATCTGGTCCCAATTTGCCGAGCCCGGAGAGTTGGAAAGCTTGGGGTTTGAAGATGATTGGATGCATATCCGGCCTCTACAATGACTCGTGGTGGCGTACCAATGTATCGAGCCAGTGCTTCTCTAATACCAATTTGCCCACCCCGGAGGGATGAAAGCTTGGTCGGCCAGGACACGGAAATCGATCCCACGTGTATAACAGAGCGCTTCCGGACTGCCCCACACGCTCCCTTATACATAAGCATATATATATATATATATACACAGGTATATGTAAAAAGCTCTCGGCGTTGATCAGTCCCTAGGGGATGTGCTATGCATTCGACTTTATTGAGTATTGTTGGAGGTGATTGAATGCATATTTGGCCTTTATAATAACTTGTATTAGCCTAGTAAGCGTAGCAATGTATCGAGCCAGTGCTGCTATCCTCCCAGACAAATCTGGTCCCAATTTGCCGAGCCCGGAGAGTTGGAAAGCTTGGTGAGACTGGGTGCCGGGATCGATTCCATGTGTATTGCGAGGCACCTCAGAGCACTGCACTACACGCGCCGTTGAAAATCTCTATCTATGTATAGTCCTCTCTCTTTTCCCATTTATTTGTTTTTAGGTCGAACACATTTCATTCTTTACATAGAAGTCAATATTCATCGCTCTTCTTTCTTTTTGGAAACTGCCCACCAATATGATGCTCTACTCAATCCATGTTTGTCTTTATGACTACTGCTGGTAGAGAAAATCGACTGGTGTTGCTTATTCTTGAACATTAACCAAAATGTTTTAATAGACAATATGGTGTTAAATTCAGGTTTTTTTTCTATGGAACGACCATTTATTGATTGATTGATGCTATAGGTCGTAGCGAAGAGCGTATCAGGTGTGGTTAAGTGGTTCAATGTGAAGAATGGCTATGGATTCATTAACCGCACTGATACAAATGAGGATATTTTTGTCCATCAAACAGCAATTTCCAACAACAATCCGAACAAGTTCCTTCGTAGCCTCGGAGATGGAGAGGAGGTATCAGGCGTTTTTGAAATGACTGTAAGGCAAAATAGTTCTCACAAATATAACTGTTATGCAAATTATGTTATCACAGGTGATGTTCGATGTTGTCGAAGGAGCGAAAGGACCCGAAGCCTCCAATGTTACTGCTAAAGATGGAGGACCAGTCCAAGGATCGAAGGTGTGCTGTTGTCATTTTTTGGCTCAATATTTGTGTGCTGTAGAATTTTTGTAAATGAAATAACGTAGGCAGTTCTCGGAATTACTTGTAACGAACAGGCTTCATAGCTAGATAGAAAACTGATAACTAAAGAAAAGACAAAGCTAAGGACCCGGATGTTGTGGTGGTGAACGCATTAACCTTCTGAAAGGGTAACAGCGCGTTCGTTACCCACCGCAGAGAACTGTGGTCCGGAGTTTTGCAAATATCTCAGCACCATTGTAGTTAGTCTTCGTAGTTTAAAAAATAACACTTTCATATCCAATGCTTGCTTTTAGTACGCTGCCGACCGTAATTCTGAACGTGGAGGACGTCGTTACAGACGCCGTAATTTCTATAGAGGTGGACGTCGTGGAGCACCAGCTGGTGGTGAAGGGCGTGACTCAGGAGGTTTTGCCAACGATCACGACGGAGATCGTCCGGAGGAAGTTCGAACTGGTTTTCTTCCATATGTTGTCTGCCATATATGGCGAAGATATGACAAAAGATACAGTTCATGGAAAGAAAATCGAAGTATTTAACGCTTATTCACCACGTTCGTGATCGCGACTCGACTTTTCTCGCAGTTCTAACCGACCAAAATGCCTCTTTTCACCATGATAGAATTATAAAATGCCCTTCAGTGTAGCACGAAAACGCGATCGAATAGGTTCGGTCGTATTTGTGTAACAAAGATATCAGTACATTTCTCATTGGAAGCTTTTTGTGATCATGTAAGTACAGAAGAGATGAATTCGCTGAAGTTACATGGGCGAACTTTTCACAAACGATGCTTCTTTGTAACTTTTGGTATCGAGAGAATAACTTATTATGGACGAAGCGTAGTGTAACATTTGTGTGAGTACGATGTCAGCTTAATACAAAAAGCATCGCAGGGAAAGTTTACGTGGTAAAAGGATGGGGTTGGAAATTCTTCAGTGAGAAACTAAAATAACGTGATGGATATGTGTAAAAATCGTAAACTTTAATAGTCACATTGGTTGTTTAGAGTTATTATAACATCTACAGCACTTCCTTCACATTAGCGTCGTAACGAGTGGTACTTTTCATCGTGCTTTTGTGTAACATGATTACCCTTTGGAGTGGTAAAAGGACAAAAGAACAAAGCTCTCGGCGTTGATCAATCCCTGAAGGATATGCCGTGCATTCGACTTAATTAAACATCGTTTGGATATGATTGGATGCACTCTCGGCGTTGATCAATCCCAGAAGGATATGCCGTGCATTCGACTTAATTAAACATCGTTTGGATATGATTGGATGCACTCTCGGCGTTGATCAATCCCAGAAGGATATGCCGTGCATTCGACTTAATTAAACATCGTTTGGATATGACTGGATGCATATTTGGCCTTTATTATGACTCGCGGTGGCCTACCGATGTATCGAGCCAGTGCTGTTATCCTCCCAGACAAGTAGGGTACCAATTTATCGATGCCGGCGGGATAGAAGGCTTGATGAGCCTGAGGATCGACCCCATGTGTATTGGAGGGTGCCTCCGACTACTGCTCTACACGCGCCCCCAAAATTGTCAGTTAGATACCAAAATGAGATAAATCAATTTAAGAATTGAATCTGTAGAGGAACTTTGGAAGTGATGAATTTTATTTCTGGAGATATCTCAGGGTGGTCAACGACGCTTCCGTGGGGGACGTGGGCGCGGTTTTCGTGGTCGTGGTTATCGTTCAAGAGGACGCGGTGGCTCATTTGCAACAGCAAATCACGAAGACGGATCAGCTGAAGGACAGCAAGTAAGGATATGTTCTAAAGACTATTCTAATCAGTAAATGCGTGATTGTGTTATTTAGACTGAAACAGTGAATGGTGGTGAAGGAGGACGTGGAAGAGGACGTCGAGGACGTGGTCGTGGACGTGGTGGACGTGGTCGCGGTAGTAACGGAAGCAATGCCAAAGAAACTGAAGCTTAGGTTTGTTATTGATTTGCTTTTTTAGAGCCTAACAACTTCTTTTGTTTCTCTACTTTAATCCATCAGCTATGAATAATAACTGTAGCAACTGCGTGCATTAACTTCAGTGTATTGTGGAAGACAGAGAGATAGGACAATATATATTGGTTTTATTCTCGGCTACTCTGTTCACCGCATGGTTTTTTGGCTGCCACACTTTTTGTGTTCATTTCATAGCCTCCTAAGCGCAGATATTACACTGCGCGACGTGGTCCGAGAATTTTTTATTTCTGGGAGAGGGGTTTGTGTTGCGATGTAGTAGAGTACAGTAGAAGAATCCAAGGTGTCTACTCTGAATGTGTACGTAAGTCTCATGGTGGGCGCTTTTCTTTTATACTATGTTAGAAATCGTTGTTAGTGAGGAAATCAACTGATTTCCTTTTTATCGAGAGTAGGGTGACATCGAATGTACGCGTTGGGTTCTTCCTCAGCATTCCCTCTTTCGTTCGTGTAAGAGTTGAAGACATTTTGGGATATTCCGTCTAATGCAGCATCTAGGTCCCTATCAGAGTTTGATGTAGTTTTTCTCCTTTCTGTTTTCCAGCCCTTAACGAGAAGCTATTAGTCAGATATTGTATCTTTTCGTTTCCCGCTATCAATTCGGAATTACACGCTCTATTTTCAGTCGTTGGTCTCTCGCATGTTTCAATCCTGCTCTGTTTCGTGGAAATCACCAGCCATCCATATTCCATCAGCTAACACTATGCTACTTTTGTTAATACGATTGAGGAACTCACTTTCTAACCATGTTAGTATCTATCTGGAACAGCTCAAGCCGTACGCTAGGCTACCGTGCAACAAATATTCCAACCGTAATTAAACCAACAACAACTTTTGTACCGCCATAACATCGGCGGTAGCCGGGCGGCACAGAGCGGTCAAGCCTCGTTCAGTTTTATTTTGTACTGTATAGAATTTAGGTCCTCTTTAGTTTCGACTGTTATGCGCATGGTTTACTGGATTGTATCAGTCTACTTCCTTGTTGTAAGTTAATAACGAGGTCTCGATTCGCTGTTATACAACAACTTTGCCCTTCCTTTTTTCCTATTTCCGACATCATTTCGTTTGGGTGATACCCAGAAATCATTTTATATATTTGAATAAATTGTTATTATTCTGGTCGTTTTTCTTCTTAATGATTGCCAACAACACTAACGTGGACCCGCGATGTCGTCGCAACCCTGTCATGGTGACGATATGGCTAACGTGTTATAGGTTTACCCGGTTTAACCGGTTTACCCGGTTTATGGGCACGTCCATAATCAATTTGTGATTTGTTTACCGGCAATAGGGTAAGCACTGTTGCTAAATTATGCAGAAGTTTTTGACACCTTGTCCCTAGCTCCTTCATATGGTGTTCAAAATTTGGGACATTAAACTCTTGTTTATCCAGAAGCCTTAGAGAGACGTATTTCATCAATCTATTAAAACAACAATGTTTTTAAATGCCTCTGAAAACATTTGGACCGGTGACAGTACTCTTAAGAAAAGGAAAAAAAAAAATGACTAGACGAGCGGTATCCAGGCGATCAATAGAAGCTGACTTTGACGGAAGCGCTATCCTCCTATACTCATCGACGCAAATCCTAAACTTTGAGATCTTACTTGATAAGCCCAGCACTTTAGTGCTATCATCAAGTCTGTTTATTCAAATACAACAAAAGTTGATTCAGCACCAGTATCAACACTGTCAGCGATTAAACACTTTTGTTCTGAGTAATGTGAATCAAGTTGCAAAACGTACTGAACTAAGCTGAATCACATTGAAATTAGTGTGAGCTAATAGTTGTAGATATGGTGCTCCGATCACAATCAATGGATCAAATCTGGCGGGAAAACCGTTGATTCAAGGACAGTCGGATTAAGTCGTTCTAGACGTTTCGTGACGTAAAAAGTTTATTCGACACCACGTTGTCGTGCGCGAGCCCATCATAGCAATTTTGCTTTTATATTCAAACGTTGATGTATAGGTAGTTTTTTTTGTGTGTATTCCACTGTAATGGATGTGGTAATGCGATTACTGTAAGGTAATAGGTTACTCTGAGGTGATCACATTACTTTCTAGAATATCTAGTCTTCTAGAAATCCTTAGGTCCTTTTCTTCTAGAAAGTTTTAGAATCTAATCAAATATTTCAAATGAGTTGATGTGTCCATGTTTTCTTAGTTGAGTTTCCTCACACCTTAGTTTATCAATTACTCCTTTATCATTAGTTCATCCCTCCTTTATCATTTGTTTATCTCTCCTTATTTTATCATTGGTTTGCCACTTACACCTTACTTCATTATTAGTTCATCAGTTACTGCTTACTTCACGCTTTAATTCCTTCATTAGTTTTGTTTTTACATAACACTTAATTCCGGATGTGGTGTTAGTATCGTGTTTAAATGATATTTCAGTTTGCTAATAAGCTATGAATACAGACGTACCATCAACTGGGGACGAACTCAAAATCCTTAAGGTGAACTACTTTGTTATTGATTTTAAAACCCTGGGAAAACCCTATTCGAAATTACTGTGCATTTGAAAGAAAATTACATCCGTGGTTCCAGGCGAATGGCACCGAAATGTTCACACGAGTTAAAAATGTTGATGCTCATGGTAAAGCTCTACTATGGGTTCCTCATGAGAAAGATGGCTTTGCACTAGCGTTTATAATCAATGAACCGGACAACGAAGGTATTTTTCTTCATAAATTTGCTTTGTAAGAGTTTTCAACCACTTGGTGCTAAATTTCTTCTATCACGGGGTCACATGTTGGTCCTTTTTCAGGTTACGTTGAGGTTGAGTTTCTGGAATCACATGAACGACAGCGGGTTAGTCGAGATGACTATCAGAAAGTAAATCCACCAAGATTCGACAAATGCGAAGATATGTCGAGCATGTCGTGCTTAAACGAAGCTTCGGTTCTTCATAATCTGAGGCAGCGTTACTTCTGCAACCTGATTTATGTACGTTTCGAAACTGTTTAGACTGTGATTTTCAGTGATGGCTGTTCATTACAGAGAAAATGAACTGAACTTTTAAGGACTTTCCTAGTAAGAAAAAATATGAACACATGAATAATCGATATGTTAAAACTACCACCGGATATGAGTTCGACTGGGTGCTATAACATGTCCGTTATGGGCCAGAAAGAAAGAAAACGATTAAGTAACACAACTGGAACGCCCACTGGACTGAGCAAAGGTCTAAACTCGTTCTGTTCTCCTTGTTGGACATGAAACGATAACCACATATGAACCTACCTACTTGGATACTTTGATGGCCCGGCCTCACTGGTTGTGCGGGTTTTAGCATAATTTCCAATTTTTCGGAGTATTGCTGGCTTAGCCATTGTGGTTCTGTGGAGTCGCGAGGTCGGCCTAGCAAAAGTCTGCCCCAGGTCTTCGCCACCACAGGCAGTCTCTGCCCTTGTGAATCAGAGAGAGATTTGCTACCAAGCGACTTGTTTGGTACCAAGACGGTGGTGCATCTTAGTTACCATAGATCAAAGGTGTTGGTAAGTATGCAAAGTGGTATTGAAATTCATTACTACCATTGTTAAACTACCAATGGCTTTAAAATATTTTTTTTCTACATTTCAGCACTTTTGGAAGACATCTAGTGGTTGTTCTTTGTTAAAAGATCTGTTTATAGACATACTCTGGTCTCTTCTGTGTTGTCGTAAACCCATATAAGCGATTACCCATATACACTGACTCCATTGCTGATCTGTATAAAGTGGGTTTACTGATTCGACGTTTTTGTTGAGGTTTTTCCATATTTATTTTTATAATTTGATTCTTAGATGACCTGTGATGTCAACATTCACCATTTCTCACCATATACCGAACCTCTTCTTTAAATTTTTCTTAGTAGCGTAATTTCAAGGCGATCTTGGTCATGGTTTGCTCTGTCCTTTATATCCCTGAAATATTACCCAGTTGTTTTCTGCGTCTTCTTCTATTGTTTATATTCTACTTATGTTGTGCGAAATGAAGGTGAAGTCATTTTTTCCGGATAATTGTTAAAATTTTCTAGGGAAGGAAGAGGAAGGAGATGCCACCACATATTTTTGCTGTGACTGATGAGGCTTATCGCAGTATGCTTCAAGATAAAGAGGATCAATCGATTCTTTGCACGTTCGTGGTTTTCTCGATTTCTCAGTCGTTTTACTAGCTTTCCATCACTTACTTGGATACTTGAACGGCCTGTCTTTGTTGGTTGTGCAGGCCTCAGCGTAATTTCCATTTTTGGAGTTTTGCTGGTTTAGCCATTGTGGTTCCCTGGAGTTCGGAGGTAAGCCTTGCCAAAGTCTGCCGCAGATCGTCACCACCACAGGCGGTCGCCGCCCTTATGGATCAGAGAGAGATTCGCCACCATGCGAATAGTTTGATACTAGGACAGCACTTAGTCGTGTTATTGACTTCTATTGGCTTGCTCTTAGCCGTGTTGCCGATGCAAACGTCGGACACCTTAGCCATGATGGTCCTACTGGAGGATGAATCCCTCCGCTATAAATCGCAGCGCGACACTCAGTAACACCTCCTTACCGCGATGAGGCGGAGAATCGTTAGCAAGCCTTTTTTGTCAGCCGACTTTATATTTATTGTTCCCCAATTTCAAAAATTGGTATAGTTTTAGCGGTGAATCAGGTGCCGGTAAAACCGAGAACACTAAAAAGGTCATTCAATATCTTGCGCGTATCGCTGCTCCGAGGTCTCACCACAGTAAGGTGAAGTTTTTAGCCTATACATTTGTTAAAAACTTTTTTGAAAAATGTTGGGCGTTTCTTTTTAGGGACGTCTTGAGGAGCAACTGTTGCAAGCGAATCCTATTCTGGAAGCTTTTGGAAATAGTAAAACCATTAAGAATGATAATTCATCTCGTTTTGTTAGTGTTCCTGTATATATTTCAGTACGAAAAGGTCGTTATGCTATTTGGAATTCTTTTAGGGAAAATTCATACGGATCCATTTTGATGGCGCCGGTTGTATTTCTGGAGCGAACATTGAATTCTATCTTCTGGAGAAGTCTCGTATTCTTCGTCAATCAGCTATGGAAAGATGTTTTCACATTTTTTATCAAATTATTAAAGGAGCCAGTACCGAACAACGCGGTTTGTTTTATTCTAGCTATAGGTTTTGGGATCACCAGTGGAGTTGTTTTTTCGCTAAAGTTATACTTTAGCAGCACTACTGCTTGAGTCCTGTCCTGAAAAGTACCAGTTCCTTTCAAACAACGACGTGTCCATTGCTGGTGTTGATGATGTCGTTGAATATAAAGAAACTTTGCGTGCAATGAATATTATAGGATTCAAAGATGACGAAATTCAATGTGCTTTTTTTGTGTCCCCGTAGTGGTTATGGTTTATGGATCTTGTTTTCTTTTAGCTATCTTGCGAATTGTCTCTGCCGTTATGCTATTTGGGAACCTTAAATTTTCTCATGAGGGAAAGAATTCGGATCAAGCGGTTCTGGTAAACGACAGTGTAGCTCAGAAAATTTGTACTCTTATGGGACTTCATTTGAACGAAGTAATGAGAGCTTTTCTGAAACCAAAGATAAAGGTATGTTTATGTTATTTATTAATAATGCCATTTTAAGATTTCCCATCACTTTTGGTCTTTTCATAGGTTGGTCGTGAGTACGTGCATCGGAGTCAAAATGAAGAACAAGCAAGGTTTTCCGTTGGTGCTATAACAAAAGCAACTTATGAGCGATTGTTCAGGTATTAATATCTGAATTTTTGGGAAATTCAACTTCAATTTCTTAAAAATGTTATTTCCAACATGTAGGTGGCTGGTACAACGCTTGAATAAATCACTGGATCGCACTAGGGAACATGCTGTGTCATTTCTTGGAATTCTAGACATTGCTGGGTGACTCTATGCAGTTTTATTTCCTTTACTTGTTCATCATCGTTTTATTTCTTCGATTTCAGCTTTGAGATTTTCGAAATGAATTCCTTCGAGCAGCTTTGCATCAACTACACTAACGAAAAGCTGCAGCAGCTATTCAATAACACCATGTTTGAAAAGGAACAGCAAGAATATCTCAACGAGGGTCTTGAATGGGATATGATTGATTTTGGTTTGAACCTAAAGCCAACCATCGACCTAATTGAGAAGGTTTATTGATTTTGCTTGTTTTATACTTTTCCCTTTTTTGCGTTTTGCTTAGCTCATTTTTCAATTTTGCAGAACAAGAAGTTTTTGCTAATAATGCCAACGTACTTCTCAGAGTGAAGTGACTGTAGAGCTACGTCGCAACTACCAATTTTAGCCTATGGGTATTTTGTCAACCTTGGATGATGTCTGTCTATTCCCTCAAGGAAATGATGTTGGATTTGTTGAAAGGCTAGCTTCGCAACACCACAGTCATCCAAAATATCTTATACCTGAAATGCGTTCTAAGTCCGTTTCTGGAACTGTTACTCCAAGTTTCTAGTATTCTGCACATTTATACGGTTCAGGAGTGATTTCGCGCTAGTGCACTACGCTGGCCGCGTTGATTACAAAGCTACGGGATGGCGTGTCAAGAACATGGATCCTCTTAACGAAAATGTTGTTGAGCTTCTTCAACTTAGCAAGGATCCGCTTGTTGCTGAAATCTGGAAAGACGGTAAGTACTAATTGGCGTATATGTTTTCACTCTTCCATGAGTTACTAGAACATCCCATAATTATAACTGCTTGTGCTTGTGTGGCCCGTCTTCACTGGTTGTGAGCCAGTCACAAATTTTCGGCGAAGCAGTTCATGTTTTCTTACTTGACTTCTTTCCGTCTAAGTATAGAACTATACCTACTTGGTACTTGAATGATCCGTCCTCGTTAATTGTGCGGGCCTCAGCATAATCTCCATTTTTCGAAAATTTGCTGGTTAAGTCATTGTGGTTCCCCGGAATCCCAAGATCACCTTAGCCAAAGTCTGCCCCGGGTCATCGTCACCACAGGCAATCCCCGTCCTTGTGGATCAAGGGGAAATTCACCACTAGGCGACTAGTTTGATACCAGGACGGTGGTGGATCATGGTATTGGTTTACTATTAGCTTGGCTTCCTGATGGAAATACCGGACGGACTCCTCAGCTTGGGAGAACCTGCCGGGAGGATGAATCTCCCCGCTGTACATCACAGCCCGACACCCAGGAACATCTTCCAGCCACGATGAGGCGGTAAACCGTTGGAGTGTGAATGGTGTGCTTGTAGCACCTTTATGAATACATCAACTTCGATTTAGTGAGCGATATGTGCTGTTTGTCGGCTACTGAAGTGTCGGAAACAGCAACCGTGTTTGGCAGTCGAGTGAAGAAGGGAATGTTCCGGACAGTATCACAGATGTACAAAGATCAGTTATCGCGTTTGATGACTACGTTGAACAACACGTATCCTCATTTCGTCCGATGTATTATTCCCAACCATGAGAAACGAGTAAGAGCTTAGTACTTCAAATAGAACTTTACTTCTTTGTTATCGAAGAAAACCAATGAAATTTTCTGAATTTTTAATTCAAGAAGGTTTTCTCTAAAATCTTCTTGGAACGTTCGTTTGCAGCATGGCAGTTTGAATGCCCACCTTGTGTTGGATCAGCTTAGATGCAATGGAGTTCTTGAAGGAATAAGGATTTGCCGTCAAGGATTTCCCAATCGTATCACATTCCAGGTTTTTCTACGCTATCATATCTAACATATGTATCTTGAAGAAGCAACCGACTTATTTTTCCAGGAGTTCCGACAGAGGTATGAGAAACTTCTTGCACCTTACGCAATTCCTGAGGGATTCATGGATGGAAAGGAAGCTGTTCGGTTTGTTTTACATTATTGTTTGCTATCACTTAGAAATTTAATGATGGACTCAAGGAGCTCAACGAGTTTACACTATCCTTATAGTCGAATTCTCGAAGCAATGGAAGTTCAACCATCTCTCTATCGAATAGGACAATCAAAAGTGTTTTTCCGAACAGGTGTTATTGCCGGATTAGAAGAAGATCGTGATGATAAATTAGCTGTTCTTGTTGGTGACTTCCAGGTATCGTTTTTTTTTCTTGCTGTGCACTGTGAGCGGTGCGGAAGTTTTCTTTATTTATAAATGGTACTTTAAGATATAGTCCAGTTTTTTAATGTTAGGCTCTTTGTCGTGGTTTCTTGGCTCGCCTTGATTTCACTCGCCGCCGTGAACGAACTGCGGCGATTCGGATTATACAGAGAAATGGTTTGGCATTTATCCGTCTTCGTGGCTGGCCTTGGTGGAAGTTGTTTACGAAGGTTGCTCAACTAGAATTCTTCGCGTAAGAGAACATAACAAATTTCATTTTTAGGTCAAGCCGTTGTTAGAAATAACAAATAAAGACATGGTAATCGCCGAAAAGGAGCAGCAACTTAGATCTACTTCAGAAAGACTCAGAAGAAGCGAGATTTTTATTAATGATATGTCTCGTGAAATTGAAAAGGTAGAACTTTGCTTTGCAGGTTTAGTTGGAATAATTTTGTTTGAGGTGAAAAAGTAATATCGTTACAGTATGAATAATCTTTTCGTAATTATGATAGTTTTAACAAATGTTGGCCCTGTGTAATTACGTATTGACGACCGACGTGATGACCATACTGGTCACGTTGCCTCGAATAGCATTTCAGGTGTTCAGAGAATTTAAACTTCAAGAAAGAAGAAAGGATTTTGAATTTTATAGGCACAAGTGTGACCTCGATAGCAACTGTATTCTAAGGAGCACCATGTTTTGAGGATCTGTTTCGGGAGGAATTGAACGGATGGAATGATTTCTATTCAATCATTTATGTACATAATAAGAGTCTAGGCAAAAGGGCAAGAGAGAAGCCATTTGTTCGCTCCAGAAAAAGTGTTGAGATGGTGGAATAAGAGAACTCTTGGCAAATTTTTGTAGATTCCAGTTTTTTTTCAAATAATAATGTTTCGTTTATGCCAAAATACACTTGTTTGAAGTTGAAAGGCTGAGTTATTTTAGGCGCGTAATTTGAAATCAGTTTATACCGTCCAGCATGTGTTGATAGGAAAGTGATTACTTCCATGGTGTGCTCTTGCGTTCTGTTCCATTATTGTTTTTGTTATAGTTTGGTGAAGAGCGCAATCGACTACAAGAGAAGCTTGATATAGAGAGCATGGAGCGTGCTGAAGCAGATGAAGCGCGTCAACGTATTGCGGCTCGAAACGTGAGCGAACCATTTTGTTGTGTTAAGTGGTTCTCCTTTCCTCGCATCCTTATTCTGTTTGGTGAAATTTAGATGGAGCTGGAATCCGCTCTTGAGCAGTTGGAAAAGCAACTGCGTATGGAAGAACAACGACATGAGGAAGCGGATCGTATTCGAAGGAAACTCATGGTATTGAACTATTTTACGCACATATATTTAGTGGTAAATAGCGTTGATTTCAGGAGGACGCACATGAGATAGAACTTCGTCTTGAGCAAGAGGAGCGTAGTCGTCAAATATTACAACTAGAAAAGGTTGAACTCGAGAAAAAGCTGAGGGATATTGAAATACGAAGTGTTGATAGCGAAGAATTTGCGGGAAGGGTATTCTTTTCGTGGTTTTCCTAAAATCGATACTAATGTGAATGTTACTGATTTGGAAGCTTGGTGTCATGTGTAACAGGCATTTCACAGCTTGCAAAAGAAAAGCGCGTGTTGGAAGAACGAATGAAAGACTTGTCATCTCGTCTTATTGATGAAGAGGAGAAATCGAAATCCCTTCTGAAGCAGAAAAACAAGGCAGAAATTTCTTTATGCGATATGCAGCAAGAGTTAGAGAGGTACTTTTAAAACACTTGCTTTGTATTCAGCGCATGAAAACCTTCGCGTTTAGGGAGAAGTTAATCCGAAGTGAGTGTGAAGTCGCCAAAAGAGTGGTCGATGCCGAACTAAGGGAAGCACGGGAATCAACGGCCAACCTACTACAAAAAATTGAGGAACTTTCTCAGATAATCAGTCGTAAAGACTCGGAATTGACCGGTGTCAAGCTTAGGTGAGGTAGTTTAATAGTATACGCTCCCATCTAATTCTCAACTTTTTGCCATTCCTCACCTTATTCATCCCTTAGATGCGATGAGGAAACGTCAGCTCGTCAACAGTTAGAGAAGGTTGTTCGCGAGATTCAAACCCGGCTGGACGAGACACTGGAAGATCTGAGACAGGAACATTCTTTGCGGTTAGATAGTAAAGAAATCGATTAAGAGTTTGCTATTAGGATGACACATGCCGAAGCCGTGTTGTACTCAGAGTTCAATGTCATACAATTCTATATTTGTATTGCGTTTTGAAAGGTACAATTCGATTCCTTTCTTAATTTAGCTTGAAGGCTGAGAAAGCGCGTCGAGATTTGAGCGATGAAGTTGAAAGCTACAAGGTTGAGTTGGAGGAGACACAGGGCAAAACAGCTTCTCACCATGCAATGAGAACAAAACGGGAGGAGGAATATAATTTATTGCAGGTTGGTTGGGTCTATTTCACGGTTCTATGTATATATTAGCTTTTGTAAATATTTTTTATGCGACTTGTCTTACATCTACTGTTCGAATCCCAGCACTTCTGGTGTTCGATTCGTCTCTTCGCATCTATCATCCATGAAGGTATTCCAACTTTTTGCGTGTGGATTCGGCTGATGCTTGAGAATTGTATTCCATCTTGATTTGGATCCTGAGATATACAGTGTAATTTCTTCGAGACAGGTCCGGTACGAATTTCCCAACTCCAGAGGAATGAGAAGCTTAGTGAGCGTAGGGCGAGCTGAAACCGGGAAAGCGCAATTTCAATTCGAAATGCCGCCTTCCAATACGGCAAAATAGCTACACTAGACCACTTTGCTGTCCACATAAAAGAACAGCTAGATGGAAAGTTGGAAACCCGACAAAGTTCA
Organism: Angiostrongylus cantonensis; assembly: GCA_009735665.1. NCBI lineage: Eukaryota > Metazoa > Nematoda > Chromadorea > Rhabditida > Metastrongylidae > Angiostrongylus > Angiostrongylus cantonensis. Next base: position 197,383 of record MQTX01000200.1, read on the forward strand.
CCTAAGGGTACACATAGACCATAAACCCAATGGTGATGATTTTGAAGTGAAAGTCAAGATATTGGCGCAGGGATCAAAAACGTCAATGTGCAACACTCTTGAGGCATTTTGTTTATACTTGAAAGACCCAAAACTAAATTGAACGGAAGAATGCCTCATTATCAAAGGTGACTTAACGCCTTATCTCAGATTAATTTTCTGATCTGAATAAGGTTTATTGTTCATTATACGTGAATCACATAATGCTCATCTTATTCCTTTTCTTTTCAACGGGTAAGTATTTGGTTTAGTTTATAAATCAGGTTTTTGTTAAAACTAAAGAGTACTCACCGAATGGTTAAATATGGTTTTATAACATGTCTAGGCCTTAAAGGAAGATGAATTTTCCAAAAAGTCAGCTAAAGAAATTTGAAAACAAGAAGATAACAGCCTTAAATATGTTCAAAGTTAAATTTTACTTCTGTGAAAAAGTTAAAGGATAAAGTTCTAGGCGTTGATCAATCCCTGAGGGATGCAACATGCATTAGACTTCATTAAGCGTCGTTGGAAGTGATTGAATGCATATCTGGTCTTTACAACGCCTCGCGGTGGCCTGCTGGTGTATTGTGCCAGTGTTGTTGTCCTCCCAAACAGGTTTAGTACCAATTTGCTGGCTCTGGAAAGATGGAAGGCTTGGTGAGGCACCCGCACGGGATCGATTCCACGTGTGTGTTACAGGGCGCCTCTGAGCACTCCGCCGCACGCACCTTGTGTAAGTTTTAGTAATTGAAGATCATGTAGCGCAAAAGTTGTAGGTGCTCTGCAATCTAGGAGAAGCTTGTGGCCGCTGATTTGATCCCGCTTCTGTGACTTCCATAGAAATTAATCGGTGCACAACACTTTTTTTTGTTCTTTTAGTATCGCTTATGTCGGCATCTTCAGAACTCTATATAGTATCCATTTATATATTGGGACTACAGTATTTTGATATATTCAATGTTGCGATATGTTATGGAGAATTTTATACCACTGTTGATAATTTGATATCACTGTTGTTTTCTTTTAGAGCCAACTTGTGGAAAGCATTCGTGAAGCTGATGAGCGGTGTGAGGCGTTACGCATAAAATATCAGAGGCAAATAGAAGAGCTGGTGGAAGAAGTGAATTTGTTAAAGAAATCCAAAACAATGGTGAGTTTTTTGCTTAATTCCACGTATGTTGCTCTATAACCGTTGTTTTTAGAGTGACAAAGCAATTGCTCAACTTGAGACTGAGCTAGCGGCTTGTAAAACTGACCTTGCCAATATGCAAGCATTACAAACTGATAGCGAAAGGCGCAGAAAGGTTAGGAATTATTAGTGACGGCTTAAAAAACGACACCGTTAAAGGCTGACATTCTCATTCTTAGGTAGCCGAAAACCAACTGGCCGATCAAACGCTTCGTTCGCAACAGTATTGCGAGGAAAAAGAGCAGCTTCTTGCAAGAGTAACAAAAGTGAGCAACAGTTTCGATCATGGTAATACTGGTCTATTTTATTACTTATTCTATCATATTATCTTTTAGTTAACGAGTGAACTAGAGACCGTTTTGGAAGGGAGGGAATCAGAAATGCGAATTCATGGAGACTTATTGAAGAAGATAGCCGTTCTTGACTTGCAGATTTCTGAAATGACGGAGGTTTATTAACTTATTTCTAAAGTTTTGGTTAGATGGTTGTATCACTAGATTATAGGCGGGTGAAGAGGCAAATTTTGCTCGATCAAACCTAACCGCGAAGCTGCGCAAAGCAGAGGACAACCTCGCCGAGTCGCTGGAAACTCAATTTGAACTGAAGCAGGCTGTTGAAAAATCTGAAAAAGTGTGGAAATATGTCATTCTATTTAAATGTCACATGTTGACCATTTGTTGTTACAGGAAGCAGCTTCGCTTAGATCGCAACTCGCAGATGCTCGAAAGCGACTCGACGAGGCGGTTACTGAGTCCGTTGAGGAAGCAAAACGCGTGCATGGGCGTGAATTAGCTGCGGCTATAGATAGAGCTGAAGAGGCAGAGGTAGCTCGTGACAAAGCCCAGCATGCTAAATTAAAAGCTCAGCAAGAGGTAGGGCAGTTGACCATCAGGTTGCAACCTATTACTCAGGTCTATTGCTGTTTTATTTCGTTTCCATTAAGTAGTGACCTCAGTGCCGTGCATCGCGTTCATTGTGTAGTGTTAGAACTTGTCATTCCTATGCTCAGGCGGAAGATGCATATCGAGAGGTCAATGAAATTACATCTTCTCTGAGGGAATGTGAACGTAGGCAACGGAAGTTCGATCAACAACTCGCCGATGAAAAAGTGCTTACGAACAGAGCAACGTCTGAACGTGATGTCGCTCAGCAACAGGTTAGTTCTGCATGTATTTACTCGTTTGTTTATTGGTGATATACATGTTTGAGGCTCGAGATGCAGAGACACGTTTCTTAAATGCGGTCAAGGAATTGAAGGACCTGCGCGAACAAAATGAAGCTTTAGAAAAAGAAAGACGGTTCTTACGACTGGAAGTTGACAATTTGGTGCATTTAGCCGTATCTCCCATTCTTCGTTTTTTATTTCTGCGCGCATTTCTATCTAGGCTTCCACGAAGGATGACGAGGGAAAAAATGTATTCGAATTAGAGAAAATGAGGAAACGTTTGGAGGAAGAACTTAATCAAGCAAAGGAACAGGTCTTCATTTTTTTTCTTTTTTCTTTTAGATCTAGATATAACATCATGAGTAGGATGCATAGTGACGACTTGTTGCTTCAGATCATCGAACTAGAGGACGCACTTCAGATGGCTGACGATGCCAAGTCTAGAGCAGAAGTAATGCTTCAGGGAGCTAGACAAGATTGTGCCAGACAACTGGCACAGAGGGAACAAGATGAAGAGGATAAAAAACGATTGATGGCCAATCGAGTGCGTTAAATGAGGATCTTCGCCAACAACTGATCTTATTAAAACGGATAATTGTTACTGCTCTAATTGCAGTTGCGTGAATTGGAAGAAGAATTAGGCACCGAACATCGGTTAAAATCGCAAGCTGTAGCGATGAGGAAAAAGTTGGATACACAGGTTCAACTATTTTTTGTCTAATTAAAGCATTGATAGATTATTAGTTTGGTAGATTGTTTGCTAAAAAAGAGTATAAAAAATTGTTGGTTTATTTCAGATTCAATCTCTGCAAGAGGAGATAGAACATCTTTCCAAGCAAAATGAGGAATTAATCCGTCAGATACGACGAGCTCAACAGAATGCAAAGGAAGCGGAAACCGAAGGAGCTGAAGCTCGCGCATCTATGGATGAAGCTGTTTGCAGAGCGCGAGACATTGAGAAAAGGTAGTTTTTGTGAAACAGATTCTTTCATTTTCGCATGAGGAGTTGAAATCCATTTTGTTTCACTACATGGGTAGCATTTCCAGAAAACTAACAGTTTAGACTCCGGGTAGCGGAAGCAGACATTTCTCGGCTTTCCGAGGACTTGTCCAGTTGTCAAACCGCTCGAAGAAAAATCGAAGTTGAGCGAAACGATCTCGTTGAAGAATTAGCTTCCATCCGGAAAGGAGTTCTTGGGCAAGAAGAAAAGAATAGGTTTGTGATACTTCTGTAGAAACTGTGTTGGTGAAGTTCTATGTGCTATGTTTAACGTGCAGATATGAAAGACGAATTACGGACTTGCAAGAAATGCTTGACGAGGAGCAAGCCAGCAACGAACTCGCAAACGATAAACTGAGAAAGGCTCAAGCGCAGGTGATTCCACAATATTTTCATAATTCTGGTTCAACATTAGTGTGCCAATTTGTTAGGTCGAGCAACTCACATCAGAACTTACTATGGAACGCTCGCTATGTGAACGCGCAGATGCTGAGAAGATAACCCTAGAACGTACTATTCGAGAGTTGAAGGCGCAGATTGAAGAAGTAGAAAGTGTGTTTGTTATTCTTGTTCTTTTCATCGTGCATCCTGATTTATTTAAAACGAGTACTTTCAGCGAGCACGGCAAATCGTTTTCGTACTCAATTGACGACTGCGGAAGCTAAATCTCAAAAGCTAGAGCAGCTGCTTCAGGTAGAAGAACAGGAAAAAGCCCGATTTTGTCGACAAGTACGTTGTGCACTATTTTGTAGAGAGATTCTAGCATTCTGAAAATAAAAGTGCTACGAGGTTTAGGTCCGTCGACTTGAAGCTCGTTTAATGGAGACGAATGCTCAGCTCGAGGAGGATAGACGTCAGATGGATCAGCACCGGCAGTTGGTAGGACTTAAAGATGTTCCATCAGAGCAACATTTTTCACGTATATTACTCTGGACTATAATTATTGTCATATTAGAGGTTTCCATGAGTCGAAGTGCAATGATTAATGCGTGTTGAAAAAACTTTATCTAGTCGGAACGTTCAAATGCGCGATACAAAGCTGAACAACGCCGTGTTCTTGAATTAGAGGAAGAAATAGCCACTTCAAAGTCGAAGTGTCGAGAGTTGTCAAGACAACTGATGGATGCGAACGAAGCGAATGATTCGTTAACACGGGATATGAACGCTCTCAGAGTAACTTTTCGTTCCTAATATTATTGTCACAGTGAGCCGTCCTCAAATAATCAAAAAGTTTTAGAACCGTATTGCGTTATCAAGTGATCGTCGTAATATTTCTACTTCGCGAGATCTAAGGAGATTTGAAAGCATTAATTCTATTATAAGAGGTAGTGAATTAGATTTCTTCTCAACTACCAATAAAATAAATAGGATGAATGGGAGAACGCCATAGTACCATAATTGAATAGACTTGACCGTCGTTCATAACAAATGTATTCAAGGTGACGAGTTTGCGACAGGACGTGCACCAAGTTCCAATTCTCTTGGAGGTAATGATATCGGTGAGAGGCGTCCCTCATCCCAAACTACTCCAGCAGGTTCAACTTACGGACCTAGCGAAGATGGGGATTCAACGAAGACTTGATTTCAAGGTTAAGAGCATCTTTTATGTTTTTCAATTTTATGGTCCAGTTATGATTAGGATGCTTTGTACGTGATATTAAAATGCCTTCGACGGACCATGTATATGAAACGTGTTTTATTTCTCATGTACAGTATAGAATGCTCATTTATTACACAGTTTTATGCTTCTCATTGATTATTACCTTAATGATCGATCGCTTGTATAATTTATTCACATGTTCCGTTTTATCGTATGAAAATTGAGGCTATCACTGTTGCCTTATCTTAGTTGTTTACGTCAGGTTTTCACCGTTAGATACGGGACACATACAAATTCATACTAGGGTTCAGGCGATTTAACAATTAGCGTAAAATACACATTGAATAATGGCGTGGGACACGCGCTACCTGTACAATGAGTAGATTACTTTCCTGAGAGTAGAGTAAGAGACACCTAAATGCATCACACGATGGACTTTTTGAAGAGTATTAAATACGTAGCTGGCAATCAATGACGTTGAAGAGGAACGTGTTTCTGTTCACAATGTCCCGAGAAGGTTGAGTGTGCAGAGAGTAATAATCTATAAATATGGCACTGTACAATTTATGTAGAATGACCTAACATATTGCGAATAACTTGTAAAGACATTGTGAACAATTCTTTATATTCTAGTTGAGCAAAGAGAAGATGTCATTTTATTCTTTATTACGGTGAAGCTGATGCTTCGGCGGATTTCGCCTTCCTCAGAGCCCGAGAATGTTAACTTGACTGCAATATACTCGGCCAAACACTGCCATGATCAAAGAGGAGATGCCAAGTCGAAATTGCAATCGCATTGAAAGCAAGATAACATCTTCGCCCACTCACCGCTTTCTATGAGTTTTCCATGGGATATGACACGTGGAGACCAACCGCGCAGAGTTCACTTGAAGTATAATGTGCCTCTCTCACATTGAAATACTTGGATACTTGGACAGACCGTCTTAACTAGTTGTGCGGATCCCAGGATTATCTCTATTTTTCGGAGTTCTGTTTTAGCCACTGTGTTTCCTTGGATTTGGCAGCCGCATCCCTTATGGATCAGAGGGAAATTTCCCACCATGCCACTAGTTTGATACCAGGAGGTTGGTCGATCCTGGTATTGCTTTACTCCTAGCTAGGTTTCCTGATGGGAAAGCCAGACTCCTTCCTAGCTTGGGAGACCCTATTGGGAGAAGTGGAGTACTTGGTTTAAATTTACCGTCCAGCTGTTCTGTTAGAGGGACACAGAGTGGTCTGCCTGTTTCGCCAAAGTATTCTTTCCTACATGGTTTTCAAGGGATCATAGATACTGCACCCGAATTCTTGCAAGCGCCGTCCCTGCAGTTAGGGCATACTGTGCAATTTTGCGCTGCATATGGACGGAACAAGTTGTTACGAACTAGCTGGCGTCTTAGAGTGCGCTCTGCTGTTTTAATCACTGTTACCGATTTCTCTAAACTGGTCCTTCTTAAGGAAGGTTTTATAGCTTCACTTAAATTCTTTAAAATGAAGGCCAGGATGAACAGCGAAAAGAAATGAACTACAAGGAGTAGTGAATGCATGGTCTTACCCAGCAATTAAAACTGGGATTTTAATATGAGAGAGGCACATTGTAGTTGCATGTGAACTCTGCGCGGTTGGTCTCCATGAGAAATACTTGGCGGAAGACTCATAGAAAGCGGTTCATCTTTGAAGATGCTATTTTGCTTTCAGTGCGATCGGTGTTTAGCGCTTTCTCTGTCTGGCTGGGTAGATTGTAGTCAGTGGACTTTTCCAGGCTTTGAAGAAAGCGAAATCATCCGAAACGTCAGCTTCACTGCAATAAAAATTAAAATAACACCTTACCTTTGCTCAACAAAAACAAAGGAATTGTTCGATCGAACTTGAGGTTAACAGATAGGCCTAACTAAGACTACATTTGGCCTGTGTTCGTAAAATGAACTAAACAGTAGCACCACAAGTTTACTGTGTTATCTAAGAATTCAAACTTATCTATAATGCGTAAGTTGTCAGCTCCATTCTAGTCTTTGAGAAGTATTTTTGATCTGATATGATTTGGACAAAGCGCCACTTTAAGCAGCGACTAGCAAGTTCATGATACAGAAAAGTCAATAGTAATACTAATTTCACTACGGGTTATGCTGTTTAGAAATTACCTAAATCACTTAAACGTCGGTAGCGTCCGGTTGTCCCCGAACACTGCTTTCCCTAGAAGTTTTCGAACTCCATCGTTGAATTGCCACAGCCACAATGCTGATGAAAAGAATGACAATAATTGCGGCCACACAGCCGATGATTATTATTGGCCAGGAGAAGGTTTGCGATGTCAAACTTCCGGCGTTCGACATCAAAGACGACTCAGATACCTGAAATAGACCGGGAAATTGGTTTGTGAAATTACTCTTAATGAAGCCTAATGCATTTATTTTATGCTTTTGTTAGTTTGAAAGTCAATATATTCTGTGAGTTGGCAACTAGTCAACTTCTAGGAGATTAGGATTTCCAGTTCTAATCTCTGATTTTATATTGATGCTTATTTTGGATAATTCTGGATGTGGTGTTTCAGTATTTTCGTTCTGCAAAAAGGTGTTCGATTTTCCATCTCTTCAAGAATAACTCAAAAGACCGAATTTCTACAAACCTCGGCATATATAGTTAATATATCTATTTATGATCTTACAAACTGATCTTCTTTAGCTGGTGCGAGGTTGTATATGTCTTCGTTGTCGTTGTTTTTGTTGTTGTTGTTGTTGTTGGTCGATGGTTGGCGTTTCGGCGATTTCGCCTTCTTCAGAGCCGTGGTGTTACGAGTGGGACAACGACAACGAAGACATATACTAACCTCGCACTAGCTAAAGAAGATCAGTTTATAAGATCTTCAAGAGTAGTTTATTCGTATGTCGTGTAATATACAAGTCTCGTAAACAGCGCCGTAACGGCACTTCCGTTCGGATGCCCAATTGCAAATTATGCCAAAGATTATCGCCGATCTGAGAGGAACCGACCACCCGAAGAATTTTTATAATGCGAAATACAACCACAATGAAATATTTGCAAAACTCCGGATAGCAGGTGTCTGCGGTGGGGAACGAACGCGGTATTAGCCTTTCCGAGGACTAACACGTTCACCACCACACCATGCAGGTTAACTGAGTTCGTTGCCGATTTGGGCTCCCTAGATCAATCCCTTTGGCGGGTGATTGCTGGTTGCGATGATCGATAGAACTAGCTGAGACACAGGTGAAACGAAGGACCGGCATGATGTGGTGCTGAACGCGTTAGCTCCCGGAAAGGTTAATAGCGCGTTCGTCCTCCACCGCAGGCCCCTACGCTTCGGCTTTTACAAATCTCTTAACATAACATCAGTGTAGGAGAGCATAATTCAAAGAATGCTGTGTGCTATGGGGGACGAATTGGGATGTGTAGTTCTTTGACCACGTAGAACAAATCTCTTAACATAACATCAGTGTAGAAGAGCATAATTCAAAGAATGCTGTGTGCTATGGGGGACGAATTGGGATGTGTAGTTCTTTGACCACGTAGAACCACATTGCCTAAAATACAATAGAATACAGAAGGAAAACCACGGCAATGAGTTGAAATCAACTTTTGCTTATTATTTGTCGCCTTCACACTTTAGTAGTTATTGTCCACCTAGTTGACCCAGATATCCACAACCACTTGTTGTGTTTGGTATGACTATAGTTCCGTTGCTCACTTAGGTGAAATAAGAGCTACTACTTTGAACAGGTCAATAATTATGCTTGCCACCTAGGGAATGCCATCAGAAATCTTATTAAAGCATTTAATATCCGGATTTCTTGACATTTCACCGTAGTGAATCAAAAATGTATACATCTAAACGGAAAAGAATATGAATTGGTAACTAGATGAGAAGAGTTGATGAAGGTTAAACGAGAGGAATGGCAGCGTGAATCACACGAGCGTACAAGTGTTCTCTATGATGACCATCTCTAATACAATCTGGACGATGATTGTAGCTAATGTCGACCCGCTGTATACATAACGTGAATCATAAAATGGTACTCGTAGACTTCCGTGGTAGCCGAGACGATTGCTGCGAGAAGTTGAGAGAAAAGGAGATTTCGTCAGAATTCACTAAGGGCTACTGCAAAGCTAACTTCTAGAGTGTATTTACAAACCATGATTGAATAGGTAAAGATAAGTATAACATAGTTCACCTCAGGAATGCATCGATCTTTTTCTCGTACGTGACCGATGGAACAATCTTCACATCTTTCTCCGGTATATCCCAGCGGACAGGAACACTCGTTCTCCTTAAGAATAAAAGTGTGATTTAACCTCTTTTTTTGATCTGCATGAGGATTTCGATTAGTTCTCAGGAATTCAACCTTCTTGCGTATCTTCCCACTATCTTCCACATACTGTTCAAAAGTCGTTCTACTAGTCTTTTAAGGATGTGAAGGATAGTCTACACAAGCTCAGTTATGGCTGCTACTATTCATTGACTGTCGTTCACATGATATTGTGCGTGCGTTGTCAGGTATATAACAGGGTCATTAGGGTTGACTGCTATTTCATTTTGTACTTATCGATTGAATCTACAATGTTAAAGCGATATTGTCTTGGGTGAGTTAGTTTTGCAACCCTATTAACTGTGATGACAAGATTCATATGCTTTCACTGGGAAAACTAAAAATTATTCCTTGAAAACATCCACTAGAATCCGAGACAGAATACCTGGGTAACTTTGCCACCATTCTCGCAGATCAGTGGAACGTCACAAAATGGGCCAGTGAAACCGACGTCACAAAGACAGAAACCATCCTGAACAGGTTATTGCCAACGAATTTCTACAGTTAAGAGGATTTTATCACTATGCATGATGGTAAAATATCAAATGGTACCATTCCACTGCTAGGAATTCCGTTGTAACATGTACGCATTTGACAAAATAGTCCAGTCCATTTAGCGTTACATTCACATTTGCCGTTCACCAACTTACCTGTAATAAAATGTCAAGTTAAAAAAAAAATCCCCTCTGAATAAAGCTTAACTGCCGTAACTACCGTAGCTGTAGTTACACAACGAATGTCAACAACGCATGAGTAATTATTATTAATTAACCTTTATCGGGTTCACAATATGTGACCTTTTCACAGCGTTCTCCAGTCAAACCAAATGGACAATGACATCGAACCTAAACGACTAAACGAAGTCATACAAGTGAATAACGACTATGCTGAACGCGTTAAGTATTTCAAATGTTAATTGTCAAAAATTGGAGGAAACAGAGGATTACGGTGGAATGTGCGCAATCGGACAATACGGTATTGATTTCCTAACGTTCAATCGGAAGATGTACGTGAATGACTGTCCTCTTCATTGAGAATGACTTGGGCATTCAATGCGGTTTTCATTTGACTGGTTTTTACCACCTAGCAAAACTATTCTTCTTCATGGAGTTCGGATATGTCCAGAACCTAGCTATGACGTTCCAAGCGGTCTACAAAAAAATTCACCAAAATTTGTAGATCTGATGGCTTTTTTGCTTTTGAATTTCGAAAAAAAACCTAGTTAAACCTAGTTGAAAAACAATTATGAAGGAATCCCTTCTGTTCAAAAAAAAAAAAAAAAACAGCACACCAGAAAAGCAAATTAGTCATATTTCCAGACGACTTCATGTACCAAAATTTGTCTACCCATTCTCATTCTTCGCATTAGGATGGCTATTGGTATTAAAGGGCGCGTGTGGTGCAGTGGTCGGAGGCGCCCTGCAGCACTTACGTGGAATCGATCCTCGCGCCCATGGTCCACCAAACGTTCCATCCTTCCGGGGTCGACAAATTGGTACCAGATTTATCTTGGAGGATAGCAGCATTGGCTCGATGCATTGATAGGCCTCCGCGAGTGATTGTAGGGGGCAGATGTGAATTCCAATCACCTCCAAACGATGCTTAATGAACTCGAATGTATGGCGGATCTTTCAGGGATTGATCAACGCCGAGAGCTTTATTTATCTTTTTACTGATACTGAAGGCACTAGTTAGATGATTTCAAGAGAATTCTTTGGAAACAAAAGATCTATGGGACTTTCTCGAAGCAACAATAAGTACAGTAAGGTCGTCTTGGATATTAAATATCTGCTAACAAAAAGAAACGCAAATATTTACTACTACCATTTATTCCTTAGCTAACTGTTCCACCTCTATTTGAACCTATTTTTGTACATCTCAATACAATCGATATAACTGCTGAACGAATCGGTAAAATCGACACTACCTTTCCATTTACAGCATGCCGTCGGCCACCGTTCAAACATCGTTCTTGTTCACATTGCTTGCCTTCGTAACGAAGGGTACATACGCATTCACCCTTGAAAAGGAAAAAATAGCAAAATTGTCAGCCGCCATGATGAAAATCGATATTATTAATTGACTATCGATCTCATAATCATATGATCTAGGTGCCGGTGTATGTGTTAGACAGTTATATCTTCGAGTTCGCTCGCTCTATCATCTGCCGAATGTTTCTTGGATGAGCGGCAACTGCACTTGTGATCAAGCGCTGCGATAATCCGCTAGCGTACAGGTTAATCCGAACAATCAAAAAAGCTAATCCGCATTTATGTTCATTTCTTTGAATCCAATGCTACAACCACTCAACACCACACACATCTCGCTCGCCAGGTGTCCGACCGACCGCAGTGACTGACCGAATGGTCCGGCCTCTTTCTGCCGGCGTATCCCAGGCTCTCCACCAGATGCGCAGAGACCGAAACACGTCATAGCCATTTAGTCCTCAAATAACCGACATTGTGTACGCTTGTGTGTTCAGTTGTACTCTTCGCAGATTGCGATGTGTGGAAATAAGACAACGCATGGAAAGCGATAGGATCTAGTCGAGGCACGAGCAAAAGTGGAGGATATCATCCTTTCCTACGAAACTGTCTTTCGTAAAAACAACATTATGCTGCTTTACAAAGACGACTAATACCGACTGTGTTGTCCGTAAATTTGTTTTGGTGGTCGTTTAGGGTTAGGTAAAATTCTTCACCTTACTCAATGTGTGTTAAAAAACTTCGGGAAAAGTTCTTCGTAGGCTGTTAAGCGTGGGAAATGGCAATTGATAAACAGTTTATAGCACAGCACGTTGTTTAAGCTATTGATTGAGTAAAAAAGCGCTCCTGGAGGGAAGGTGAACTGTAAACATCGCGCATTTAATTCAATGCATACGATGAAGCATCACAACCGGGGTAGCGAATAACACAAGATCATTGGAAGTGGCTTTATTGAAATTCTAATAACTGGCCCTTGTTATAGAGAGAGACGAAAATGTCGGTATTGAAACATTTCAGACGATGAACGAATCATTAGACTCTTGTTCTAGAATTTTAACGACGTAGAAGAAAGACTATGACGCCGACATTTCCTTAGTATGCAAGAAGAAACGTCACACTTTAAAATACCTGATTTGTCATCGTTTTGTTCAAGGTATGCATTTTTCTGTTTTCGAGAGCAAAAATCTCAAGCGAAACCTATAAGCGAAAACTGTTTATATCTATCTACTAAATAACTAGTTGATCCCTAAAAAACGATGTAGGTAGCGCAGTGGTAATAGTCTCGTTGATCGCAAGTATGGTTCTGATTCAACCACTTGGCCTAGCCTATCAAGCCTCTCTTACTTTCAGGATCGTTAAATTGGTATATGACTGCCCTGGGAACAGTTCACTTCCTGCAATTCTTGTAGAAACGCTCCATCCCGACTATCCTAGAACTCGAAGGAGAATCGACTCAATTAGGATTCAATAACGTCTATAAAGAAGACGGTAATCCTCAAGAAGCAGCCAAAGCCCCCTGGGAAGAATTCAAAGATCTTTATGGATGATAAATGCGAGGACACGAATATAGTGCAAGAAATGCTAGGATTCATAGAGTAGACGTGAAGATGGATCATTTAAAATAAAATAAAAACAAATAAATCACCAGCGCCTTTAGAATCTTTACAGTAGAAAATGAGTACTTCACTCACATTTACCAGAACACCACCATTCTTACAGTAATCTGGTGGTAGTGGTAGGTCCTTTAGCCATTCTTGAGCAAATGTCGTAACGATGAAGAACGGAATAGCATAGAGAACGTTATTCATCTGAATTTAAAAAAAACAATACAAATCATTCAATGGATCAATTCGTAGGATTCGAACAGCGAAATGGTTGAATAGCAGGGAGGAAAGGATCTCTAAGAAAGAGTAAATGAACCACACGGCAAATTTAGCTCAACATTGTTTCACTACTCCCTTCTAGACACAGATAACTACAAATACGCCATAGATGTAATGCTAAAGTAGTCTCAGATCAGAATGACAGAGGTCGTAATCTAATAATCTTGCGCGATGAGAGGATTATCCCAGGAAACACGTCGTTGTAGTCACCAGGATAGTGACGTTCGAAAACTGCATGAACTCTACTGCATATAGCAAGGCAGAGTCAAAAACGCTCGATTTTCTTCTACTTCCATTAAAATACGCTTATTCAATTAACTGGTCTAATGGAAATGTAGCAGATAGAAGGATGGCCTACTAGATTAAGTAGGGAACAGCTTGCACTTTTCCTAGTCCACTGCTCTTAAAACGGTAATAAATACTGAGGTCAACGAATAATAGGAGCGTATTAAAAAGAACAATTTGGTGTCTGAAGACTTCAAAGTGATAAAAATAACAAAAACTGGTTTAGCTAAAGCAAAATAGAAGAAGTAGTAGAGTTTAGGCCCTAAATTGTGTTTGTCTGTTCCTTGTGCTACATCTGTTCAGACAACGTGGTAAGCTCTTGAACTCTACGAAGTTGTGTGATTCGATAAAAGGAATCTCGATCTCAACAGCAACTTTTGCTCCAAAGACCTTTTTCAATGTCTGCAAAATACAAGATAAATTAGATTAAAATTCTAGAAAGTAAATATGAACTAAAAGTGTGGAGGTTACTGCTTGGTGCGATGAAGTGATGGCGCCTACCCTGGCGTCTACAATACTATATCCCGCCCCCTAATTAGATCGCAAGGGCACCGGCTGAACCTTTTTGGTGAAGAAAACCCTAAATTCGTCTCATGTTTCATACTCTGCGGCAACGTCAGTGTGTTCATCATTCCTAATCGGCGTGCTGAAAGCAATTTGGTTATTCAAGTAGTACAGAGAAAGATTTGCCCAGTTGAAGGACGGCATTGGTAAAATCTCTCATTTTGATCAGCACAAGTGACGACTTCTGAATTGCTAATAGAGCTTTGCAATGTGTCTTCACTGATTTGTATAGCCAAATGAATTGAGCCACTTTGCGATAAGCTAAGCATTAACCAAAGTCTACGTTTATTGGCAATTTAGAAAGACACAGGCGAGTCCTATCAACGTCGTAAATCTTTCATGCAATAAATGTGTTCGCTAGTGGTTCCATCATCCGTTGATAGTGAAGTCAGTAGTAACATAGTCGGATATAAAACAATTTCTTCATAGATAAAAGAAAAATCTGCTTGTTACTTTCGGCATTTTTTATCTGAAAGTCAAACTCCATCCCAGCCTATTTCAGCTATTGAAACTAGACCTCAACACTTTCTTGGAAAAGCAAGGAAGTTTTATCTCACCAGCGAATGCGAACCATGCTAACATATTTCAAACAAGCACATCTTTTCTATTGTAACATTGACAAGAAACCCATCAAAGGATGGTCATCGGGAATATAAGTGTGCCATCGTTCGAAGGCATGACGAAAAGCGTTAGGTTAAGGAAACTTTCCTACGTGGGAGGAGAGTTCAAAACCCTTCACGGTTTCTATCTACGGTGTTAATTATAACTGGAGTCGAATTCTGAACGCCAGATTAATATGCCTTGAATTGACATTCTTTTGGTCCAGAATAATCGTGATTCGTCACAACAAAGATATTTTGAAAGAATTTTTGAAATTAATTTCATTCCAATATGGTATTGTTACGGTGTGTTGGAGCAGTTTACTTCGAACCTAATGTATTTCGTTGCCACAGTAACTTTTTCAAGGTTGTACTACATAGCTTCTAATTCTTGTGATTATGCACTTCGGAAGGCGACATAACTGTGTGAACCACATAACTTAAGAGAATTTGAACAACTCGTCCGAAGAAGCGAACAGTATTATAAACGGAGTTGCTTTGGACAATGTCACCACCTTACAGATTATCGTTGTTCGTTCGTGGTCGAGCTCATTTGTTGTAAAGTTCAGCACGAACAGCAGGTGAGACATTGTTGTGCAGGATATCCCTGTTGTGTAGCTGAGAGGTTATGCGATTGATAGATGGATATTCATAGATGTGTAATAATCTCGTTCATCTTTCTACCACCAGATACAGAATGTGTATAAGTGAATGAAGCTAGATGAAGATTTTATTAGGAAACATCCTTTATTCATTGCAACAATGGTATAGTTTTGCCTAATTGACCGTCAATGTATTTCAATAACAGCAACAATATTCCGATTTTGCAGTCGTGTAATTCCAACCTTGTCTACTATTGCTTTTTTCACAGGGCTTGGGAAAAATAAATACTTCGTATGAAATCCGCCAAAGAAGCCTTGCATTCCGAGCGTTCTATAGAAAGATGAGCCTCCTAGCTTCTATACGAATTGATTGACAACATTGTCATTATGAGTGCAATTGAATCGTAAAGGCCAAGTCCACATCTGGGTCCACGCTCTCCGCGCGAAGCCACTAGATCTTCCGGGTATACAAATGGTATAGCACAAGAGGCTCCCTACAGCAAGGAACTGCAAGAATTCCTTATTATCATAAGAAAGAGAAGGCATTAATTTGAATACGGCGAAAAAAACTTTAACGTTGACTTACTGAATTTTTTAACAGGATTTTGTTCAATCAACCTCCTGAGAGGTTCTTCCAAAACCTAGCACTACTACATCCATTGGAGAACGGTACATAGAGGACGAGTAAAGCAAAGGACTATAGATTGAGCAAGACACAAATTACCTTAGTTTGGATGACCAACACTTATCTTCCCTTCCAATAATAACGTCATTAATAGCTAACACCACCAGTGCCCAAATCAATTTCGTTCGTACTTAGCGCCATGGTTACTGTGGTCCTTGGCCGAAAAGATCAACCAACCATGTGGGCTTAATAGCTTAATAATTCATGGATATCATTACGACCGTCTTCAATCAGTCCGTATTCACTTTCCGACGGACGACTGCTCTTTGCCGAGGCCACTAGACAGCGGCAACACAAAGAGTATGGTACCGATATTACCACATTAATAATGGAGAGTTATGATAGCCGGCAAGAAATATAAGACACTGAACGGAACCGTCCCCGATTCCGAAAGGAGACATTGAGAACACCAAACAATAGAGACAAAAAAGTGGTCGTGAAGTGTGAAGGTCGAACTATTCTTATATTGATCATCATTTTCTCAGGGCGCTTTTACACGGTAAACATTGCATACCTTCATAAATTCACTTTTGAACGCTAAGCACACCCTACCACTCAAATATTTAGTGATCAATGAACTCCAAATATGTGAGCCATCACCATGTGGATGCGGTACGTCTCAAAAACTTCAGTTTATAGATTTGTAGAATTCAAGTTTCAGTTGGAATGTTATCACTATCTTCTCCGAACACTGAATGTAGTATGGATGTCTTAAGACTATGAATTCGGCCGAAGGAGCACATTTTCAGGTTGAGTTTAGCTATACAGATTGCATGAATGAGATTTCGACAATAGAATCTTTACATTTCCAGAGTTTGACGAGATAGAAGAAAAGTGCCTGCTTTCTTCTCTGGACAAACACCTAAGGAAGAAATGGATGCCGGAAAAATTCTTCCTAGAAAGTGATGCGTTGCCGAAAGCAGATTTTTCTTACTAGTTTCTCCCTGGTATCCATCACTACTCGGTGTGCTCGATCAACATCCATAGTGCGAGGAGTTAGTGTTGAGAATGGGAATGGATAGATATCGTTCACTGAGGTCAAAAGAGGTGGTGGTGCAGGCTCGTTCCCGCACTGTAATATACGTCAGCCTCGGATTGGTCATTCAGCGTATGATTTACAACTGCAGCCATCATTAACCAACGGACGACGCCTTAATTATTGGAAGTGGAAGAGTGGTTTGAAGAAGAATTCGTTATGAAGACCATGATAATACTCGAAGAACATCAGAGACAACGAATTTAGAACGAAATGAAATCCTACGAAAGAACAAGAACTAAAAATATCGATTGCTTTCGTCGTATATTTAAGGGGATAACACTAGATATACGTCATAATATCACTGCAGTGAAATCGATTATGGGTAAATCCTCACATTGTAAAAAAAAACTTTGCCATCATGCAAAAAGGTGAGGAACATAGTTATGCAAGAATTTTACATTATTGAGCCTCTAACGTAATTAATACCACAGTGTTACAAATTCACTTAAATGTAGTCATCGAATGAAGAAGAGCACCAGCTGCACCGTGCATCGAGTTCAATGCACACACGACCGGAAAAGAAATTTATGCCTTTTTTCTTTAAACGAACGTATCTAAACTCATACTGGACATCGCTGTTTGCGGCAAGAGCCACTATAGACGAGCGTCAAACTTTTCCATACTTAGTTTCTAATTTTCTACATTCAGCAACAGGCTTTTCTGTGTATTCTTCTTATCCAGATTCGTATTTTAAGCAACGAGGCTGAACAAGCAGGATTCCGACCGGGGAGGGTAAGATGCTGTGATGATTATGTCAGTGACAACAGCCGCTGCAATGCTTTTACGGAAAACTTCAGAACAAAAGTTGTAATTTGGAATGGATGTATATTATTTAGAGCGATAAGATAAAGCTTCTCGTGTTTTTCGAGTCTTCAGAGCTGGTTATGGAAAAATTGACATCTTTGTGCGTGTACTAAAATTGAACATTGTGTTAGATTTTAATATTAGAAACGAAGGAACCACATGATGCGGTGGTGAATGCGTACTCCCCGAAAAGGATAATGGTGGGTTCGTTCTCCACCGCAGACATCTGCGGTCCGTAATTTTGCAAATATCTCAGCATTCTGTTAGAATTTCATGTCACATACCTAAATAACATGGGCGCGGGTATCGCAGTGGTTGGAGGCACCACTGTCACACGCACACGTGGAATTGATCTCCACGCCCATGGCTCACCAAACCTTCCAACCCTCCTGGGTCGTCAAATTGGTGCCAGAGTTGTCTGGGAGGATAACAGCACTGGCTCGATACATCGGCAGGCCACCGTCATTGTTACGGTCAGATATGCATTCGCTCACCACCAACGATGCTTAATGAAGTCGAATGCATAGCGCATCCCTCAGGGTTTGATCAACAACAAGAGCTTTATCCTTTTTATATCTAAATAATATAAGAAAGGAAGAACTATTCCTAATAAACAATATAAAGATGAAGAGGTTCTTCTTTTTCATTTACAGCCTGTTCCGAATTATTTTAAGACCTTTCTCTTACAAATTTATTGCGCATTCAGTCATCGGAGATATTTCCTCACCAATTTGGTCATTCGTCACTTCTTCTCTTGCACTCGCTACATGCTTCTGCTGTCCCTATATCGCGTAATAGTTGACCATTATCATTCATCCTGACCCTACAGGAGATCGTCAGTAACCGAGTTGCTTCTACTACTGCCTCTGCTTCTTAGTCTTCAATCCGCATATCCCGTAATAATTGATCATTATCACTCATCCTGACCCTATAGGAGCTTGTCAGCAGCCGAGCTGTTCAGACATATGCGCTAATTCGTGCTGCAATATGCCTCATTCAATTGAGCCTCGTAGTTGCTTATTAATATAGAATTAGGTGATCATCGCAATATCGTTATGTGTATGATTCCCAACGGGATTATATATCATGCGAACCGCAAGTGTATAAAAATTGATTGAACTCGTCGGAAAAAAGTTCATCTCTCTCACACTCAAGTCTATGATACAGCTCTATTTGTCATGTAATAGCTTAAATACAATAATAGCGATCTAATCTCTAGACCCCTCAGATAAATTTCCTCAGAGGTCTAACACGTCTATGTAGCGCCCTAGCGATAACGAGTGCTTAAACGCGATTGAAATCCTTATTTTATCCCCCAACTAAATCATGATTAGATTAGTGGAGCTGAGCAATTTCATATTTCCATTCAAATGAGCAGCTAAATGGAAATCTTTGTGGAAGATCGTCACCATCTTGGAAAAAGTCTAATAACATGGTAGAAATTCTTACCGCGATCCACATCAATCGCTAGTTGGTTAGAAAGGTATGAAAGAATTTGTCCACACTTCGTCAAACAGCGAAATTTCGACTGAACGCGAACTTTGCTGAGCCGAACAATTTACGACACTGGATGATTTAAGCATGATGCAAGTACCCACTATTTATCTATCATTCTTCATATCTAGAGGTGTAAATGGGCTCTTTAGAAAAACGTTTAGTAAAGAATAAAGGATAAAACTCTCGGCGTTGATTAATCCCTGAGGGATGCGCCATGCATTCGACTTCATTAAGTATCGTTGGAGGTGATTGAATGCATATCTGGCCTTTACAATGACTTGCGGTGGCCTGCCGATGTATCGAGCCAGTGCTGCTATCCTTCCAGACAAGTCTGGTACCAATTTGCCGACTCCGGAGGGACGGAAGGCTTGGTGGGCCATGGGCGCAGGGATCGATTCCACGTGCGTGTCGCAGTAGCGCCTCCAACCACTGCGTCACACGCGCCCATCAAAAAAACGTTTAGTAAGAAATAAAGCACTTTTTTCACGGGTGGCTGAATTTCTGGTCTTTCCCTGCATACCACTTACAAAACATAAAATTCAGATGTGAGATAATTCATGAAAAACAAAGAAATCAATCCATCGTTGAAAAGGTTTCTCATGCTCTTCCAGCTTGCTCTTTCACTTACTACAAGGACTTTTCAGGTTGTGAAAGAAAAAGAAATGATTTACAATAGGAAATATTAAAGGTAGTAAGTAATGTGTCAGTAGATATAATAGATAGAACAAGATACAGTAAGATAACAGAACAAGATCTGTCATGGTTTCAGATTTTAACATTATAAATCTTCAAGACGACGGTACACTGAAGGAGCGGAAAAGTGAGCTCAAAGTCTTGTTGGAGGCTATAGTGAGGTTCAGTGACTTACAAGGATTGTCCTAAGCCCGAAAACACCTAATCTGTTCACAATGTACTATTGATACAGACGTTGATTAGCACTTTCGTCGTACATATGTTAGTTATGTACGGATGACTCCTAATTATGACAAGATAATGGCAGGTTACGCAGACTGATTGGGAAACAATCAGAACGCACACAACACGCTCATCAGACGGCTGACCGGAAGCATGCGCTGAGAGAGGGTGACACGAATGGATTGGCACAGAAATCCATGCGATACCACTGAAGTGGGAGATGACGTGACGCAGCAACACATAGCCACAATGGACCTGAACAGCGATACATACGTCAACATACACTGGTTATTTCTGTTGTATTTTCAGTAAAAATTATGTCTTTCTGGTCAGGTGCTTCAGCAGTCAGAAGATGAAGCTGGACCAAATGGAATTGTTCGTAATTTACTTGTTCTCATAGATTTTACAGAAAATGATTGGATCGCGGAATTCTATAAACGTCATCGCTTCGTCGTAATGAACGTATAAATGAACGCATTTGCGTAATACAACGCAGACCCAAGATACTATTCAGCCCATAATAATCGTAAGGATGCTTAAGGCCGCTAAAATCCAGCATTAAAAAAAAGGAAAAAAACGTACCACAGTCCTCTCACGAATCGTATTTTCATCATATAATTGTCGTTTAAGATGTCAACGTTACAACTTCCATAGTTTCATTACTATTTTCATCTTTAAATATCCCACCATAGACATTTAGAAAGCTAAGAAACACCACTGCACGATCTCTTTGACAGTGTTATAACTAGTTCATAGTAATGCATTATTGATTGGTATCATCATTAACACACCTAGCGATTGCTCTCATATTATAGGCTTATTGGCACTAAACAACCTCATCTACTTCCTCGTTTTCACTTTAGTAATGCAAATTCGCATCCTAAACACTCCACAGATCCCACTTCACCTGAAAAGCCTCTGGTTCTTTCCTGGTGCGAAGAAGGATCTATCGTTGATGCTTCATTGTTGTAGAGAACTACGCAGTGCTTTTCGGTTTGGGAACAATGTGGATGTACATGATTCTCGTCCTCAATTACATATACTCTGTCTCGATGGCTTACCCGACATATGCTCTCTATAATGCCGCTGTTTTACGGTCACTGGGTTATTAATACAGTATCCACACCATCGTATGGGTGCATAGGAGCATATTTGGAAAGGTACCAATTAGCAAACCACAACGAATTTTTCTATAGTAATTAGAGCGGTGTCATTCACTTCGTAAATGGTGTATTCTTTCTAATTAAATAGTTTCCAAAGATCATGTCGCTCTCAACACCCTTCACGAACTTGCTATAACAGAACTATCGTCACTCAGTGGCACTTAATACATTCACCAACTGATGCATTTATTTCAGGTCACATGCTCCCAGAAAGAACAATTTCACAATTCAGTTCCAAGCAAACATATCTCAACTAGTAATGGAATCTATCAAATGTAATTAAAAGCATTGCAATCAGCAAATCTTTGCCTAGAAAGTATAAGATTAGTTGTCCTGCAAGACGAAGTTTTCATTCCTTGGAACCGCTTCTTTTCTATCCAGACTTGTACTTTGAATAACGAAACGTATACTGTACCTCAACCATCAGGACAAGGTGATGTTATTCATTACTGTACACTGGTGTTTGCGCTTACTACACATCCATCAGAAATACTGATTTCAAATTCGCTTCTAAGCCCTAGAGAATTTGAATTTCGAGTACTTGAACTTGATTTAACATTTTAGAAAAATCACATCGATCTTCAGATCAGTCCAGTGATCTCTTGCCCATAAGTTAATGCTGTTCTGAACAGCTTATGTATTGCATTCATCGCGGAAGTGATACGGTGGTAAACGTTTCAGAATACCAACGAAAACATAAAAGCAGTTCAGTCTTATCCTACTCTTCCCAGGGATTTCCTTAGCTGAGAGAGTAGATGAGAATATCCATTTGCCTATGTGGTGACAGGAAGCTCTCATGAACAAAAAACTGTATACATGGAGACGTATGAGCTGATTTGTGCCAAAAAGCATTCACCAACTTATAAACAGCTGTTCCAAAACTCCCTATAAACAACATAATTCAATCCCTAGTTGCTTCCAAATAGCCATAGCTACTAAAGAACTCTGCTATGTAAAAAAACTACCCAACGGCCTCATCGTAGCAGAAGGTGTTCCTGGTTACCGCACTGCGATATACAGCGGGGATTCACCCCTAAAAGAGTCTCCCAAGCTGAGGAGTCTGGCACTTCTACCAGGAAGCCTAGCTAAGAGTAAACCAATACCAGGATCCACCACCGTTCTTGTATCAAAGTCGCATGGCGGTAAATCTCCCTCTGATCCACAAAGGCTGCGATTGCCCGAGGTGGTGAAGACTTGGAGCAGACTTTGGCTAAGCTGACCTCGGGAATCCAGAAAACCACAATGGCATAACCAGCAAATCTCCGAAAAATGAAGATTATGCTGGGGCCTTACAACCAGTGAGGATGGGCCACTCAAGTGTCAAGTCAAATGCCAAGGTATGTAGGAAATACTTGAATGTCTCATCACTCAGAGTAGCGTTGCTCTCGGTAGTATATTCTCTAGCCAATTCTTTGTCGCGCACATAGAAAATAAACACGCTCGTTCTCAGACGTCCTTACATGACAATGCAACAAATGCCTGGAAGAAAATCCACATAATAAGAGCACATTCGGCTCCAGTGATGGTGTTACGCAATGTGGCACCCTACGACACCTGCCGGGAACCGCGGGATACCACCGTAGCGTTCTGCTCGCGTCCAGAGAAGCGCAGCTGAAGCCTCAGATTATTCAAGGACGGGAGCAAGGCACGCAATTTACTTAATACATCTTCTCATTACTGCACTATTGCTGATCTCGTAAACACTGCTAATACGCTAATATGGCTGGTTACCACTGCAATGCAGCGACCACTTAACCCCTTCGCGCAACGTTGCTTGTTACTCGGTAACTGACAATCACTTCTCGGACACTGCAACATTTCAATGGTTCAGAATGCGACAATAGATCCTATACAGTACCGTCTCAAATTCAAATGTGTTTAGAATTAAAACTTTCGAGAAACTGGTAACGAACCTTATTATTTCAAATTTCTGACGAAAGAACGGCAGCTGAACGAACACATAAGCGATGCACTGACGATCACGAATTCTTCCTCGTTCATTTGCTTTCGTGTTCAAACTACGTGCCTTCAAAGAGAATTCTGGAAGAAGCCCGTGTCACCAGATGTAAACTCCAACAGCTTTAATCGCAATCAGTAGAACTCAATATAAGAGGGAATGTGGGTGGGCTTAATGGTTAACTCTTGCCACTATTCTCTTGCATCGTAGGAATGCTATAGAAGTCTCGCCGTAGTTTTGAAGTTGGATTAGAGGACAACGTGCGTTCAAATACTTCCGGAAGTAAAATACTCGAACATAAGCCAGGGGGCAAAAATTATTACAATAATAATGGATACTGTATAAAGAGGAAAATGGAGTTACACGTGAGCAATTACTAGCACGTGGAGAAATCAGAGCACAAACGATACACATAAAGTTTCTTTTTGTAAAAAATACTCGGAATATATTGATATCCCAATCGTCATAATATATTTTTTTGGCTCATATAATTACTTGAATATACCGGTAGCAGCAGGGAAAAACTCGAATTTTCCGTACAATACACAGCACTCTGAAGACGAAGAAAAAAGCAAACTACCTCACAGTAAAACAAACTGTTTAGGTTCGCTATTCTTTAGAAAAAAAAGAAAAAAGAAAAAGAGTAAAAAGACATAACGAGTGCTGAAGAACGCCTCTAACGAAAGCCAACGAGAGCCAACAATAAATGACTGAAAAAAAACGTGGGGTGGGGTGGGGTGGGTGTGAAACGACGTCTCACGAATGAAATTATGACGGTAATCACAAGCAGGTTGATTTTTGTTCACATGTAGAGCTAAAATGTTGTGAGACAATGTGAGACAGACGCTAGAGGTATTCTGAGACATTAAGAAAGATGATAATCATAACGCTATTCGTATATCCACTACTACTATCTGGAACGCTTCATACACGCTTAATCAGATGCTAGTAAAATGGAATGGAGGAAGTTATGTACTGATGTTGACGATATGGATTTAAATCCGATTCTGATAGTGGTAGTGAAAGGCAAATACACATTGGGTAGATGTATAATCTGGGAACGGTATGGAAGAAATGACAGAAGCCATCAGCGGGTAACATGCACAGCAGAAGCGACATTCAGAAGATTTATATTCACGTCACCGTTTAAATCGACTACTGATACATCATTAGGTGTCACACATGTTTTCAGAGTTTCTTCGTGTAAAAGAAGTGCACCATCCAGAGATGAGGCTGAGCCGATTGATCCAAGAGGTGATACTGCTCTGAAGATTTATTACGTTCGAGTGATGGTAACAAGATGATTATTAAGACGATGGCTAGCAAATCGAAAACAATACCTCTGTGGTGAGTTAGTTCCTGATTCTATTTTGAATAACGCACGCTTAACCTCGCGCTCTACTATAAACACGTTTCTGCGACGCTCATCCTCGCCGATTCTGAAATTGAAAGACTTTTCAAAGACAATGCTCCGCATCGGCTGCAACGAAATTTCGAAATCTCAACACACCTGTCATAAATGAGGCCGTCAACGCCAAGTTCCTTCTTAAAGTAATTGATATTCTCTTTCTTATCCAAATCTTCTCCCCAAACAAAAGTGATGAGACCAAAGTCGTTTGCCCGTTTTACTGGATAAGGGTCATTCAAGAGATCTTCCGAGTTGAAATTGACACCCTAAAAGTGCCAATATGAAATTAGTAGGAAAATAACACCTCCCCATTCATGTTTTATTTTACCTAGAGGATTCTGTGGAGTGCGCAAGAGCGGTGTAAGTGAAAGTGAGGAAACAGTCGAAGAAGACAGTGCTACGGAAGTTAAATGTACTATATTAAAGCAAACAGTAAAAGAAGTTGCAAAACCCTTTCTGATCCACAACAGTCGGCGATTAGTTGTGATGGCGACCTGAAGGACTTGGTGCGACGATCTTGGACTTCAGGAAAAATTGCCTAACCAGCAAAATTTCGGTCAAATGGAAAATGCTGTGGAAATTATAAGATCATGAAGACTGGTCACCCAAGTGCATAATTAGTTATTTATTTCAAAAAAATTGTCAAGTCAATACATGGAGAAAAGAACACCCTATAACCCCTCTTATAACACCCACATATAACAGCACCAAGTTGGTTTACATGGTATACCTCCGCGAAGAATTGTGCGGTTAAAAGTATAATTCCCTGCACGCTGAATGGTTTGTCGTTTGACATATCTTTTCTATTTTATTCAGAAAACTCCTTGCCAGAGCCTATTATCCCCACGAGTGACTACTACCCATTTTTATCGGATTAAGGATCGCCATTCTGCGTTTAGTTTTCTTCCAGAAAAGGTGCGGTGTTTGACATGGTTTACCACTTGCTGGGTTCCGGACGGAGAAGGAACACCATGTAGGCCATGATACCCTGATGACCCTTCTAGGTGATGAATCTATGAAAATAGACAGCGCTATTCGACACCTAGGAAAGCATAATAAGACCTCATTCGACGACAAAGATCTAACACATACCATTATATCAGCTCCTGCAGCAAAGTTTACAGCTGTTAAACTTGTACTACTGCGCTGATCCTGGAAACGTGTATAGCGCTGTGTTTCACCCACACAAAGAAACAGCACAGGATATTTATTCTGCTTCATAGATATTCTGTAAAATTTATTCTGTTGATCATTCGTAGACCGTCAATTAAAAACAGAATAAGGCTCAATTGCCCTTGTTTTTTCCTTACCAACTTACAGTCCTTGGTTAGGATCCACCGGTCATATTTCTAGCTTGTTTTTTTAAAGGACCTACTCAATATTTCTATTGGAAACGAAAAGCTCGAAAAGTTGACAAAATACTTACAAACTGCAGATATCTGGATCAAAGCTGGAGAACATAATCCGTCGGGTACCCGCGTTATTGAGAAGGTCCGCCAAGACAACGTCAATAAACTCATTCCGTTCAAAATAATGGTCACACTCATGTTCTCCATTCTGAACACAGGATCTCAATTCATTATCGTCTATAAATCGGAGAGTTATCCAAGTTCCTCTCATGTAACGAAATTTTGTTTAATTTATTTCACAATAACACGTACAGATTGCATCATGGGATATTTCACTTCGACGTTGAATCCAACATCCGGATCCACCTTTGCCAGTGCTTCAACTAATGTGGGAAATGGTTTGAAATCTTCAGTCTCATCATCATCTTCCACAAGCTTCTTTACATTTTCCTTCTTTTTAAGGAAATTCACGTTATCTAACTGAAACAGACGAAATGTCGCTGCAAAGAAAAGGAAAAAACTATTCCTTTCATTGAAGGAAACAAAAGAAAACGAATAAAATGCTGTTAACCAAGCACGAAAAGAAACAATGAGATCGTAAATGTTATGCTCCTTATCTAACTACATGCTAACATTTGCCAAAGAACGAATGGTAGCTATGGATTCCGAAACGCTTTCCATAACGAATAAACTCACCATCAGAAGTTTTAGCTGGTGAAGTTTGAGGTCTTTTACAGGGATTTCATGGAAGTCCACATTTTTCTCATTGTGCAAATTTGAAGGTCGTAACACTTCCGAAAAATTTCCGGATGAATGACGCTTTGCAACAGAAACCAGCACGTGGAAATCGTGATAAATCACTGCCACCTGTAACGATATAAGATTCTAAAACTTTTTATACATGTACATGTATGTGTACATATAGGTATCAAATAATATTAAGCACCTCCCAACGCGCGTAGCCCAGTGGTCGGAGGTACCTTGCAATACACATAGGGTTGAATCGCTTTCCAAAGGTTCACCAAGCCCACCACCATCCCTTCTGGTTCGCCAAATTGGTAGCAGATTTGATATCGGTAGCCCAACGCGAGTCATTGTAAAAGCCAGATATGCATACAATTACCTCTAACGATGTTTAATTAAAGTCGAATGCCGAATGCACATCTCTCAGAGATTGATCAACGCCGAGAGCTTTATCCATTTTATCTTTACCTCCCAACAGTTTACCGCCTCATCGTAGCTGAGAGGTGCTCCTAGATGTCAGGCTGCGATGTACATTAAGGGATTCATCACCTGACGGGACCTCCAAAGTTGAGAAGGAATGGGTCGTTTCCATCAGGAAGCCAGCTAAGAGTAAACCAATACCAATATCCACCACCGTCCTGATATCAAACCAGTCGCACGATGGCAAATCTCCAACTGAGCCACAAGGGCAGCGATTGGCTGTGGTGGTGACGATCTTGGGTAGACAGTGGCTAGGCTGATCTCAGGACGCCAGGGAACCACAGTGGTTAAACCAGGAAAACCAAAAAAAAAAAGGAAATTTTGCTGGTACCCGCACAATCAGTTAGGACGGGATATCCAAGTACCCAAGTAAATAAGTAGTATTACGTAAATACTGGTTACAAGAACACTTCGAAAGTATTGAAGAAATAATCAATATCTATACAAAAGAAAAAACAACGAAATCTGTACGGTTGACAAGAGCTCACCTTATCCTTCGTAAGTTGAACGTCAAACTCCACATAGTCAGCTCCATTTTTCGCTGCAGTATTAAGCGAATATATCGTATTCTCACGTGCTACAGCAAACCTAAAAGTTGCGCAGTACATAATCGAAACTCGTTTTTCTCATAAACTTTGTAACAAACTTTGTGAAGGAATTTCCTGCACCACGGTGACCAACTTCTATCGTATTTCTTTTCTTCCAGTGCCTTGTATATGACACTTCCATCGTTTGTTTTGGGATGGATCGACGCAAATTACGTACAAAAAGATATT
This sequence comes from Angiostrongylus cantonensis, assembly GCA_009735665.1. NCBI lineage: Eukaryota > Metazoa > Nematoda > Chromadorea > Rhabditida > Metastrongylidae > Angiostrongylus > Angiostrongylus cantonensis. The sequence goes on from MQTX01000200.1 coordinate 225,409, forward strand.
CTACTGAAATAAAAAGGTAGAGGGATCCCAGTTGATATCAGTTCAGATCGCCTTTTGTAACTTATGGAAAAATTTCAAAAATGAGGAACTGCTAACCAGAAATTTGTCCAATTGGTCTTCCTGATGAATTAATGAATGGTAAGTTCGAATGACCACATGAATCCGAAAGGGATGATGGGAGGGCATAGCATGCACCAATTCGTTTCCCTTCTTCCGAAAATATCTCAATGTAGAATGCCTGCAAAACAGTAGTAAGAATCACCTTCGCATATTAAAGAACGAAACAGAAGAAAGTCCTTCTAACGGTTTACTGCCTCATCGTGGCTGGGAGGTGATCCTGGGTGTCGGGCTGCGGTGTGCATCGGGGGAATTCATCTCCGCAGCAAGGTGTCTCAAGCAGAGAAGTCCGGCGTCTCCATCAGGAAGTCGAGATAAGAGTAAACAAATACCAGTATCCACCACCGTCCTGGTATGAAACTAGTTGCAAGGTGGCAATTCTCCCTCTGGTCCACAAAGACGGCGACTGCCCCTGTGATGGTGCCAACCTGGAGCAGACTTTGGCCCTCCCGACCTCGGGCCTGCACGGAACCACGGTGGCTAAACTAGCAGAACTCCAAAAAAGTGGAAGTTACACCGGGGCCCGCACAAATAGTAAAGACGGACCATTCAAGTATCCAAGTAAATAGAAGGTAGATGCTGAGTAACTCACCAAAAATTCGACAGCAACTGAATGTGTTTTATACACAATGTAGTCTACGTTATTGTTGAACAGAACCCCTACTTCTGGTTGTCGTGTAAACTTTGGATTTCTGTCAGAGAGTACCTGTAAGAAGAGAAGATGATAAATGCACTTAATGAGATCTTGGAAAAAAAAAAGAAAACTCATGCAGTGAAGTATTTTATCTAACCGGACCAGGTATAAAGGATAAAATAAAGGATAAAGCTCTCGGCATTAATCAGTCCCTGAGGGATGCGCCATGCATTCGACTTCATTAAGTATCGTTGGAGGTGATTGAATGCATATCTGGCCTTTACAATGACTCGCGGTAGCCAGCCGATGTATCGAGCCAGTGCTGCTATCCTCCCAGACAAGTTTGGTACCAATATGCCGACCCCGGAGGGATGGAAGGCTTGGTGGGTCATGGGCGCTGGAATCGATTCCACGTGCATGTCGCAGTGGCACCTCCAACCACTGCGCCACATGCGCCCTGGGCCAGGTATAGAGGAATGGAATAAAATAGCTTCAATTTTTTCTTTGTATCAAAGTACCTAAACCTAATAAAAAGCGTACCGCCACGGAAATGGGCGAATGACTGGGATACGTAGGCGCTCCATTATCGTCATCATCATCCTCTTCGTCCACACCATAGCTGAAGCTGATCTGAGCTCCGTTCTTCTAAACATGATTTTGTGATTATAAGGATACAAAGTCATTAAATCAGATCTATCGGTCCACCAAAATCTACCTTTGCTATTAACGCTATTAAGCTCATATGGTCAACATAGTTGAGAACTCACTAATCAATGTGATTGCGAAAAAAAGGGGTTTCGTGCATGCTAAAACAAAAAAAAGAAAAATTCTCACAGTGATAGATAGGCTTTAATGGTGAAAACCAGGAAACAGAAGAGGAAGAAAAGAGAACAGTGAAGTTATTAACGGACTGTTAAAGCTGAGAAAAACATACCAAACGATGTCTTACATCCATGGGATTGATTTTTATTGTACAGTTCTTTCGCTCTTTTGCTGATTTGTAGAACTTCAGAGCGAAACCGTGAAGACGAAGAAGAATCTGGTTCTCTTCATCGTATTGCAACCATCCTTCCGAAACTACTTTTCGACCAGCTGTAAAAGGATCAATCTTCTCAACCATAGAGAAAAAAAAATGGAAAATATTCACCGTAGTAGCCGAAGAGGTCGACGTGATTCGCTCGGAAAACCGATCCCTTGTTTTCTCCTTTAAGAACAACTAATCGTGGATGGAGAAACGACTCCCATTTATCTGAAAACGATTATGCGGGGTATGAAACAAACATTGGAGGGATATAATTTGCCTAGAGATCTTAGTACAATTGCGATAACCGCGAGCTCGACAACAATGACAATTCGCAACCCTTTTGAAGCGAACGTACATATTCTCCTATAACAGCACATCAAAATTATTTGAGTTTAAAGGTTCAAGAATTGCCGCAACCATTTCTCATCACATTAAAAAAAACGGAAAGAACACTAAGATATCAGCACTGATAAATCTCATCGATTCTTGGTCTATTTTTGAAATTATCCGAAAATGATTGATTGATCCATGCTTAAGTTCTGCATACGAATCCCTGATATATTCAATGACTCAAATTGGATGGAGAATTCGATGGCTTTAGAGTGAGATTTTCATTTAGGCTTGGTCTTCTTTAACGTACAACCTTCGAAAGAAAAATTTCCTTTCAATCTAAGATCTACACAACATGACTGAGCTGACAAAAGATTGGGTAGGTAGGGAATTGTTCTGCTAACGTTTCGCGGTCCTCGTCTTCTTCAGAGCTTTGTAGATGGATCCGCGTCGATGGTCCACAGCTGGTCGTTGTCGCATCCAGCCGAAGAATCCAGTGAAGTGAGAGCACCGCTCGAAAATGGAACTTCTCTAGGTGGTACCCTCTTCCACAGAACAGGTGTTGATCGACCGTCGACTCCAACACAATCTATTAAGGTTTACACCAACCTCGTGTTAGATCAATCATCTAATAGTTTATTGATTATTGATTATTGTTACCAAGGTTTAACGAAAGTTGGTCTTAAAGAGCTATACAAACCATGCGCAGATAACAAGGTATCTCATATGTGGTGATAGAGAACTCATTGGTCAGACTGCCATAAAAACAATGCTACAACGAATTTGATTGGCCTATACTCTAACATAATAATGGCGTGGACTTCCATCTCAAAACCGTAACCGACCAGTTTACACAATGATGAGAAACTTTAAATCTCAGTTATAATATTGTGATTTGGATATTTTGTCCCACTTGTAACATCACGGATCTGAGGAACGTGAAATCGCCGGAGCATCATCCATCGACCAACAAGAACAACAGCAACAACAACAACAATAAAAACAAAAACGACAACGAAGACCTATACCAACCTCGCAACAGGCTTTATAAGACAACAGAAATAAATATATCAATTATCACGCCGAGGTTTATAAAAGGTCGGTCTTTTGAATGTGATTTGGATATTTCTACAGCTCGTTTTCACCAGTAGCGCCAGCTCTAGTAAATCGTTCATTCAATTCTTTGCCTCGCGATTAATACCTACTGCGTTTTTCTCGAGTATTGTGATGAGAGCTGGTATCATCCATTGAATGAAGGAGGGCATAGTCCACGTAGAAATGCCTTAGCCCTGTTATATCCAAAACTGGACAATGACAGCAGACTCGACCAACATTTTATGATACCCATAACGAAGACGAATTCCTGAATCAACAAATGAAACAACACTCGAAATTTTTGAACGCCTTCGTGGATGATGGACTCCTGGAAAAAAAATCGAGTGCAATCCACAAATTGAATGTGATGAGGATTCGTGTGAAATACGGAAGAAGGAAATTATCCTGTGAACGTATTAGGCATTTTCATTTGAGAACAGAACCGATTCTTGCTATCTATAAAACGTTCGTTCATGCATAAGGGTAGTTCCAAAAGCCATCTCCATCCCGTAGATGTTTATGCTACTATCCCTCTCGTTCACCTGTCGCTGATTCTTCTCAATAGGTGATAGGCCGATTTATACTCCAATTCCCAAGTGATTCTTCAAAACCTTGAATATGGGATAGCACTGGATAGTCTGAACACGTCAGGCACCCCCGCTAGCTTTTATCCTTGATGACTATATTCCAGAAGACACTCTTCAAATGGTCTGCAAGTGTGCTCAAAATTTTGCTACGCACTAAAAACCTGAGCAGGGAACTGTGTCAAAAACGTCAACGAAGACTTTATGTTTCTTTACATGATTGCTGACTTTTCTTGGGTGCCTCCTTCATATAGCTTTCCCTATTCACGAAATACACGCAGATACGGTCTCAGCAATACTAGAACCATGCAGTTCAATTTCGTTACTTTCGAATGTATTCCTCATGAAAAAGGCTTTCTCACGATTTATGCGCGGTACAATACTATACTTCTTCCAGCCACATTAAGCCCCTCAATCGTCGTCTGTGTCTCATCCATACTGACTAAATCGTTAGCAAAACAGGGATATTACTACAAAGTTTGCATTCATTTGAAAGGTTAACACGATTTATTAAACACCCCTCAACCCAGCAAGTGAATTTGCCAGTGGTAGATCTACACCATATGCGAAGATTAAACATTGATTTGTCCATACACTGATCTCAATACCAGAAAGAGTAGATTCTGCGACGCATCGATGAAATCTATCAATGCCGATATGATTATGCTTGCATGTATCAAATGCCACATTACAATTCTATTACTAAACATCACATATACGTTATACTTATGGCCCCAACATATTTGGTTCTGATAACGTCATGCTTAGAACGTGGATCAATTCACCGACCAACGAACTTTCTTATATTTAAGTACATAAATGTTCAAACCTTGATTAAGGTTACAGTGAAGCCCATGCTGGCAAATCAGGAATTCTGTACTGATTCAGTCTATATAAGGAATTCCTCTATCAAACAGAAAATTTTCTATTTAACTAACAAATATTTTTTTACAATTCGAGAACTCTCTACACGATAAAGAAATCCTCTAAAGACTACCAACTAATCTTCGCTAAAGAAACTAATAGGAAAACCTATCTGTATTTTCATCGCACTGCTTCGAAGTCAATGTGTGGAAATCTACCTATTGTTTTCTAGTCAGACTTAAATAGAGCTTTTAGGTCATAATTTAAAGACAAATTCAATTATGGACAGCATAGTTATTTTGCGACCTCATTCATTCACTCCGTTATCAGCGGTGATGTTTTCATTGACACTCCTCACATCTGCCAGTTTCTCTTACTTGAAAACAAGAAGCAAAAGATCCGAGACTAATTTTTGAAAAGCCAGTAAGCACTAAACAGAAAAATCTTCAAGGTTCTGAGATTCGCTCATCTAACAAATGTCTTTGCAGCTGACAATACTCCGTCCCCTATTCGGTTTGGTTCTAGATTTTAAAAAAAGGCAAAAAAAAAAGAGTTCACGGAAGCGTTTAGTTGTTAGCCCAAAATGTGGCACAACTGAGACCATAAAAATCTGGTGGCAGTCGGACGTCCACTACAGTTCGGTTCAATCTCGCCGCTTTCACACATGGCAGACCGATAGAAGATAGAGGTGTTCCCAAAAGAATTCCTGCTTCACTAGCATGTGTTTTCCTTGAAGACATTAGATAGATACAAAGAACGCAATGTCTAACAAAGAATTATGACGTCACTCCGATTTTTTTCCGTATTTTTTCTTTCTTCTCTTCATTTCTAGTTTATGTAGCCATATTGAAGTGGCAAAAAGAAAAAAGGAAAAATAAGTTAAATCAGGTGAAAGAAGTATGGAAAAGATTTTGGTCAGTCAATCTATTTCTCTATGGAGTTCATTAATTACAAATAAAGCACACAAACCATTAAAATTTGAATTTAACACTACGCGAGCACGGGCTGACCGGGAAGAAGTACCGAGCCGCATGTAGAAAGTGACGGCCAGCGAGAGATACCACGAGAACGACAAAAACCTACTACAGTCGTTCAGATCATCAGAATCGCCACACTATACGCTCTCAGGCTGCAGTTGGTGGGTGGATAAAGAGTGTCGAACATCACAGTTGTACAACACAATGTCAGTCACGTGCAATACTCACTTCGTACGACGTCGACACTCATTTATTTGTGTGTGTGTGTGTGTGTGGAATTTCACTACGCTTATCACGGAGTTGGACACGTCTTCACCTATGATCAGACGCTCTCCCTGTTCGCTCGATAGGAAGTAGCCAATGAAATATCGAAAACGGACATCATCGTCCGTTGTATCCACAAAACCACGCCAACGAGTACTGAAATAATACTCAATAAAATACTAGTCATTCAAAAGACCGACTTTCTATAAACGTCGGCATAAATAACCGATGTATTTATTTACTTGTTCTTATAAAGTGATAATGTTGACCTGATGCGAGGTTGGTACAGTTGTGTTGATTGACGACTAACGTTTCGGCGATTTCGCCTTCCTCAGAACTCTGCTGTTGAGTGGGACTCCACTCCAGTGAGACTAAAGGCGGCTCTGAGAAAGGCGAAATCACCGGAACGTCAGTCATCGACGAACACCAACAACAAAAACAATGACAACGACAACTCATACCAAGTTCGCATCAGCTTTATAAATAACTATAATCATTATACAAGCACAACGGTGCTGAGATGTCTGAGAGAAAACTTGTACCCTGGGCTAGATTGAACCACAACTACCTCCCTTTCCAGGGGCCTGTGTATTACACACTGCACCACGGAGGGCTCTGTGGTTCGATCTAGCTCGGGCCCCAAACTTTACAATTATTTCAGCATCGTTATGGTTGCACTTTAGATCACACCCTGCCGTAAAAAAATATAGTATGCACCAAATAAAAGGTTAACGTTGTAATCATAATGTTATCCTTTATTTACTACCTAATACTATTTCTTACAACAACGTATTGTATGAAATTCAACCACAATGTTGAGATATCTGAGAAACTTCGGACCGCAGGTGTCTGAGCGGTGGGGTTCGCACCCGTTATTACCCTTTTCGGGAACTAATGCGTTCACCACCACATCATGCAGGTCCTTCATTTCGCCTGTCTCTCAGCTAGTTTTCAATCCACCAATAAATCATTAATGTATGATGTAATAAAAAGTAACAGACGGTCTGTCGGCATCCTTCGTAAGGGGCTTCGCTTTGAGAGGATCCCATTTTCCAAGTGATGTAGTTGAACCGGTCACAAGTACAAAGTAAGATGGACCCAAATCCTCAACGTCAACGGCAAAGCATACCCGTGCTGTTCTAAGGCTTCCAGACATCTAAATTGAAACATACCAAAAAGAAATGATACATGAGACTACGTGGAACGTGAAAATACACTGACAAGGATAATAGAACTAATTAAATTCATTAAATTTGAAGGAAAAAGTTCCTTGAAAGTACGAGCAAGAAGATAATGATTTGAAAAGTTAGTGGTCTAAGCCATAAACGAAACACAGTAGTTCAAATGAAAGAAGGATGGCAATAGGCAATAAGGTCTTTTTAAAAAAGTGAATGGATCGCACCTCTAGAGTAGAGAGATTCTCTTGTGTAATCGCCTTTTTCGAGTAATCGACATCTAAGTGAAGTGAATGAAATCTGGCCGCTGATGCGAAAAACTTGGTGCCTTGAAAAATGAAGTGTAAAAGTAGTGAATGAATAGAGCTGTAAAATATAAATGAACGGATGTCGCAACATATAGCTATAGGGATTACTGGCAGAAGAAAAGATAAGGATGAAGAACGTCCTCAAAATCACTCAAAAGTGCTTGTAAAGACATCACGTTAGTTGGAAGTGGAAAGCTTCGAACGAATTCAGAAAAAACAACGAGGACAGCACACTTCTCAAAAATTGGTACCAACCTTTGTGAAAGTAGCGGCAACAAAAATACTCTCAAAAGAAATACAGAGATGAAAAACCCAGAGTTTCACATTATAAGACAAAGAACGCTCCGCACGCTTTACCGCCTCATCGTCGGGAGATCTATCTGGGTATCGGGCTGTGATGCACAGCGGCGTACTCATCCCCACCATCAGGAGTTCCCAAGTTGAAGAGTTTGGTGTTTTCATCAGGAAACCCAGCTAAAATCAAAACAATATCAGGATCCACCACCGTCTTGGTATCAAAATAGTCGCACGGGGGAAATCATATTCTCATTCACAAGGAGGGCGACTGACTGTGGTGGTGACGACATAGGGTAGACTTTGGCCTAGGTGACCTCGGGGCCCCAGGGAACCACAACAACTATACCAACAAAACTAAGAAAAGACGAAAATTATGCTGGGGCCAGCAAAACCAGGGAAGATGGGCCACCTAAGTATCCAAGTAAGTACGACAAAGAAATGATACACAGAAGATCGGAAGGACATAAAAAACAAACCACATGCGCAGATATCAGTTAATATCAAGTTCTACCTGAACTTTGCAAACTACCAGTTAACACTGGAAGAGAAAATTTACGTCGTACCATACGATTCAGCAGAGATTCTTATTTTCTGCGTAATAATACGGTAATAAAGGATAAAAAGGATAAAGCTTTCGGCGTTAATCAATCCCTGAGGGATGCGCCATTCCTTCGACTTCATTAAATACCGTTGAAGGTGATTGAATGCATCTGAGCCTTATAATGACTTGCAGTGGCCTAGCCATATGTCGAGCTAGTGCTGATATCCTTTCAGACAAGTCTGTTACCAACTTGCAGACCTCGGGGGATGGAAGTCTCGGTGGGCAGTGGACCAGGGGATCGACTCCACGTGTATGTCACAGTGGCGCCTCCAACCACTGCGCCACACGCGCCCCTCAATACAGTAACAAGGACTTGAGATGGTTATTTTGATGATGTAATGATATGAATATATTCAAACGTACTTTTTGCAAATATGAAAGAACAAACTATCCTGTCTCTAGCAGCTACACCTCCTATCAAACTTTACAGGCATGAATTCAGACTTCACTTAATGAGTTACTACTCACTGGAACAGACTTTGGCTAGGATGACCTCGGGACTTCAGAAAGCCACAATGGCTAAACCAGCAAAACTCCGAAAAATGGAGATTATGCTGGGGTCAGCACAACCAGTAAAAACGAGCCGTCCAATTGTCCGTGTGTGAGTTACTACTCAAACCAGTAGTGTTGAGAAGCATACAGTATGTTACAGTATGAAAAGGAGCATAAATAATAAGGACAGTACAAAAAGTAAAAAGCACAGCATAGAAGGTCACTTTAGGTTAGAAGAAAGTGTAAATATTATGTCGCAAAACAATCGAAATGATTTATATTGGTCGCAATTACGGAATATAACAAACAATTGACGAAATCGAAAAATCGTCTTTTTTTCTTTCTTTCTTTCTCACTTTCTTTCTTTCTTTCTTTTTGAAGTTCCTATTTCATACCTACCGCATCAGTACTGGTTTTTCGAAAATTACCAGTAATTTCTCGATAACTAGTTCATTTAAAAAAATGTTTATACTATATCCAGAAAAGACTTCGCTCGAAGAACACATGTATTTATTTTTTCCAAATCTAATTTTACTCTTAAGCTTGATTAATATTAAAGCGTTCAGAAAAATCGATTACAAAAACTTGAACTTCTGAAACTTTTAAAGCAAGTGCGATTGCCGTAAACAAGAACGACACATTGGAGGCCATAGCCGTGTCCTGCTGAACTAAGTCCCATCGCTTCAGTCCTCGTTTCGCCGCTCGACATACAATCCCGTCAAAAAACAGCGACTTAAGGACAACTTAAGTGCTCTAAAGAATCGGAATTTTGAAGTCGTCGAATAATTAACGTGCATCTTATTGACAAACATTTCTCGATTCTAATGTTTTTATCGCATTCAGGAAAGTTTATTAGGAGCTGAGATATGATTGTTTAAAGCTGAGTTCACTATCTCCATTGCGCGACGTGCGCATTGGGATCAATACGCGTGGCCATTGTGGTGCTCATCTCGGTCATATTTATCTGAATTGTCGAACTCATCATACTTCACTTTGTTATTTTACTTTTTATTTCATTTTATTTGTTTCATTATTTCCTCATATTTATCCCGTTTACAGAGCAGCCGTCATTCCCCAACGTCATTTTTAGCCATCGCAAGATGATATCTACGAGCTTTGATTTTTGATCCAAAAGTCGGGTCCATGTATTACTTTGTCATTAGTTCCAAATTATATGTAATCTTAGTAGGAAATTGGGGTATTCGTTGAACTAAGCCGAGATGGATCCGAGCCTAGTGCTGAGTGCCGAGAAACTCTTCCACTTATTTATATTCCTGTGTTTCCAATCAGGATGGAAACCAAAGCGTTTAGAATGCGGTCGATGTGCTAGGGAACACTGCAATCGCCAGCTTATACAGGGGAAAGCGAATCTCTGAATTCGCTAGTAAGTGACTTTTTATGACAAAACAGAAGATAACTAACTTTCCGTCCAACCTCTTAACCCAGCTTTTCCTAAAAGCTGTTATCGCTTTTCATAAAATCCGGTGAAGACATATTTCGTGGCTTTTAAATAGTACAGAATCGCCTATTATATCATTAGAATATGTATATGTGCGCTTTTTTTTGGTTTTAATATTAAGTGGAAAACTATACAAGCTCCCCGTTGTTCACTCTATATTACGGCAAAAGGTTTTGGCGATTTTGCCTTTGTTCAGTACAGCTGACGTAGCGGAACATTCTAGTCCAAATTCATTATCTTCTTCAGTGCCTCGCTAGCAATACAACAGAACAATGTAACTCACACAATGCTGCAGGAGTAAATTACAACGAGAGAAAGCCCACATGAAGCCCAGGTGCATTACTTGTGGCTAGGCTCTCGACAAAAACAGTGGAATACAGGGCTCTATACGAAAAGTGTAACATTTGCTTATGTTCGCATTAGTGAGCTGACTCCGGTGAATTGCCTTAGCGTGTGATATGAATGGATGGCGACTTTACTGGAATACTGGAGGAAATCGAACGTTGACGGAACTAAAGTGGTACAGATGATAGGCGACATTGATCATTTTTCTCATTGTTTTTCCTGATTGGTAAATACGAGACTGTTTGTTATTACAGCATTTATTAGTATACGATAGCTGAGACTTCAACGGTTTTGCCTTCTTCACAGGCGTTTCGTTTTTTGTAAGTCCTCTAGTTATTTGGTGGAAACCAGTCACACAGAGTCTTATATGAACGAAGAATGATACTTATGAAGGAATGCAACGTTTGCTGTATGAATACGTCCTCAGAAAATAATGATTAGTATAAGGATGGTCACTGATTGTCAATTTGCCTCTTCCAAGCTTTGAAGAAGGCGAAAGCGCCGAAATGTAAGCTATTCTGTATTAATAAATACTGTAATAACAAACAACCTTACGTTTATTCATCGAGAAAACCAATGCGCTATTGATCAATGCCGAAATGAAAAGAAAGTCGGTCTTGGAAGCTTTCTGTTCGCTCGATATCCTAATTAGTTTCGTCTAAGGTTTGACACTAACACTAACACAAGCTTTCATTTTTTTGCCTATTTTTTCCAGCATGCGTTACGATGTGGAATAGAACCATAGAAGTGCTGAGATATGAACAGAACTGGGAGCCTCAGCTAGGTTTCAAACACGCGATTACTCTTACTGTGGCCTCACGTGCCATCATACACCATGCTAACGAACGCTCTTGCTTTGCCTTTGTTTTAGCCATCTTTTACCTTCTCGGTGCTATCAGGAACCACCACTCAACGAAAATGATCTTGGGGTCACAAGTTGCTATTGAATTCAGTTAAACCGAAGCTTATAGTGACTACCACTAACAGTATTGTATAGTATTGAATCCAACTTAGTGAAGTCACTCTAATATGTTCACGCATACTGAGAAATTCTACTTTTAGAGCGAAGGTTATCTTAAGAGTAAACTAGTGTTCTCATAATAGGTCACCGTCATGACAGTAGAATCAAGTGGACGGCCTACGAAGCATAAAGATAGCAGCCGTCGAAAACCTCCAGTGTCCCGAAAGACTAAATCTCTCAATCGACCACAATTTGGCGATTGTCACAAGACCAATAGGCGAGCCTACTTATCTAATTATTTAATCGCCTTAGAGGAATCTAAAGAAATCGTCTTATCTAAATATCACCATCCAATGCTTCGTTAAGTAGCTTACTTATTGAACGTATGCAAATTCAGGATCTGTCATTCTGGACTAATAATCAGCCTTGAAAAAACATCGTAAGAAAACTGCTTACACATAAATGTTCAGTGGAGGTCACATAGATAAAAAATAACTTCCGAGATCGAGCAAACTTGTACACTACAGTGCACTGCTACCCACTGTGCTATGTGTACCCTTTCATCTGCTTTACACAAAATACTAAGTCGGCATTCTAGGGTTTTATTAAAGGAAATCATATTTAGGGAGAGGATTCCTAATCATCATTTTCTTTAGAATTCAGATGTTCACAAAATGACGACACTCTTCATACCAGATGAAGCAATTTGGTCTTTGAGATCTACGAAGAAAAAAAAAGACCAAAGGGAGTTCTTCAAGCAAGATGAGCTACGGTAGGACGTTGGACCCGATGATGCTGATCGCTAGAGAGCTTTCATTATAAGAAAATTTCAGAATTTGAATTCAAAATTGAGAGAAATTATTTGGCCTGAAATCTCAACAACGACTTTATTAACTTCTAAGTTTCGATCATTTTTTAAATGATTCCACAAAATTTTGGAAGTATGGACCTTAGGAAAAGGCATGCATTCTGTGGATTTGTTTTGAAATTTTATATGATGTCTATCCACAAATGTGTTTAGAAAGGATTATCGGCAAATGTGATTATTGCCAAGTTAGCCGATTCCTTCATAGAATTCACACAAGTCTGAGTCGGTCAACCTATTCGCTGGGGAAAAGCTAAAAGAAGGTTGATAAAAGGATAAAGCTCTCGGCGTTGATCAATCCCTAAGGGATGCGCCATGCACTCGACTTCATTAAGCATCGTTGAAGGTGATTGAATGCATATCTGGCCTTTACAATGACTCGCGGTGGCCGGCCGATGTATCGAGCCAGTGCAGCTATCCTCCCAGACAAGTCTGGTACCAATTTGCCGACCCCGGAGGGATGGAAGGCTTGGTGGGCCATGGGCGCGTTTTCACGTGCGCGCCGCAGTGGCGCCTCCAACCACTGCTCCACAGGCGCCCTTAAAAGAAGGTTATGCCAAACATTTTTCTAATAAAATTCTGTTTTCATTTTGAAGATCGAGGATTGAGCTTAGCTTAAGACAAGGTCGAAACGATGCGAAATGAAGATGTGGCTTTTTATATTGAAAGATAAGGCCGTGATAATCCAGTGATTTTGAAAGGCTCTAGCCCGGCTATCTGATGACTCGAGAGAGAACTGACTCGACCAACATTCAGGAGCATTCATAATGAAGACGATAAACCTGGAACAGTAACCAAATCCACACACAAAACCACGAAAGACATTGGCGGATGTTGAATACGGGAAAGCGAATAGAATGTAAGATGTGAAGGGGTCCGTCCAGTATATGTGATGACAGTTAGTGTAAAAAATCCTGGAATAGTAACCAAATCCACACACGAAAAGTTGGGAAGACACTGGTCGATTACAAATACGAGGAAACAAAACGAATGCCAAATGTGCAGGGATCGGCCCATTAGATGTGAAGACAGTTAGTATAAAATCGAAATAGATGAAAATACAGTATCGAGCATATATCGCGAAAAGATCTACTTCCCAAGTTTTCAATACAGTAGGAAAATAATGTGCCTACAACAGAAACCACTGCTACTCGATGTTCTTTTCTAGGGAGTTCAGTGGAGATAAGTTAAAGGCAACGAAAGGAAAATGTCTGGGCATATGGTTTCCCTATACGGTTTCCATTATATGGTTTTTTAATACCATATAATTTTTACTTCACAGAATATATTATGTGTAAAGAATAGAAAACAAGTGGAGGGAAAGAAATAGAGTCAAAATCACTCGACTTCGTCTCATCTGGAGTGATTTCGGCGAAACAGTACTTGTCAGTTTCGATTGAGAACAAGTAAAATCAGTTAAATTAAAGCTATGGAAGAAGATAGAACACATCTACGATTCTACTACCGGATGGACAATTACGTTATTTTATGATCCGATAGGAAACAACGAATGATGTCATGGCTGCAGAAAATCGACCGGATCGCAGGCCGGTCGGACGGACGGACGACTTTTCGGCTAATCTATGCCTGTGCGGAGTATTCGCTATGGGCTGGGCTGGCGGAGCCCAGCCGACGTGAGCGGAGCGAAGCGGACAGGATGGGACGTGACGGACGGACAGACGGACAGACGGACACATGAAATATCATCGACGGTGAGAAGACGGATGTGCAGAATGGCCGAGGCATAACGTACATCATGTACAGCGCAGTCGATCAGACGGCTTAAGCTGCCGCGGCGGTGTTCTGTGACGCGTCGTTGTCGCGGAAAATAGCTGAAGAACGTTCTCGAATACGAGGACGTCTTCGACCTTACTCAAATTATGGTCGTTCATTAGCGAAATATTTTTTTCTACTTTACCTTTTTTACTTTGATTAACAAATTCTTAAAAACATCGCAGAAATCTCCCGCTGTAGTTCATCTACCAAGTGAGAAGAGATTCGTATGAATATTACTCAGCGCTTACCGTAATGATAGTGGCGGAACGTCTTTAAGTTTCTTGCTGGTGCGAATGTGTTTGTGAAGTTCTTCTCCTATTTCGTTATGAATATAACTCGATTTACACGTGCCTTATGATCTATCATTAAGCGACAAACGGTGTTGTAAAGCGTTAATCCACTGCAATTAAGATGCAATAGAAATGTACTTTACTTACATGGTATTTGGATGGCCCGTTTTCATTGGTTGTGCACGCTTCAGCATAATTTCCCTTCTTCGGAGTCTTGCTGGCCTAGCCATTGTGGTGCATTGGAGTCCCGAAATAAGGCGGCCTGGCTAAAATCTGCGCCAGGTCGTCATCACCACAAGCAGTCGTCGTCTTTGTGCAACAGAGGGAGATTTGCCACCATGCAACTAGTTTCATACCAGGACGGTGGTGGATACTAGTATTTGTTTACTCTTATCTCGACTTCCTGATGGAGACGCCGGACTCCTTCTCAGCTTGAGAGGCCTCGCCGGGGCCACGAATCCCACTGCTGTACATCGCAGCCGGACACCTAGGAGCACTTAACCAGCCACGATGAGGCGGTGAACTTTTAGGAGAGGAAATGCACTTTAGAAGAAGCTATTGGACGTTTACAATAATTTTCATACTCTTTGTTGATTAATAAAGCATCAAACTTCATTCTTGCCAATCTCTCAAATCAGTGGTTGGTTTCATCCACTGGCAGATATTTCTGGTAACAATTTGTCCAGCCCGAAAGGATGAGAAGCTTTATTAGCCCAGGAGGCGAAATGGAACCAACGACAACGTGTGTGCTGTAGAACAGCTTCAAACTATTGCGCTCCTGGCGCCATATTTCTGGTAACAATTTGTCCAGCCCGAAAGGATGAGAAGCTTTATTAGCCCAGGAGGCGAAATGGAACCAACGACAACGTGTGTGCTGTAGAACAGCTTCAAACTATTGCGCTCCTGGCGCCATATTTCTGGTAACAATTTGTCCAGCCCGAAAGGATGAGAAGCTTTATTAGCCCAGGAGGCGAAATGGAACCAACGACAACGTGTGTGCTGTAGAACAGCTTCAAACTATTGCGCTCCTGGCGCCATTTGTTGATCAATAGTGTAGGGAAGTATAGAAAACAAATCACGAAATTCCAAACAATAATAGTTGAGGTGCCGGATTGTGAACGCTTAAATGAATGAATATTAAGAATGAGATGATGTTATCAAACGAGTTTGTGGAAGAAACGAAGTTCTGACCGGGTACCTTTCGTGCGGAGTTGAGGTTTCATGGTTCGCTCACCCAGGTGTTTTTATTTAGTCTTTAAAATGAGTTCTGTGAAATATCGTTTCGATGTGTCCTATTCGGTTAATCTACCCAGTTATATGAATTGCTTTAGAGTGTTATACCGTCTGTGTTCAGAAATTACGCCCAGGAATTACCAGAATACCTTTAAATTGGGGCGCGTGTACCTCATTGGTCGCAGGCATCCTGTAATACAAATGGGATCAATCCCTGCACCCTAGGTTTACCAAGCCTTGCTTCCCTACGGGATCGGCAAATTGGTACCAGACTTATCTGGGAGGATAGCAGCACTGGCTCGATACATCGGTAGGCCACCGCGAGTCATTCTAAAGCCCATATATGCATTCAGTCACTTCCAGCGGTGCTTAATGAAGTCGAATGCATGACGCATCCCTCAGAGATTCAACGCCGAGAGCCTTATCGTTTTTTATTGTCTTTGAACATAATTGGAAATACATTTTCCTGGTTTGGTTTTGTTGAAGTGGAATGTATTATAGTTAGTAAGAAATTAGAGATGATTGTATAGCCTGATAACCGCAGTCTTACATCTGCTTACATGTTTTTCTTAACACTTCACCTTGCGTCGATTGGTAGAGGTTTTTCCCGATGTGAGTTTAACAAAAACGTCACAGTTGGTCGGAGTTCATATTGACGTCCAACATCGCCGACGAGTGTGGTAAGCTTTTCGTTTCTCCGTCTCTTCCTTCCGCTCTCACTCGTTCTCTCTTCTCTTCTTCATCTTCCACTCACTCTCTCCCTTATATACACATACTACTCATTTGCGAAAGAAGTATTCCAAACATGATAGTATTTGTTCTTCATTCACTGCTGTCATCTTTACTGCAATCATCTGTCCCCTATATTGTTACTAATTGTCATCACCTAAGTCGAACGGTCAGCAGAAATGCTGTCCATTCGGCTCTGTTTCGAGCGACAGTTGCTCAGTGGGTTCAATTCGATCAAGGGACACGAAGGGCGTATTGTTATCCTAGGATTATGTGGAGAAATCTGACCATATTGTTGATGACGACTCATTTTATAGTGGCTCTTTTTCAACGATTTTGCTATTATGACATCTCACGTGTTCCAGCACATGACTTGGCTTTTCTGAAATTTGGTCGGCGACGTAAGGTGAAACTATGGATGTCTTCTTTCACATGCTTTCTATCAGATACCCCATCATTACACAAATAGCTTTTTGGAGGAACCCTGAACCCTTTTGAGTTCTGCTTATACAGCGTCCAGGATTCTGAGGTGAGGTTAAAGCCGTCAGAAAAAGAGCTGAAAAGTATACATGAAAACTGGTGAACTTTGTGCTCTTAACTACATCTTTGATCCCTTCGTAAGTTACCTAACTTGCCTCCTGCTAATCTTTGAAGCTCAGTTTCTAATCGTTGAAATAATTGTTGACTGCTCGACTCAGGCACTCATAACTTCATAACCTTCGAAGATAGTCTTTCATTTGAGCATAAGTGGGACATCGGAAGAAAAACGCTTCTATGAACATCATTTTGTAATATTAAATTGAGGAGCAGTTTCTCCAAAAATGCTATCGATATCGGCCGGCTGTTGTTGCCACGGCTAATATTTATAAAAACGTTATCATCAACAATTCAATGAAGGTATAGCTGGATGGTCATCGGCTTCCTTTTCCGGACTAATATCAAATAAACTCTCTGGAACGGCGTTAATGGTTCACTTTGACGAACATCTTTCTTTATGTCGACGATAATGCCTCCGTATAGTGGCGAAGCTAGGATAGAAAGTTACTGAGTATCTCTATCTTAAACAAGTTTATTAATACCGCTAGTGACTTTTTGTTCACATTGATCGCAATTGAAACGAGTCTTAAATGAAGTAAATATTCACTTTACAAACTACGAGGAGGTAACTGAAGTGTGCCGTGATTGATAACTTTTGTAGAAAAAAGAGACTTCATTCTTAAGTTACCTGATCGTTCTAGAAGAGGAAAAACGAAAACGAGTTGAAAGGAGTAGTGATTGGTCTATAGAATAGGGGACAAAGATTTTCCAGTGAGCAAAAAAGAAGAGAAGGAACAAAAAGAAGTTTCCTTCGTAGAATGAATCAGAATAGAGCACCACAGGAAGTAGTTGAGTCTCTACAATTTCTTAGCGGTGTTGGTTAATTACAAAACCGGACATGTGATTGCGTAGAAAATGCGGAAGAGAACAAATGATAATATGAATAGATAATTCTAGAATTTCGTAAAGAAATATCTTACATTAGTTCATATCTCATCATCTACTTTATCAGACAACACAGAGAATCTCGCAGAATGTCTACGACACAAATTTCATGCTTGTATATGGTAAACGGAGAAGTGAAGCATTATTCGAAATGACATAGTCATTCTCTGGAAACTTAGCATGGCAGTAGTCCTTAAGATAAAGGATAAAGTTCTCGGCGTTGATCAATCCCTAAGGGATCCGCCATGCATTCGACTTCATTAAGTTGGAGGTGAATGAATGCATATTTGGGCCTTTACAATAACTCGCGGTGGCCTACCGATATACCGAGCCAGTGCTGCTATCCTCCCAGACAAGTCCGGTACCAAATTGCCGATCCCAGAGGGATGGAAGCTTGGTGAGACTGGAGCACGGTAACGAATCTATGGCATTGCAGTACGCCTCTAACTCCTGCGCTAAACGCCTCCTTAAAACGGTTAAAAACTCGAAATTAGTCGTGTTTCGTTCAAAACGTCTCTGCCTTTTCCTATCCTGAGAGCGAAGTGTTGGATCTTCTGAAAGTCTGCAGTTGTTCATGACTGAACAATGCGATATAAAGTGTCGTAGAGCGAAAGAAATTTGCATGAGGTAGATTAAATAACATCGAGTTATGAAGCATCGAGGGCATAAATTGTCCCATGGTATTGTATGGGTGTAGAAATAACTATACCTCGAGGAAGAAGATACACAAGAAGAAAGTCGGATAGTGATGACGACAGCAAAAAAAAAACGAAACCAGAAAGCATTGTTCGTATTTGAAAACCTTCGCAGAGGAAAAGAAAATTGGTCAACAGGATGTACGGTGGTAAAGGAAACTGCTCATGATAAGTGATACATGGGAGGTTATCGAAGACTACAGAACAATAGGTGGATTCAACGTATTCACAGTCCCTACTTAATCATCTACCTATTCAGCAAATTTCGAAAGCTATTTGGTTAAATGCAGTGCGGAGTTTGAAACATCGAGATTCTTCAGATGAGATCAAAGGAAAGGTCACAGAGCTAAGACGAAAGAGGAGATCACAGGTATCACCATAGATGGTAACACAAAGTATGCTCAGGATGGTTATTCTTTAAAGGTTGATTAACCGGAGCAATTTGTGGGAATCTAAGCAACGTAAGGTAACGAGCCAGGTACACAAAAATACGAAAAAGAGAATTAGAAGATGGTTTGAAAGTCTTTTTTGAAAACTTAGAAAGTAACATGGGATCTCTGACATACTGTGAATATGTGGGACTCTTCGAGAAAGAAATATCCAACAAAATGAAGGATATGAAATAACACTTGATCACTGCGAAAGAGATTTGTGAAGCGATGAATATTTCGTAATGATGTCAGGAATCTGATTAAATTTAGCTTTGGAACTTCAGGTGAATTCGTAAACATGACTGTTCGTATAAGTCGGATGTTTATCAATTTAAAGGTTTCAGACTGCAGTGACAGTGAAATTTACTGAAACGTCATCGAAAACGTGAAGAAAAAAAACATTACAATTACGATGGATGTCAATAGTAGGGAAAACAGCTGCGAGATGTTGAAACGAAAATGGGGATGCGTTTCCGAACATACTCGATGGGGTCACAGCAGAGTACGTAAAGTTCTACGAAGGAATCGTAGGGTTGTCAAGGACAATGATGAACGAAACCTCCAAACAATGATGAGATGTGTGGCTTTCAACGACATGCCTTTGTTTTCAACGCATTACGACGTAACTGTCTGCGATAGCTACATATCTGGCAAGGCAATCAATTCGGCTTATGTCAGAACGGAATCCTGGTCCATACAGTAAACAACCAACAGTTGCCAGACGTCTAAGGAAATCGTACTGCGTTGTGGTTTAGTGAAGAGTTACATGTCACTACTCGATATTATGAAATCGCTCGTCGTTGATGAAATGCCACCATTAATGGTATTGTAAGACAAAATATCCATTAATCAGCAAAGGTTCGGAAAAACTGAGGCCTTTGGGGCTAATCGATTCGGTGATGAGTGTACGATGTCACCTGTATCACCTGTAGCCCCGTTGATCGTCGAGTGACTCGAACGGGCACCAGTAAATCCTCCATTTTTCCCTGTCGCGTGCAGGAGTAGCCCAGTGGGTTCTGCTCGCTTTAGGGACTCGTCGAGCATCACATCTTTCTTCCAGGTATTTCGTGAAGAACTCTGACCATCGGATCGGTGGTCTTCCTGCAGTACGTTTGATATCCCGAGGAATCCAGTTACTAACAGCTCTTGTCCATCGGTTATCATTCATACGCATTACGTGTCCAGCCCACCTTATCTTCGACTGTCAGGCGTATAGAACGGCATCTTTGATTTTTGATCATTGACGCAGGTCGGAGCTTCGGGTCCCATCCCTTACTTGTGTGAAACGGAATGCTCCTAGCATCGTCCTTTCGACTGCGCGTTCGTTAACGCTGAGTGATCTTTCATCCTGCTTACGTAGCGACCAGGTTTCTGACGCATACGTTAGGGCAGGAAGAACCGTTGAGTCGAAAAGTGGGCACGGAGTCGGGTGTTCTTTGTTCTCTTCACTACATCCTCGATGCTCTCGAATGCTCCCCAAGCCGCTCGTTTCCTTGTGCTCAGCTCTGGAAATAAGTCGTTCATCATATTGATTTCCCGACCTAGATAGACGTAACTGGAGCATTCGGAGATATTCTTTCCGTTGAGCGTGTATGGGGCAAACGAAACCAATCCGTTCTTCATGAACATCGTTTACTTTAGATTTACTCGAAGACCAATCTTTCCACACGCTTTATCAAAGTCCGCAAGCATACGTTCCGCTTGGATAATGTCTGGTGTTATAAAGACGATATCATCAGTAAAGCGAAGGCGATGTATCTGCCGACCATCGAGTTTCACTCCCATATTATCCCATTCCAATGTTAGCATGACGTGCTGGAGGGTGGCTGTAAATAATTTTGGCGAGATTGTATCGCATTGCCAAACTCTTCTTTTGACGTCAACGTTGATATCGTTGTAGAATGGTGAAATTTTGGTTGCGAAATTTTTGTACAGCTCACGAAGAATCTTTATGCACTGAGTAGGGGCTCCTTGACGACCAAGGGCTTCCATGACTGCTTCTATCTCAATTGAATCAAAGGCCTTCTGTAAGTTGATGAAAGTGAGACAGAGCGGTCTTTTGTGCTCTCGCGATACTTCAATGAGCCTTGTTATCGTGTGAATGTGGTCCATCGTACTAAATCCTTTTCGGAATCCTGTTTGCTCGCATGGCTGTCCTTCGTCCAGTGTTCTGTCAATCCTGTTTAAGGCGACTCGCGTGAAAAGTTTGTAGACGACGGAGAACAAGCAGATTGGGCGATAGTTGCCTATATTGTGTTGGTCGCCCTTCTTGAACAACAACATTGTCTTGCCGGTCTTCCACTGAGTAGGGACCTTGCATTCAGACAGGTAACTTGAGAAGAGCCGATCCAGTGTGTTTACGAGGACTGGCGGAAGGTTCTTTAGATGTTCTGATCTTATCCTGCCCGGGCCTGGTGCTGTTCGATTTTTCACCGACGAAATGGCATGTCGGATTTCGGAAGGGAGAACCGGTGGTACAACATATCCATCCTCTTTTATTTCATATGACGAGAGGTGGACGTGGCTATCGAATAGATCTGAGTAGTATTCGTGGATGATTTTCTCCATTGCCTTTCTGGACGCTGTCATTGTTCCGTCTGGGCGTCGGAGTGCAGTCATTTTGGTCTTGTAATTGGCGAAGCTTTGGCGGGCTTTGCGAATGCTTTTCCCAGCCTCTGCAGCTTCGGCCATTACTGCTGGTCTTCTCTCTTTAAGATCTTCTTTTATTTAAATAGGCATCGTAAAGGTGATTTATTGCATGTTTGACCTACAGAATGATTTGAAGTGGTTACCGATGTATGAAGTTAGTGTTTCAATCTCCTCAGCCTACCACCTTAGGAACTGCGTGAGGAATGGAGACCCGGTTAGACAGAGACTCCAGAGTGAACTAACGATCACATGTTTATGGCAGCTTGTCGTTAACTACTTCGCAATTAGCGCCCGAATTGAAGAAGACAACATAATTGCTGTTGTGATAAATATACGATTGACACAACAAGATGTGATTGATATATATAAAGTCTAGATAGATAGATGATAGATATAAAACTAGTTGAGAAGAAGGCGAAACGAAAGACCCGCATGGTGTGGTGATGAACGCGTTATCCCCCGGAAAGTGTAATAGCAGTTTCGTTTCCCACCACAGACTTCGGTGATCCGGAATTTTGTAAATATCTCGGCATGTTTTTTATTGGCATAACACATAATACACATCGGTGAAAAATTGTAATAGGCAGTAAATAAAAGTTAACATTCATGGTTTCTCAGCAATCACGAGGTTGTTAAACAGCATATGTTTACTTCCATACAATAATAAACATACAACACAATCGTAGCTGACGTTTCGGCAGAATCGCCTTCTTCAGAGCCTTGAATGGTGCACTAATACGCAACTTACTAGGCCAACACTTCAACAGCACAAACAGAAAGATGAGAATTTAAATGGTAGTCACATGGTCAACAGCTTCTCGAAAAACCCACCGTTTTCCTATGTGCCTTCCAATGAGGAAGAGCCGCTTGCGGAGACGAATATATTGACGAAACGGGCAGAGTTTTATGTATCCACATAAAAGAACACTTAGATGGCAAACGAAAAGCAAAACAAGGTACGCCACTAGGGTCTCATAGGATATAAAAGCATAGCGGAGACGGTCTTGATATAAAAGTCGCTATACTCGCACAGGATGCCAAAACACCACCGCGCAAGCTTCCTTAGGCTTTCTGGATAAATGCCAAAAATCTTAAAATGAACAGCAGGGAGGAATGCCTCGATATCACACGTGATTTCGCCCCGTACTTTCGTATCAATGGTTAATGCGGGGAAGTGCAGTCGTCGCGATGCTGATCAACGGCTCTTCCTCATTGGAAGGCACGTAGGAAAACGGTGGGTTTTTGGACAAGCTGTTGACCGTGTGACTACCATTTAGATTCTCATCTTTCTGTCTGTGCTATTGAAGCGTTTGACCCAGTAAGTTGCGTATTAGTGTACCCAGGCTCCGGTAAAAAGGCGATTGTGCCGAAACGGTCAGCTACGATTCTGTTGTATGCGTGTTATTGCATGGAAGTAAACGTATGCTGTTTAACAACCTCGTGATTACTGAGAAAAAAAGCGACGCATCTATAATTCAATGCCGACGTTAATAGAAAGTCGATCTTGGGAGCTGTATGGTTCCTATTAAACGAAACACGATGACACCACTATTGTTACGGTTACCGATATACGCAGTCGTACAACCATAAGAGAAAGGATGGTAAAAGCGGGGCCACGATGGATATCGTGGCTTATTCTCATATAAAACGTGCTCGGATAAGCGGGAAGTCAAATGGTATTTTTAATTAGACGAACAACATAATGTTACTTTTATTTCACTCTGTATCACCTGCAGCTCATTAATAATCAGGTAATTTGAGCACCACTAAAATATTCGTTAAATCTAGTTGCGCGCTAGAGCTGCCTCATGGTCCCTGTTTAAAAAGTAAAAGTACTAAAGTTCTTTCCATTGCTCTTGGCTAGAAATTAACCATGTGTAACCCTACGGGTTCAACCATGGCGTAGGTTGTACCTCGGTTAAGCTCCTTGATTACAATGCGAACCTCTCAGCTTGAGATTACACTGGCGGTGAACGAACGTGAAGCTGTTTAACACACTGATACCCATGAACAATTCCCAGTAGCAATGAAACGGTAAAGAGTAGTAGTGGGCGGAGGGAGAGTTTCTTTTCTAAAGCTTTTTTAACCTCAGTTAGCAGTAGTGAATACAACAACTATCATTGTGTGAAAGATATTTGACGATTCTTCAGATCGAGAAAAAAGAACTCAGAGACTTCACCAAGGAAAGTGATGGGTGATGAAACAGTATGGAATGGTGACGGACCCTAATACCTTAACCGGACCAGCATACGCCTTAAAATTGAACTTTTAGACAAAAAAAATATGTGAACAAAAGTAGTATAAACGTGATAAGATTCTTTCCTCCACATTGTTAGATGTTTTTTCTGCTTCACAGTCAAAGTGACTAGTTGTGATTACAGCAAAAACCATGATAAACGTTGGAAATGAACTCTCAATCTATAAATGGCAGAAAAAATATTTTGCTAAGGCGATTTTGTTATCAAAGATTTTGACATTCATGTTCTCATGACAGGATCAATAGTTGATTGACAATTGATAGTTGACAACTATTTCTCTGGAAAGAATAACATTGCGAGTGAACAGAATGGCAGAATATTATGTAGATACTGTTATACTACATAGACATTTCAATACTTGGTCTTCAAGAAGAATGATGAGGGCATGAAGCAAAACTTCCGCCCAAATGGGATTTTGTTGGTTCGGCGAGTTTTTTTCCTTCGAGTCCTGAAATATCCATGCTGGCGCGATTATTAGTTGTCACCGCAGGTGGCAGCACTGCCTTAATAAGAAGGAAATTTGTCGTTTTATTACGAAATATATACCAAGTACGATCTCCATCATTGATTTGCACTATGAGAAGTTGCTAAGATGGATGAAACGATTGAAGTCTCTTCCAGCTTACGTAAACGTTACCAGGGGAATGTATCCCGCACATCGCTTTTCCGCATCAACGAACTAACCACTTCGCCATAATGAGACGGTAATTCACTGAGAAGTAACAATTAAATGAAAAAAGTCTGTATCTAGGAAGGAAAAGACGTTTGATCAGATATACTCGGGTAGGCAAATGTGGAATGAACAATGTGGAAGGAATTAGAAGAACAAGGAGATGAGAAGAGAGGATATTCAACGATGCATGCGTTCATTCCACCATGTGGTGCCAACGAATGTTCCGTCCTTGGAAAAAACTAAGAACACGTTCTTAAATGATCTTATTGATTAGTTCAGATAATCGAATAAAGAAGGAAATAACAACAGCAAAGTAGATGAAAAGTAATTTGACTTTATTGCTGATGGAGAAATAAGAGCTAAAAGACTATGCCATCGCATTTAGATTTCTTCAAGGACTAAATCGATCAATCTCTTCCGTATTTGATCTCATCCTTGACTCTGTTAACCATCGCAGAAGTGACCAAATGCATATTTTGGATGCAGCATAATTTATTGGAGCCTACCGATTCATCAAAGCGATGTCGTTATCTTTTTAGGCAACTCTGGGACCACACTGCCAAATCTAGAGTCACGGCGGTGTTGGTTACTCAAGCCGCAGGCGCGGTGTCGAACCAGCTACTTTGTTTTTACTTCAGTGCACTTCTTCTAGCTACTACGCTACATACACCCAAAAATATTAGATATAATTGTTCTTAGTTCGACTGTAACATATTTCGTTATTTGCAAATTTGCTAAATAAGCGTATATGGTTATGGCCTACACAGTAAACAGATTCAATCGACATTGAAGATCTTGATATTTCCATCGTTTGCGAATGCTTTATAATTTAATAGGATTGGTCTGTATGTTAAAAATTGATCGAAAGTTTAGATGGTCGAGGAAAGGCATGGAGTTCTTAAAAAAGCCATTCATAAAAACACCAACAACATCTCTATAAAAAGTGGCACAGACGACGTTTCTGCTGGGAGTGACTTTGTCATTGTTCATATGATTTGCTTTCGAGAATGTTCAATGATTGTTCAACTGTTCACTGCTGTAGATAACTAGTTTTGTGAAGAAAAAAACGACAAAAGTTATTCTTCGTCGAATGGCACCCTGTCCAGCAGCACCCCGAATGTCCACGAATGCAAAAGTTCGAGAAACGGAAGCTATGGAACAGTGTAAATTGTGTTCGGAATGAAACGTACTATTTGGGTAGATAGGTTTTCGACATGGGTTCTGTCATATTTAGCTTTAGTTGTAGATGCCATTAGAAACCTGTCACCACCTGCTCTTTGCTCTGTGTTGATGAACTACGAGAGAACGTATGATAACGCCAAAACGAACACCATTTTACCACCGCCCGTCAATTAAGGAATGGTGAAGCGAATTTGCATAGAAAAATGGCTTTATTCGGCTGCTATCACAACTATATGGCGAAGACGGAAAAAAACTTTCCAATCGACGGAATATCGAACATAATTTTACTAACGATATCGTCATCTTTTAGAAAAATACCACTGAAGCAGATACCAGCTCAACGAAGTGGGAAAATCATAGGTTTGTGAAGAGAAGCGACATGAAGGAAGAGTCATGCGAGGGAGATAGGGCTGAAAACGATGGGAGTTCGAACTCGACCAGCGCTCGGATTTCTGTCGATCAATTCATCAATCAGCAGCTGAAAGGTGCAAACTTCAAGTTGACAAAACGGTTCACCTAGTTCTGCTAACGTTCCGCTATACAGTTTGACATTTCAACCAAAGAAAAATCCGAGTAGTACCTACAGAGCGTTTGAGCGACACTTTTTAAAATATAATCGTGACGAGAAATCTATTCATTAGGTTTTTTGTGACAAAAAAAATAGTACACAAAAAAGCAAACATGGGCCGCCTATGAGATGATAAGAGTTCATAATAAAAGAAACAGAAGAACAACAGATTTGTGCGAAATAGGCAGGCGTCCCTGTGGTTCACGTGAGCCATTTAGCTGCATTTGCAGCCAGCTTTTGATTTCGTAGTTGATTTTTCAGGCCATAAATGGCCGCAGGATTTATGGCTGAAAAAAATGGTCGGCATCATGCTTGCTCGAAACGAAGCGGACGAAGAGTGTAAAGGAACAAAGGAAAATATGCTCGCTCCACACGACTCATGAAGACGGGTCACTCGAGCACTGAAATAAGTTAAGAAGCTAGAAATCAAACTTTCATTAGTACTTTTAAGTTACAGGAACAACACAAGTTAGGTGTTTTCCGGAACTCCATTTCCGGTTCAAGATGGAACCAACTCGTTGTTTATCTGGTCAATTCGCTTTAGTCTGCGTTCATAGTTGCTTTGTCCTAGTAGATTCAATATATTTTATGACCCGTTATTTACCCAACCCAAAAAACGTCGTAAAAAACGGATGTCCCTTTCTGTGGTCTGTTTTCATTCACCTATTGACTATAAATCGTACACATAGAAGATAACATAACTTGATATGAAGGCAAAAAGAAGTGAATTGTAGTAAATATCACGAACATTGCTAGGCTTTCACAAAGGATGAGGGATAGCAAATCGGCTAAACATTCAAGATAGCACTAGCCTTTTGATAATCAATAATTTTTCCATTACTGAAGTAGTTGTGGAATCAAGGAATTGAAAGACATAAGTCCAAGGGAGATTCTATTCGAATACTCTAGGAGTATTGTAACTGATATTTGCTGTTCACTCCTTTTTCGTGGTAGGTCACGATGTGAAATACAACTTAGGGATACTGAAATATGAGCAAAACTAAGAACCTTATTAGAGGCTTCGATTGGTGTGATGCACATGAGCCCTTGGTAAGTATAATTGCGGTTTCGAAGCTCAATTGAGGTTCCGAGATCTTCTCATATCTTAGCATCCTTATGCTACATTTCATGTAGTGTCTAACAGTGCACACGTAGTTTTTTGAAGGCACCGTCTTCATTGCAAAATTGTCTAAAATCTAGATTTTTAAATAACTTCAACGACTGCCTTGAAAAACGAAAAGAGCACCAGTGCAATCAGAAACGCCATGATGTTTTTAGGACGACATCATGCTTGTTCAATTCGTTTCTTTGCTCCAAATGCGAATGTTGGCGAATACAAATGAAAGATATACGTTTTCACGCCCAGGAATATCAGAATTCCCTTTTAGTTGAATAACAGAATTTGACAGACATAGGTCCAGGGGAGATTCTGTTCGAATACTCTAAGAGTAATGTGTTGGCGAGAAACAGATTGTTCTGCCGAGCTTTAATGTCTCAGTTAATAACACTCTTTGAAAGCTGATATATATTTGACTGAAATTGAAAAACACAATTTTCTTCAAAGTTTTTGCGCATTGAAATCAATGCTCATAGTCACAAACTTGAGATGTTGTGCTTTGTGCATAGTTTGTACAAACCTCGAGCACAATCACTGGGAAATAATGCGTATGTGCCAGGGCAATGAAGATGTCATCCAAAGAGTGATGACAACCCATTTGGAAGTGTTACGTCAGCGACGAGCATAAAAAACTGGAAAAATGGAACAGGATGGGAAAACTAGTGACGCGTTGGCATGGAAAACAATAAACATAGCGATGAGTAACGACTGCTGTGAAGAACAATGCTACCGATCATTGATTTTGAGATGATTTCCGAAGATTTGAAGCAATCGTTAGCTCTTCACTTTCAAATTGAGATCATACGGAAAACAGGTGACAGATGATTGACAGAAGATCTGAAACAGTCATCACCTATTCACTTTTAAATTTAGATTAAATAAGAGAGCTTTCAAGGTTTCCAAAGTCCATGTCTTCATCCAGAAACCCAACTAACTAACTCCAATCTAATTAAACCATTGTATGAGAAAACGGCAGTGTTTCGCTTGCTAAAGCTCGATAGCATCACGACTGCAAACAATGGGGCTGAGGCGTTGCTGCTGCAGTATGCTATGGGAATGGCAATCATGGGAGGGAAAGGAAGGAACGAAAAACAAGCATGCAAGGAAAAGTAGACAATGAGCAAACGGCCAGTCAAGGGAAGGAATCATCAATCAAGTGAAGAATATGCTAGAGTCCGTATGATTCATGAGAATAGGTCGGTCATTCATATATTCAAGCAATTATTCTCATGAAATGCGTAGAAGGATAAAGGATTAAGCTTTCGGCTTTGATCGATCCCTAAAGGATGCGCCATGCATTCGACTTCATTCAGCATCGTTTAGAAACGACTAAATACATATCTGCCCTTTATAATGGCTCGCGGTGGCCTACCGATGTGTCGATACCAATTTGCCGACCCCGGAAGGATGGAAGAGTTGATAGGCCACGGGCAGGGATCGATTCCACTTGTATGTTGCAGGGCGCCTCCAGCTACTGTGCCACACTGCATATGTTTACCCTCCTAAAGATTCACATCTATGTAAGATATTTTTGTCATTGATTTGGGACAAATACGGGCATTAAGAAATTCTTAGAAAGGATTCGTTCATTCTTTTGAAGTTTTTGTAAACTTAAATTTTATATACAGCACGTTACTTGTTGTTAAAGAGTTCAAGGTCGAAAGGTTTGAAAAAAAAAAACTTATTAGTTTAGCCGATAAACACAAAACAGTGAAACTCTGCGGCGGAATGCAATATTTTCGAAGACCGTTTAAATCATCGAAGGAATAAGAAACGAAAATTCGGCAATTCATAAAGAGAAAATCGATATGCTTAAATTGTTGTAGCGTTTTTTTTTCTATAGAGAAAATAGTGTAGGATGTGAAGAAACGATGGGTTTTTTGTTATACGGAAAACAAAGTCATCAAAAATATGAGTAATTTCAACTAACCTGCCAACGGTTTACCGCCCCATCGTGGCTGGGGGTGTTTCCGGGTGTCGGACTGCGATGTACAGCAGGGGATTCGTCCTGACCGAAAGGCTTTTCCAAATTGAGCCCGGCGTTTCCATTAGGAAGCTTAGCTAAGTGTAAACCAATACCAGGATCCAGCACCGTCCTGATATGAATTTTGTCGAATGGTGGAAAATCTCCCTCTGATCCACAAAGGTCGTCAACTGTCTGTGGTGGCAGCGACCTGGGTAACACTTTGGGCAGGCTCACCTCGAGACTCCAAAGAATCACAACGGCTAGATCAGCAAAACTCTGAAAAAGGGAAGTTTTGCTGGAGCCCGCGCAACCAACAAAGACGACCTATCCAAGTATGCAAGTAATTACAACCAAAT
Source organism: Angiostrongylus cantonensis (assembly GCA_009735665.1). Lineage (NCBI taxonomy): Eukaryota > Metazoa > Nematoda > Chromadorea > Rhabditida > Metastrongylidae > Angiostrongylus > Angiostrongylus cantonensis. The sequence goes on from MQTX01000200.1 coordinate 255,206, forward strand.
TTTCAGCTGAACGAACCAATTACATGGACAATTGGAACCCGATTTCAACAAAAGAGGCACTGGAAATTGTAAACAATGACTACACTCCTTTTACAAGACATCAAATTTACCTAAAGCTATTAAAAAACTTACCACTACTGGACAATTCAAGGTTTCCCAGTCAAAAAGTCATCTTCCTTCTAAATCAATGTTGGTCGAGGTTTGATTGATAGAAAGGAAATATCTGTTTGATCATTCATGCCACAGAGCCTTGGTTACTTTAAACTGTTATGAAAAAGAATTCTTCGTTGTCAAACCTGGGCGACCGTCATTCAGAACGTTGCTAAACACTAAAATCAATAATAGTTCGTTTACGAAGTGTCGCCTGAATCATTCACTAACCGTCGATTAATAGGATGTACATAATACATCTCTTATTTTAAGACTGTGATGGTTTCGTACTTTTCGCAAAGTTAAAAAACACTTCTTATTCCGAATTTTTGTTCATACTTCCTTTTGGAGCGGTGTAGATATGTGTTTGATCAGCTCTAATGATGTTTAATGAAGTAGAGTGCATGCTGCATCCTTCGGATTGATAAACACCGAACAGTGTTTCGTCTATCTTTTACTTTAATTTCCTTCATCCAGAAAAATCCCGTGGAGTACTCAAAGTGCAATCTCAATGACACTGTTCTCTTTCTTCCTGCAAGCACGATAGAAATAATACCCGTCAAATGACACCCAGATATGATTCGCATGAAGTTGATAACACATGACATAATGCAGTTGCTAGTGGAAAATAGGCTTCCGAGTCAGTTCTCGGCACCGAATAGCTACTAACTTTAAGCGGAATGCTCGAATTTGTGAAAAGACGCCACGCGGGACTTTTCGTAGCTGTCACGAGGCAATACCTCAAACTTGGGTAATTAAACCGTTTACATATAAATAAAACATCAATACAACATTGACATCGATGGAGAACTACTGGCACACAAATAAGGCAAGTTCAAGGCTATGGAGGTGCGGTACCTACTACTGAAGTGAGGCTAACAAAGGCATAAGAGTATTGTAAATAATACTGTTACAACATTTGTACTATGATAACAGCACCTTAAATAGTTACTATTCTCTACAATATCGCATGTATCCTACATTAGCTGTTCGCTTATAACTGTCTCAAATCTATTTCATTCACATGACCTTTTGATAAGTCTTTATGTAGCCGTTCAGAGAACCTTTATCCACGAGCTATTCCTTTATTGCCTGATTGAGTCCTCTGGCATACCGCCTCAAGTGATGCACTTATCACGCATGTACCGTGTCATGCCCTGGGTCAGCGACGTCGTTAGTTTCCATTGACAAAGCTCCACCCACTACAGAAGTAGTACAGCTCATAGCTTTCGTCTCCAAGTGCTCGTAGCGTTCGTTGGATCTTCATCCAGGCCCTGAGCTCATCAGTGCCCCAGCCCGAGTGTTCGACTAGCTTCCTTCAGTTGCATCACTTGTTCTCATTTCAATCTCGTTCGTATACATCCAGTTAATCAAATATCGTCACATATTACATATTATTATTGCACTGTTGTTATTGCTATAAACTGTTATAACTCAAACTCGAGGTTGTCCACGGCAGTTACGGAAAAAAGTCCCGCGTGGCAAATTTATACAAAGTCGAGCACTCTACGTACAGTTGGCGGACAAAAGACAAATCCGACCAACTCCTCAATCCACTGGCCAACTAACACAACAATAACGAGTAAGGGGATTCGAATGATAGTGCCCGCACTGGCGCGTATAGTGGCCCAGATGCCGAGGGCTATAAAACCAGAATAGTGAGATACAGACGAGCCGTGCATTAGGCTGCGTTTGGGATCATATCTACAGCGGTTGGGTGCACTTCCACATTAATCGAAGACGATAGCTAGTTACCTTAGCATTGATGGTACTGGAACGGAAATCAGGCGGCTGGTCTTGGATAACGATATGTCTGCAACGTGAAGTTTGAGCATCGATGGGTGCCACCACTGCCTAAGATATCATGGACCAGAAAGAAAACGACTGAGAAATGATAAGCCTATAGCGGCTTAACAAATACAAAGCATTAGTTGGCCGGCCCACTGCCTTGCACGCATGGAGTACCGTGTGGGGGGAATGGTACATGCCACCGATGACGTCGCAGACAGAACGTATTTGAGGATAGCCTCCGCTACTGACAACACACAGCAGACCAATTGATAAACAATGAAAACTGACACGAGGATGAGGATGAGGATGATGATGAGGATACACTGGACTGATGGGATGCGTGACATAGTAACAGTAATGCTATGTTAACGTACAATTTGCAGCTGTCATTTAATAATGATGTGATAAAGTTAATGTACAACAATGACTAGGTGCAGTATAACTTAACAGCTACGATAACCTACATTGGTGGCAGACGAGATCAATACTATAAGGATCTAGACAGAGGACGAACCCGGATAGGTCCCAACTGAGATAGCAATTCACGAGGCTATTCATATGATTCTGGAGAAGGTGGTATTTGGCACAGGTTCAACATGTTTACCGAAAACATTCGTCTGATACCGTCTTCAAATCCTCTCAAAACCAGAGATCAGATGGCGGAAGCTTGCTCTCGCAAGTACTGTTTATAGCGATCGAAGTTCCTTAGGAAGGGATCAAAATATTGGCGTACTACAACATTTGTTAGGCAACTTGTGAAACAGTGGATATGATCCTTATTACAGAAACATACAGTAATAGAAAGATAGAAATAGATATAGAAAGAAATAGAAACGATTTTGGAAATAGTTGCTATATGACACTTATGACACGACGAAGCCAATGAAGCACTACACTTGATACTTGAATGGTCCGTCCTCAATGGTTGTGTGGGCCCATCACAATCTGCATTTTCTGAGATTTCCTGGTTAAGCTATTGTGGTTCTCTAGAGTCCCGAGGTCAGCCTAAGCAATGTCTGCTCCAGGTCGTCACTACCAGAGGCAGTGGCAGCCGTTTTAGATCAAAGAAAGATTTGCCAACGTGCGACTTTGATGCCAGGACGGCGGTGGATCCTGGTATTGGTTTACTCTTAGCTAGGCTTCCTAGTGGAAACGTCGGACTCCTTCTCAGCTTGGGAGACTCTGCTGGGAGACGATTCCCCTCGCTGTACATCACAGCCCAGCACCCAGAAACACCTCACAACCACGATGAGGTGGTAAGCCGTTGGTAGAAACAAAGCACTATAAACACTGTAAACTTTAATATCAACGCAAATGGTAAGGTATATTTTCTTTTTTCCTTGCTTCGGACCAGTTTTCATGCTTGCTTGCTCTAAAAAGAAATTATGTAAAAGAAGGAATTTTGGGTTTTTCCTGAGCAGAGAAAGGTGAAAACCAGGAAATGGTGATTTCATAGCGGGCGGATTGCATTAGAGTTGACAAAAATTCTTTATGAGGAGGACAGATAGGAACGCAATGCGCATGGTTGATGCAATTTGAGACAAGACTTTGAAAAGAAGGCTTTGCGCCTGATTGGCGTAATATGAGAGAAACCTTTGAACTAAGATAATCTACTGGATGCAATTTCAGGTTAGTTGAAACGGGCAAAGAGGTAGTCGACTATGTCACCTGTCACCGTCACCTGCTTTTTCGTTGGCAGTTTAGTGACTTAAGCGTGACTTAGCGTCAGTAAACTTCCCGTTTCTCTCTGCTACGTAAATACGTAGCTAATTGGGTACTGCTAGTTCTAGTAGTTAGTTGAACATCATACCATTCTTCTAGGGTTTTCGTAAAAAACTCTGACAATTGTGGCGGTGAACTTCTTGCTGCGTATTTGACAGCACGAGGAATCCAGGTACTAACAGCTTTTGTCCATCAGTTGTCGTTCATTCCCATCATGTGTTCTGCTCACTTTATCTTTGGTATTTATTTCTGGACAGTTTGGCATATAGAGCGCCTTCTTCGATTTTTGACCCTTGGTCTACGTCAGATTTCCGGGTTTCCTCTCCCACTGGGGTGCTACGGCAATCCCATCCTTCTACTAAGCGTTTTACAACGTTTTTATCCTGCTTGAGTAGGGACTGGGGTTCTGACGCATTCGATAAGAGAATCGTGGAGTTGAAAAGGTGGGCACTGTGTACAACTTTTGTTTGGAAAGGTGCTTGTTTTTGTTTGTAGTAAAATATATTGTCCACAGTGTCCTGCTCCACCATAGGTGTCAACAACACATTGTTAGTTTAAAGTTCCAAATTAAATAATTATATTAACAATAATATTGTGTGCATATTCACGGTCCCTTTAACAAAGAGTATTTATTAAAGTTGGTTTGGTTGATCTTCAAAATATGTAACACGTCTTTATGTGGTGGATACGGAGATGAGAATCAAGGACTCCAGGTGCTTCTTCCAATTATGTAAATGGGACGTTTATGGGAGGTGGCGATCGCGGTGGGAGAAGTTATTAAAGTCACATTCGTAAAAGCACTGCAAAGTGTCGGTGAGTATGTCTAGACTACGACAATCCCACTAGAGTATTCTTTTGCGAGGAGCGCTAAAAGTAAGGTGACGAATATGAAAAGTGTAAAGCTAATCGTATTTCTCGAGCAAGGAAGCATATTCAGACAGCTTTGCTGTGTAAAATAGACGAATGGATACTTTCACGGTACTGGCTTGAGCTACTCGATAATTAACGAGATTGCACGTCGTATGTGTGACGCCGTGAACCCTTTACATAGTGTTTTATTATGCACGATCCGACACAACATGTGCGGATCTCAGCACTTCTTGAATTCGATTAGTTTGCTCGCATCCACCGTCGTCGAGGATGTCTGGGTTTCGGTTAGGCTGCCTGCCAAGGATTTTTCTCTTTATGAATGCCGTTGAATTCTGGTCGAGTCTACTCTCCCTTGAGTTGTGGGATAGTTGTGACCTAACGTTATCAGATCTTCATCAGAGGTATTCACCAGCTTTTACGGATTGGAGAGAGGGAGCGAGCCCGTGCAATCCCAATGTCGCTATACGGAGGGATGAGGATAAAAAGCACAAAACTCTCGGCGTTAACCAATCCCTGAGGGATGCGCAATGCATTCGGCTTCATTAAGCATCGTCGGAGGAGACTGAATGCACATCTGGCCTTTACAGTAACTTTCGGTAGCCTACCAATGTATCGAGCCAGTGCTGCTATCTTCCTAGAGGAGTCTGGCACCAATTTGCCGAGCCCGAAGGAGTGGAAAGCTTGGTGAGCTTTAGGCCTGGCTACCGATCTCAGGCGCATTTCAGTGCTCCTCCGACCATTGCGCTACGCATTCTGGACCGATAACAGTGTTTAGTTTTCTATTTAGTGCCTATTATTTTTTGTGTTAATCTATTATATGAAATATAACCAAGATGATGCTGAGATATTTGCAGAACTCAGAGTAGAATTGTGAACGTAAGTTACAGTGTGAAAAAGCGGGCTGGAAGTAAGACGAAGAGAGGGCCTTAGTGGTGCAGTGGGCAACAAGTGAGTTCCTGGAAGGTGTAATCGTGGGTTGGAATCTAGCCTAGAGTCCATGTTTTGCAAATATCTGAGTATCATGTTAACTTTATTATTTACTGCTTATTATAATTTTTCACGGCAGAGTATTATGTTTGAGTCAACCACAACCATGCTGAGATATTTGCAAAACTCCGGACCGCAGGTGTCTGCGGTGGGAAACGAATACGCTACTACTCTTTCCGGCGGCAAACGCTTTCACCACCACACCATGCGGGTTTTTCGTTTCGCCTGAGTTTCTGTCCGGAGTTTTGCAAACGTCTTAGCATCATTGTGGTTAAGTCATACATAATACCCTGCCGTGAAAAATTGTAATAGGTAGTAAATAGAAAAGTTAACATTGTGATTAAGACTAGAGCCTCAGATTAACTGGGTTCATTGCCGATTTGTGCTTCCCAGATCAATCCCGCTGTTGAGTGATTGCTGATGGCAAAAGATCGATAGAACTAGCATGAGAGACAGGCGAAACGAAGGATCCGCATGGTGTGGTGGTGAACGCGTTAGTCTCCAGAAAGGGTAGTAGAGCGTTCGTTCTCTACCGCAGACACCTGCCGAAAGGAGTTTTGCAAATGTCTCAGCTCCATTGTCGTTGTATTTCATAACGAAGGCGTGTTTATTTCTTTGCGCTGCAAGCAACTGATCTAATCCTGTACTGTAGTAAAAATACAAAACTTAAGTAAGGACTATTTATTAGAGCGCATTTACTAGAGCAACTCCGACAACAATGACTACGAAATTTTTTTTTTCAGTGCTTCGAAAGAAGTTGTTGAATTTTTCAAGTGAATATTTCACAAAGATGCTTCACAACGTTATTGTTACAATTACTTAACTATTAGGTGCCTTGTTATATATAAGGAAGCCGTGGAAAAAAAAACAAGTAGTGGTGAATAGTAAGTCAAATGTGAAGAAATGAACAATATTACATTTGTAATCACCTAAGTTACTCGCAAGGATGATTAGGCAAGACAGAAAGTTGAATCAGATCGTCGAAAGGCAAGAGGATTAATGGACTTGAGTAGAAATCTGAAAAGCGGCAGAACAAAAAAAGAAAGGAAAAGGCAATGAATACTAACTAAGTCGATTACTGTAACATCAGCTAATTTTAAGTGAACTATTATAGTGAATTATTTACAACTTTGATGAAGGGCGTAACAAAAAACGAACTGTATATAGACAACATTAAGTAAAATATAAAAATATAACTGCATTGAGAACCGAAACCAGTGGAAAACTGATGATCACAAGCCAATAGTTTCTTAACAGCCCTGAAGAAACACCTGCCTTAAATGGGATGATACAAAGCAACAATATGATTCGAATGAAGTCATCATTAAAGATGGCTTTCATGGCCAGGTGTTCTTAAGCAAACGAAGCAAATATTCAACTTGTCAATAGTTTTAAAAGTGTGCATTTCTGAAAAGAGATATTTAAAATTTACAAAAATCTCGAGTGCTCGACAGACTGTATTTAGTGAACGCTTGTGAAGTTTAGATTCTCAGAGACGATTGTTCGAGTTTCGTGATGGAAGGAAGTCAGATCCAGTCAAGGAAGTCAGCGATCACCGAATCTTGATGTGATATCCAGCATAGAATTTTCAAACATATCACCTCCATCCACATTCGGACTACTCATTGAATCATCATCTTCCTCCAGTTCACCTTCGGATTCCTCCAGTAAACTCATAATTTGAGCACGAATCTAAAAAAATCTTTTGACACGTCCTTTCCTTCAACTTTTTAAGAGCTTAAAAACAAGTGACACAAACAGAATAATTTCTTAGGATAAAAAACTGAAAATGTGATGTTCTTCATAGACGGACATATTTTTGAGTGGATGATCACGGAGCGACTGGCTAGAATTTGTCGCCAGAATCAGTAGAATTAATGAAATCCATGAAGAGGTTATCACATTTACACTAAGAATCTTACCAAATTGAAATGCTTAGAGAAGTGACTACTAATTATTTTTCAGTTTCAGTATTCAGGATTACGAAGTCATAGTGATAAGCTGCACGGTCACTTGATTTAAAGACTTCATGCTATTCATACCGAGGATCAGCCAACTAATCCCACCAAAGTTAACGTACGGCTGACAATTGCTGCCTTCATTAGAAGAAACCTAACCGTAGGTCACCAAGTCTTATTCTCATGCGTGTTTAAATCCTTAAACTAAGTTGCTATAAAACATTTACTTAGCTAACCTTTCGAAGTCTTCATTTTCATCAGAGCCGATGTGGTAACGAAGACTCCACATCGCGAACGCGAATAACTATGGACCATCGACTGGTATCATCGACTCTAATGAAGACGGAGACGTCGAAATGTTAGCCGAATAAAATTTCTACAACAATCTCGTGTAAGGCCGACAATTTTAGCACGTGTTGAATATTTTACTACCCAGCTTAAATGAAGGTCGGTTTGAAAATTGTTCTTCTTCTAACGCTTCATATCCTGACGACTGCCTATGATGAAGACCTAACGTCCACTCCCAGGTTTTATCATTTCAGGACTACCGAAAAGTCCCGCCTAGTATAAAGTTCTATTCACATGAAAATTCCACTATGGCTGACATAGCAAGTGAAGCAGTCGTTCTCTAAGTTGGTATAAAAACAATAGGCGACGATGCTTGTTTGTTTGCATATTAATTACATCTGCAACTGTGGCTATCACCATCGTATATATTTGATATAATGCAGATCAAGTATTTACAGGACAAAATATGCAACGTTGTGCAATGCTATGAAGACCAATGCTTTCTTGAATAGTATAGAAAACAAGGAACCGAATAGAGCAGCTGCAGTGGCATCGGTCATCATTCGGGCTTGCGAAGCTATTACTTCGATACCGCCCACCAAGCTTCTTATTCCTCCGGAGTCGGCAAATGAGTAGGAGGATTGTTTGGGACAAGCTCACTCCCTCTTAATCCACGTGGCAACGTCAGTGCACAATTACCTGAGCATTTCAGCTTGAATTGGTTCGAAAACCATTCAGCGATTTTCAACATAACGAAGATGAAAATCATTGGCTAGCAGCCGAAACCACAAGCAAAACTTCGAAGACTTTCGTGGTAGGTGAACACGACGAAACGAATGGATTGAAAGAAGTTCTGGGATCCGTACAGTGTGATACAGATAAACAACAAGCATACTATCTAATAAAATAAGTAAATTTAATCAAGTCTAGGTTTTTATAGTAGTGCGGAAATGTAGTGCAAGCAGTTCTCTTCTGTAGTAATACAGCGTATTAAAGGCATAATAGGAAGATCATTACGAAATTTATACATTGTGAACCACAATCTCCGCTTAACTGGGTTTAAAGCCGAATTGTGTTCCCAGATCTTTCCCCGTTAACGGGTGATTGCTGATAGCGCTGTTAGGAAGGTAGAGAACTGACAGAAAGAGACGGCAAAGGTCTCAGTGGCGCAGAGGGTTACACGTGAACCACCGGGAAGGGTTATTCCAGGATCGGATTTGGCACGGCGTCCAAGTTTTACAAGTATTTCAGCATCATTGTGGTCGTATTTCATATAATGCCCCGCTATGTAAAAATATTTGGCAGTAAATCGAAGATTTGTTTGCTTTTGTGTTTAGCATAACTTTAAATTTATCCCGTACCAGAGTGGCCTTAAAATGAACTAGACCACTACACTACCACCATTTAGTGAGTAAAACAGTTCACTGCTCTAAAGTTTTGCTCGGTTTTGATCTAGTGAAAATCGATAAAATTTTCAACACTGGTTTTTCGGTGAGGAAGAGCAAAAAGTAGTCCCTAACGGGAGAAAAGACCTTTTGGGTCGTCAGAAGAAGAAGGTCATCAAAAACCTTAAAAACAGGTCCCAGAAAACAGAAATCCCAACCACATTTCTATAGTCAATCGAGTTTTCAAAAAAAAACCTCCGAAATGATGATTCTTTCAACCATTATATAGTGCAAGAAAATCGACCGTTTTTAAGGTATTCTTTAGGTTTTCTCCAGCCAGACTTTAACTCACGTTTCGACGACAGAAATAAAAACCAATTATCCATCTGTTGACACTCACCCGTTTCTTCTTCCTTGGCTCCAGTTTCTTTAATCGAAGACCAATGATTCTGCAGTACAGGAAATCTTCGTCGTTTATCCAATCCGATGCACTTTTACCAGCCTAAATATTCATCTTTTAAATTGTTTTTTGATCACTCTATCATCGATCTGTACGACAACGCTATTGTTTTTTCTGTTATTTAATTTACTCATAACAATCACAAAAAGTAGAAAAAATATTACGATTACATTGATTATAAGAAAATAGTGGCACGTGTGGCGCAGAAGTCAGAGGCGTCCTGCAACATACACTTGGGCTCGATCGCGCGCCTATAGCCCACCAAGCCTTCCATCCCGCCAGGGTCAGCAAATTGGTACCATACTTGTCTTGGAGGATAGGTGCACTGGCTATACAAATTGGTAGACGACCGCGAGTTATTGCAAAGACCAGATGTGCATTCAATCATCTCCAACGATACTTAATGAAGTCGAATGCATGGCGCATCCATCAGGGATTGATCAACACCGAGAGCTTTATCCCTTATCCTTCATAAGGAAATCACCTGTAGACCAGTTGATCGTCGAGTGACTCGAGCGGGCGCCAGTAAATCCTCCATTTTTCCCTGTCGCGTGCAGGAGTAGCCCAGTGGGTTCTGCTCGCTTTAGGGACTCGTCGAGCATCACATCTTTCTTCCAGGTATTTCGTGAAGAACTCTGACCATCGGATCGGTGGTCTTCCTGCAGTACGTTTGATATCCCGAGGAATCCAGTTACTAACAGCTCTTGTCCATCGGTTATCATTCATACGCATTACGTGTCCAGCCCACCTTATCTTCGACTGTCAGGCGTATAGAACGGCATCTTTGATTTTTGATCATTGACGCAGGTCGGAGCTTCGGGTCCCATCCCTTACTTGTGTGAAACGGAATGCTCCTAGCATCGTCCTTTCGACTGCGCGTTCGTTAACGCTGAGTGATCTTTCATCCTGCTTACGTAGCGACCAGGTTTCTGACGCATACGTTAGGGCAGGAAGAACCGTTGAGTCGAAAAGTGGGCACGGAGTCGGGTGTTCTTTGTTCTCTTCACTACATCCTCGATGCTCTCGAAAGCCCCCCAAGCCGCTCGTTTCCTTCTGCTCGGCTCTGGACCTAAGTGGTTCATCACATTGATTTCCCGACCTAGATAAGACATAACTGGAGCATTCGGAAATATTCGTTCCTTTGAGCGTGAATGGGGCAAACGAAACCAATCCGTTCTTCATGAACATCGTTTACTTTAGATTCACTCGAAGACCAACCTCTCCACACGCTTTATCAAAGTCCGCAAGCATACGTTCCGCTTGGCAAATATCTGGTGTTATACGAACGATATCATCAACAAAGCGAAGGTGATGTGTCTGCCGACCATCGATTTTCACTCCCATATTATCCCATTCCAATGTTCGCATGACGTTCTGGAAGGTGGCTGTAAATAATGTTGGCGAGATTGTACCGCCTTGCCTAACTTCTCTTTTGATGTCAACGTTAATATCGTTGTAGAATGGAGAAATTTTGCTTGTGAAATTTCTGTACAGCTCACGAAGAATCTTTATGTACTGAGTAGGGACTACTTGACTACCATGACTGCTTCTATCTCAATTGAATCAAAGGCTTTCTCTATGTCGATGAAAGTGATACAGAGCGGTTTTTTTTTACTCTCGCGATACTTCAATGAGCCTTGTTATCGTGTGGAAGTGGTCCATCGTACTAAATCCTTTTCGAACCCTGCTTGCACACATGGTTGTCCTTCGTCCAGTGTTCTGTCAATCCTGTTTAAGATGACTCGCGTGCAAAGTTTGTAGACGACGGAGAACAAGCAGATTGGGCGATAGTTGCCTATATTGTGTTGGTCGCCCTTTTTGAACAACAACATTGTCTTGCTGGTCTTCCACTGAGTGGGGATCTTGCATTCAGACCGGTAACGTGAAAAGAGCCGAGGCAATGTGCTTACAAGGACTGGCGGAAGGTTCTTCAGATGTTTTGATCTTATCCTGCTCGGACCTGGTGGTGTTCGATTTTTCACCGACAAAATGGCATGTCGGATTTTGGAAGGGAGAACCGGTGGTGCAACATATCCATCCTCTTTTATTTCATAAGACGGGAGGTGGACGTGGCTATCGAAGAGATCTGAGTAGTAATCGTGGATGATTTTCTCCATTGCCTTTCTGGACGATGTTATTGTTCCGTCTGGGCGTCGGAGTGCAATCATCTTGGTCTTGTAATTGGCGAAGCTTCGGCGGGCTTTGCGAATGCTTTTCCCAGCCTCTGCAGCTTCGACCATTACTGCTGCTCTTCTCTCTTTAAGATCGTCTTTTATCGTCTGTCTGCACTGTTTCGCAAGCTCGGACGTTAGTTCGCGGTTGCCCGCAGCTCGTACGATTCCACGCTGGCGTATTAGCTCGAGAGTTTCTTGAGACAGAGATCCCTTGGTGACCTTCGAGGTCTCAGCTTTCATGGCGCTAACGTGAAGATGTTCAATGAGCCGATCATATTCCTCATCGATGTTATCGACAGTGACATTTTCCCAACACCCGACCAATGAATTTTATAACTCCCAGTTTGTCCCAGTTTGTGGTGGTTCTGGGACATCGGTTTTTGAGTTTAGCGGCTTTTTCTCCTTTACGCGAAAAATAAAATCTTGCACGAAGGAGACGGTGGTCTGATCCCGTGTAAAATTTTGGGACAACAGCGGCATCGGTTAGGCAAAACTTCCTATTTACTATGATGTGGTCTATTTCGCTATGGTAACGTGGTACTCTCCATTGGGAGATTCCCACGCCCGTCGTTGACGGTAAGGCTTTTGGAATTGCGAGTTACCTTGGATGGTTTTGGTCGCCATGATAAACTCAGAGAGCCGTTCACCCTGTTCGTTCCATTCTAATCCGTGGGTCCCAATGTGACGTTCCCCAGACGATCTTCTTGGTCCGATCTTGGCATTGAAATCTCCAATGATGACCTTAAAGAATGTATGGTATTCTCTGTAGAACCTCTCAAAGTCCATGTAGCTTCGGGTCACATCCCTTACTCGTGTGAAATGGGGTGCTCCTAGCATCGTCCTTCTTCGTCATAGTTTGATGTTGGCGCGTAAACGACGAAGATTGTCAAAGCCTGTGTTGATCCACATCTTTTTAATCGTAAACGTCCGATTCGGGTTGTAAGCTGTTCGAATGAATCGATGTTCATGTACAAACTCGTGTTGACGATAACGCGGACACCGCCTACGCCTCTACTGTCGCATGTTCCGAGGAACAGTTCTTCTCCAGTGTCATACACAGCGTTAAATGGGTGGCGTCGTCTCGTCTCGGCCAGGCCGATGACGTCGTAGCTTATCATTCTTGCTTGCATGAACAAGTCTTCTCTCGAGGACTCGGATGCAAGTGTACGTGCGTTGTAGGTACAGATCGTCACCATAGTTCTTCGTAATCCAGGTAGCTTCTCGTCCTACACAACGTTGCGAAATTGTTGGCTCTTTCGGGATCGGGGGAATGAGTCTCGTTTTTTTATTGTGTTTAGCATTTTGATACCCATGAATAGCTTGCTGGGCTCTGAACGTGGGGGCTGGGTATACTCACGGGTAGCTTGCCAGTGTCTCACAGAGTGAACATGGAGCTTATTTTTTGGAGGCCACTCCTAACCGGCTCCCATGTACTTCCCTGTCACTTGGTTGCAGGCTTTTGGCCGAATTGACTCGTAGAATACAATCCGCATAAAGCGAGAACGCACCCACACACGCATGCATGAATACGCCTAGCAAATACAGAAAGTATGTGCCAAATCGGCGCAGCAGAAACAGGGAGTCCATGACCTGGATCCACCTGCGTCTCAGGAAAGCAAAGGTCGCCTTTGGTCGCGATTAACCCCCTATCTGCCACCTGGGGACGCGCCACGTAGCCTCGCGACTAGCCTGCTCGAGATCCCTCATGTGAGGGAAATCCGTGGCATAAGGAAATAGGTGCAATAATAAGAGGCATTTAATTTCCACGGCTGGCTTTCTATTAACCTCAAAATTGAGCAGTAATCATTTATATTTTTGTTAAGCAAATACCAGGTGTTATTTTATTGTTTATTCAAAAAGAAGCTGATAATGAGGCATTAGTCCCTGTTGGTTCATTTTCGGATTTTTAGAAATAATCCAGAATGCCTCAAAAATTTTGCGCGCTTGTGTTTTCGACTTCTGTGCGAGGATCGTCACTTCTACCTCAAAACCGTCCCCGTTATGCCTCTCTGTCCTATGCGTGCCCAGTGGGGTACTTGGTCTCACTTTATGTTTGCCGACTAGGTGTTCTTTTATACGGACGCAAAGTGGTCTACCCGTTTCGCCAATGTATCCGTCTCCACGTGACAAGAAATTCGTCTCAGTGGAAGATTCATAGAAAGCGGTGAGTATGCGATGAAGCTATTCTGTGTTCAATGAAATTGAAATCTTGATTTAGCGTTTTCTCTGTTTGGTTATGAAGGTGTTTGGTCGGGTACATTGCTGTCAACTGGACCTTTCCAGGCTCTGAGGAAGGCGAAATCCGCCGAAACGTCAGCTTGTGCGAAGAAAGAATACGATAAAACCTCGCATTAACTCAATAAGAATATAAAAAAATAGGCATTTATTTCAATCGCGATAACAACTTGTATGGGTCAGTTGTTGCCACTTCGACTCGCACGTGGAATCGACCCTGCGCCCGTGGCCCACCAAGCCTTCCATCCCTCCGGGGTAGGCAAATTGGTACCAGACTTGTCGGAGAGTATACCTGCACTGACTCGATACATCGGCAGACCACTGCGACCACCACAAAGGCCAGATATGCATTTAATCACTTCCAGCGATACTTAACGAAGTCGAATGCATGGCGCATCCCTCAGGGATTGATCAACGCCGAGAGCTTTATCCTTTATCCTTTATCCTTTATAGGCCACTTATAAGGCGAAAAAAGCATATCTCATGAACTTGCTTACAAGCTCTTAAATGTTATTTTAAATGCAGCTGCTACTTTAAAAAGAGAAAAGTCACTTGCATCGATAAGAAGTATATGAAACATCATAGATATTATCACAATGATGCTGAGATATTTCCAAAACTCTGGACCACGGGTGTCAGCGGAGGTTATCGAACGTGTTATTACCGTTTCCGGACGCGAAACCACACACACACACACACACACACACACACACACACACACATTTTTGACGAAGCGCAGAAGCATCAGTTGATTCCAGAGGGCATGCTGAAGCTGTTTCTCAGTGTTTGTCGCAATCTGTACTTCTCTAACCCAGTGGAAGACTCATAGAAAATGGTGAATGTGCAATTAATCTATTTTATGAAACGATGCTGAGACATTTGCAAAATTCCGGACTGCCGGTGTCTGCGGTGGGGAACGAACACTTGAACACAATATCACCCTCTCCAGTGGCTAAGGTGTTCCCTACCACATGATGCGGGTCCTTCGTTTCGCCTTTCCCTCGGGTAGTTTTCTAGTTTATCATAAATATATAATAGGTGATAAAACCAGAAAATTGAACTGATGTGATTGCGAAAGGACTTTGAATAAAATAGGAACTTGGAACTATCTATGTAGAAGCAAGCGTGTGAAAAGGAGACTACACCAAAGGTGTTTCGGTTTCATCGAAATATCCTAAAAACTTACGGCGATGGTCGACTTGCTTATAGGTGAATCCATTTGTTGACATCGAGCCAATACTTGAGACTTTAATGCTGACGACGACAAACACTGTGATATCTGCAACCTTGTTTTAAATTTTCTTTGTTTCACAATGATGTATGCTCTATTGCAGCGCAGTGGTTAGAGGTGACCTACGATACACAAGTGATTATTGGTGACAAGTGACCAATGCTGTAGGGCCAACAAGCCCTACACCAGTCTGTGGTCGATCGACGAAATGGTAATAGACCCAACTGGAAGCGTAGTAGCAATTCGGAGTTAGTACATGAATAGGCCACAGCAAATCATTTGTGTGGATAAAATAAGAATTGGTTCGCCTCTACAAATGAATGGAGCCGAATGCGCGAAGCATATTAAAAGATTGGTGAACCGGAATGCCTTATTTGCTGCTCATATTCAAATCCTCCTAACTCTGACAGTTACCAAAAAATATCTGCACCTGCACTGTGTTGACAAGGCCTCCTGTTGTGGCGTATTGATGCTGCCGGTCACATTTCTCTTCCGTTGCTTGTATGTCGTTAGATTTTTCGTTTTCGATTTTTTCGTGTTCTTCTGCGCCAGAAGCACTAACGCTTTGATCGTAAGAATCATCTTAATGCAAAATATTTTAAAATGAAGAAATCATTCATAGCGCACGGCTCTGATAACGATTAGCTGACAGCGTTAAATCTCCGCTACGCTGAAGTGCATGCGGCTAAATCATTTTCATGATAAATCTGTAAATTTGTTCCTACGAACGGTCCTTTTTAGCCGACATGAGGTTGGCCTTGCTGTTGGACCACCCTACCGTCGTTCACGAGGGATTCATCACTTTATGATATTTTAATAGTGATTCGTTTAAGAAAAACTCAAATAATTAGCGTGGTTTTACCTAAAACACTTGAAAAAACCTCATACTTGAGCCAATGGGACACCTGTATAGACCTATTATGAAATCGATTGTATTCTAAAAATTTATGGTAAGTATAGGCTAAAAAAGGCGATTCACTGAGTATGAGCAATCGGAATAAACTTAAAGAACTAAGAGCACAGTGAAATGAGAAATGATGGTAGCGGTAGGTAATAAGAGAAATGCAATAAATAACGAGAAGTGAGCTTATGCATAAATAAACATTCAGTCAAATATTTAACAAAACTATATAGGGTATAAGCAGAGGAAATTTTAGGAAATGAGACCTTTTTGGGATTGAGTAAGTTGATGAGTTGATGCCAGAAGTCGATCGATAACCGATGTTTCCATTACGGCCGTTGATTGATCACAACCACCTGTAAGCATAAGGAACTTTTAGTGCATTTCTCATTGGTGTTGCACAAAAAAAGCAAAGAACAATGAAGTTTCGTTCTCAAAGAGACGTTCTGAATAATCCATGTAAAGTAAGTTGTTGCTTCTCCGCAGTAAAATATTAATCAATAAAATTTCTGGATTATCCAGGAGGCGCCCTCCAACACACACCTGTAATCGATCCCCGCGTCCATGGCCCACCAAGTCATTCATCCCTCCAGGGTCGGCAAACTGGTAGCAGACTTGTCTGGGAGGATAATAGCTCTGAGTGGATACATCGGGAGAGCATCGTGAGTCATTGTAAAGACCAGATATGCATTCAATCATCTCCAACGATGCTTAATGAAGTCGAATGCATGGCGCATCCCTCAAGTATAGGTCAACGCTAAGAGCTTTATCGTTTATCCTTTTGTCCAAATATTCGAGCTTCATAATGCTACGAGGTTAAACCAATGCTATTTAAGTGTCGATATCCATAAATAAAATATATCAATAAACAAACAGTGATATCGGCTTGGGCATCCGAATGATTCGAAGGTCAGTTCAATGAATGAAAGTAAGGAAACACGTTATTTTAGTTAAAAAAGTGATAGTAAAGCAGTCACTCTATTTTTATGTTACATCATTGGACTGGAAGCTTATGAGGTAAAGAGGATATTTATTGTGGTAATTGAGCTATGATCTGCTGACATCCGTATTTTTTATTTTTGCCTTTATTTACGCGTGTGGCGCAGTGGTTGAAGGCGTCACTGCGACACGCACGTGGAATCGATTCTTGCGCCCATGGCCCACCAAGCGTTACATCCCTCCGGGGTTGACAAATTGGTGCCAGACTTGTCTAGGAGGATAGCAGCACTGGCTCGATACATCGGCAGGCCACCGCGAGTCATTATAAAGGCTAGATATGCA
This sequence comes from Angiostrongylus cantonensis, assembly GCA_009735665.1. Lineage (NCBI taxonomy): Eukaryota > Metazoa > Nematoda > Chromadorea > Rhabditida > Metastrongylidae > Angiostrongylus > Angiostrongylus cantonensis. The sequence goes on from MQTX01000200.1 coordinate 272,639, forward strand.
TTCAATCACCTCCAACGATGCTTAATGATGTCGAATGCATGGCACATCCCTCAAGAATCGATCAACGCTGAAAGCTTTTAGAGCTTTTAGCTTTATTTACATGACTAGAAATCACACACTGCGCGGATCTCAGCAATTCTACACGCGATTTTTTGTCTGCCCTCCACAATGGTCACGGGAGCTGAGAGATTTCAACCGCTGACTCAGAATTTTTAGTTTTCTGAATGCCGTTCTTAATGCCAGTCTAGTCGGATCTTCCTAGAAGACAGGGGTAGTAATGTCAGGGTCTTCGCAGGTCTTCACCTCTGCTAGTGGCAGCTTTTGTGAATCGCACCCGGTTCCTTCCAGATAAGGATGGAGGATAAAGCGCCCGATGTTGATCAATTCCTGAGAGACGTGTCATGCATTGGACTTCATCAAACACACTTAAAGTGACTGGGTTCAGTTTTGCCATTTTTTTTTAATCAGAATCAGAAAATACAGAGTGATTTGTGGTGGACTACTGATGAACTACGTCAGCGCTGCTATCCTCCTAGACCAGTCTGGCACTACGTTTTTTTGGTAAACCCTGAATCAGAATCGAACTAATTACAATACGTGCAGTGTAGGGCACCTCTAAGTACTGACTTCACGACATGCGCTTTACTATAGCCATTAATATCCGCTTCCGTTCTACACAAGTCTGGACTCAATTTCTACGGATGGACGGCTTTGTGGATGGTTGAACAAGGGCTCTGTCAGTAGTGAATGCCTCTACCACTGTTCTCTCAACGCCTCTTTTTTTGAACGCGAAAAATTGCCTAAGTATTTTACTAATAATTTTCTGTACAGCTGAGCTAACACGAGGTTAGTAGCAAGTACGACTGCAATAGGACGCATTGTCCTCCTAAAGTAGAGCATAATGTAGGCAGGAATCGATTAACACCCGTCCTGTACAAAAGAGCACCGCGGACAGATTCTTCCTTCGTGCGGTGTTCCCTCTATTGAATTCGACTCAAGGCGGTAACGAACACCCACATCGCAACAATGACCAGGTGTCGGCCATCGAGTTGAATCAATGGCGCTCTGAGGAAGGCAAAGTTACCGAAATTTTAGCAGATTAAAAGTTTCTGTGCCAACCTCGTGTCACCTTAGTCATACACAAATCGATTGATTATTGTTACCGAAGTTCAATGAAAGTCAGCTTTTAAGACATTATTTCTAATCCATTTCCTTCGAACGGTTTACTCCCCATCGTGGCTGGGAAGGGTTCTTAGGTGTCGGGTTACGGTGTACAGCGACAGGATTCGTGCCCCCAGCACGGTCTTCCTAGCTGAGGAATCCGGCGTTGCATCTGAAGCTCAGCTGAGAGTAAGCGAATACCAGGATCCAACGTTGCTCTGATATCAAGTTAGTCGCATGGTGGCAAATTTCCCTCTGACCCACAACGCGAATGCCTGTCGTGGTGACGACTTGGATCAAACTCAGGCTTTGCTAATCTCAGGACTCCAGGTAACCACAATAGCTGAACCAGGAAAACTCCGAAAAAATGGAAACCTGAGGCTCACATAACTAGTGAAGACAGATCACCAAGTGTCCAAGCAAGTGAGTATTTGTCTAACACTTGGAAATCCAGGCCCTTGTGCATATAACATTCGTATTAGTCAAAAAGTCCAATAATAAACAAGAATTTCGTAAAAAAACACCCTGAGTTGGATTTACTTACACGTAATTTTAGCGCTTTCTTTTAGGTTACTGAAATTTTACCGATCGCCGATGAAAGGTAAATAGTTTTTGGTTCACATCATTCCTTTCTCAACTTACTTGAGAACTTTTATCATTGTGATCGGCAGCTGACCAAATCAGTTTGTACCTGCAGCTTGTATTTCGTATGAGTATAAATATGACAAGAGTCACTCAGAAATCGCCTCACACCTCTCTTTCCTGTCCCCCTTCTATCCTTTATTTTCCATTCAAGACCACTTCTTTTCGTTTTTCTTCGTTCACTAATCAATATCGTTCAATTTATTCGAATAAGACGGAGTGAAATTAGAAAGCCAGTTCATCACGACGATAGCGCAACGATGTGCTTGTGATCGCCTTCGTCGTCAAGTCGCTCAAACAAAAGAGTGAGTTCATAGATGAAGCTCAAGAACGTACCGCCCTCTAGTTCAGCTTTAACAGAGCTCAAACCCAATGCGTCTACACAATTTGAGAAGCTATCACCATTCTCACTGTAACCGTCACATGTAGACAGCACTCTGAAAATGAAAAAATGATCTCTGATTTTGTGAAAAGCAATGAATTCTATATCATTTTATCTTCTTTCCGCTCTAAGACCTTGTGATAATGTTGAGGGTTTTGGTTGGGTTTGGGTTTTGGTTTGATTCATGGTGAAAGACAATACTGCACGATTTGCCTACGCTTTTTTTTTCTTGAGAATTTTGGCGAGTAGGCACAGCATTTCAGCAAGGATTCTGGAAAAATGTTTAATCTCCATAGTAAAACCATTTCGGCTACAAATGTCATGATTTCTACTACGGCATATTGCAATTTTATTGGATGCGCTTCACCCAGGTCCTTCATTCGTTAGTGTTATGTATCCCTTTTGTCTTTAAAAAAAGTGCTATAAAGTGGTTTTTAGGTTAGAATGCGATAGATAATGTTCTAGATCGATTACGATAGAAAGTTTTTATGTGCTGTCCGGTTGAAAAACCTATGCTGTGGCGAACTCTCAAGCGTATACCATCCTTATTTGCTTAGCAAGCTTTATGACCCGTCATCAGGGAAAGCCGTGCTGATCATACTTGACACAAGTATCGTTGGACTGGCATTTTGTTGACCGAGCAAAACTCCTTCAAAAACGAGACCACGTATTACGTACCACGTGCTCACGTGTTCTAACAAAGACAGTAATAATTTCTGGTACTGGTTCACTCTTAGCTGCATCTTTGGGTGGAAAAATAGAACTTCATCTCAACTTGGCAGCCGATGCAGTGAGGAAGAATTCCCGCTGTGCAACATTATAGTCTGACAACCAGGAAGCCTCATCAGCAATGAAGAGGCTATGAACCGCGAAGAAGTTCTTTGTCCAACTTTAATTTTAAGAAACTTCTGCCATCGAGGTCAACCACAAGTAATCGCAACATTACCGCACTGTTGTGTTTGAAAGCCAATTAATGGTTAGTCAGCAGGGTAGCGTGCTACTTTCGAGCTTATTCTAAGATTATTGCAATATTTAAATTCCAATGAACTAATTCGTCTTTTAGAGAAGGTAGTGAAGTACCACTTTCATAGAGACGATGACGAACATTTACAAAGCAGCAAACATTCTGGGTTTGAAGTAGCATAATGGCCATTTTGACTAGCAAGATTATTGCTTTCGATCAATCAATGCTAAATGACTACCACATCTTTCGTTAACCTCCCAACGGTTTACTGCCGCATCGTGGCTGGGAGGTGTTCCTGGGTGTCGTGCTGGGATGTACAGCGGATTCCTCTCCCCAGCAGGGTCTTCTAAGCTGAGAAGGAGTCCGGCGTTTCCATTAGGAAGGCTAGCTAAGAGTAAACCAATGCTGGGGTCCACCACCGTCTTGGCATCAAAGTAGCATGGTGGTAAATCTCCTCTGATCCACAACGGCCTGTCTACCTGTCGTGGTGATGACCTGGGCAGACTTTTGTCAAGCTGTCCTCGGAACTCCAGGGAACCACGATGGCTTAACCAGCAAATCTCCGAAAAGTGGTGATTATGCTGGGGCCCGCACTACAAGTGCTGGAGGGCCGTTCAAGTATCAAGTATCCTTCATTAAGAAGATAGCTTCTACCAGTCTAAATTACCACGAGCGATCTTTGCGATCATGATAAATTTAGACAATCTGTTCATTCCATCCAATCAACCCTGGTGAGTTCCTCATACGACTTCATAAAACCAATAATGACATTGAATCCACTGCTATTAATTATGTCATTACTAGTAATTAACAGTTTATAGTTTCTTTTTTAAGACCTGTCTTCACGTCTAGTGTGCGGATTCCAGTACTTCTCACATTAGATTCGTTTCCTCGCATCTATTATCCCCGAATGTCTTTAAACTCCTATGTGTGGCTTCGGCTGCTGCTTGAGGATTTTTATTTTATCATGAATGTCGTAGAATGCTGGTCCGGTATATTATCTCTGAAGTCTTGAGATAGCTATGCTGGATCGTTCCCAATTGGACTGCTGCAGAGAACTCTTTTTCCCAGACAAGTCCGGAACCAATTTCCCGAGCCCGAGGGATGAGAGCTTTGGCTGGTCTGGAGTGTAATCAAACTAGCACAATGCTCATGATGTTGCACAGGGATGAATCTTGCCAAAACCAGCGCTAGTCCATACCCTTTCAACCGTGGACATCCCATCGTTTGTTGTTGTTCTATGGAAACGAGCTTTATGGTCAAGCTCGTGTTACGGAGGACATGAGCGCCGTAGGACCTTCTAGCACCTCAGTTTTTTAAGTTCAGAAAATATTCGGTGCTTTTCCTCTCGCATAATAAACGTTGTGGTGGGCGGAGTCTTCTCGTTTTGATCGCATATACGCATGCGCACCCATACACACTTGCTTGAATATGATTACTTGCATATGAAATGTATAACTGAATCCAGCACAGCGAAGATGTTAAGCGCATCCCTTTTCCACTAGATAGTAGGTGAAACATTGTGAATTCAACTACAGTCTCAGCTTAACTGAGTTCATACCGATGTGGCCTCTCCAGATCAGTTTCGCTGACGGATGATTGCCGATGGCACTGGCCGATAAAACAAGCTGAGAGACAGACGAAACGAAGGACCCACATGGTGTGGTGGTGTACGCGTTAGCCCTCAGAAAGAGCAATAGCGCGTTCGCTCCCCACCGCAGACACCTGCAGTCCGGAGTTTTGTAAATATCTCAGCAGCGTTGTGGTTGTATTTCAATGACAGTTGAACATAGAATAGCAACTTTTTCACAGAGTTAAACAGCTCACAGATTATCTTTGAGATAAGGATCGAGCCATGACAGGTGCGAAAAGTAGCACCAGCGAATCGGTGTCACAAAGTTCTGCTTAATGGCCGTCTTCAGTTCCTTTCTGTACCGATCTCGCAGTTGTAACCAGCGTTTCTTGGCGAAATCTCCTGAATTCAACGAAAGCTGTCATGGCGCTATTCGAGTGCACACTTATTACTGAACAGCCAAAATATTAAGCGCACATCATGTTCAATATTCTGTCAATATGACGCTACAAAATCGCATTATGATCAGAAGTACAAACTATTTAAGCTTGAGCTTTCATCATGCGCAATCAAGTATTAATTTGTAAAACTTTTTTTTGCTAAATCTCAAGGAGAGAGAATGATTTTTAACAAATCACCTCTAGCATAACGTATTTGTTGAATAAGCTACCAACTAAATACAAGAAGTGCGCCAAATAACTTTTCACACCAAAATAAAAAGTTAGAACATGCTTACTTACTTGATATTTGAACGGCCCGTCCTCACCGTTGTTCGGGCACCAGCATAATCTCCATTTTTCGGAGATTTGATGGTTAAGCCATTGTGATTTCCTGGAATCCCAAGGTCAAACTGGTCAAAGTCTGCCCAAGGTCTTCGCCACCACGGGCAGTAGCAGCCCCTGTGGATCAAAGGGAGATTTGCCACCATCCGACTAAATTGATACCGTGACGGTGGTGGATCCTGGTATGTGTTTACTCATAGCTAGGCTTTTTGATGGAAATGCAAATGAATGAAACGCTTTCTCAGCTTAAGAAACCCTGCCAGGGAATAAATTCCTGTTGCACATCACAGTTCGACACCCAGTAACACCTTCCAGCTACGATGAGGCGGTAAACCATTGGGACGGTTAGAACAAGCATGCATTGAAATATATGCACGTGGTCCAATATGCCCGCACAATGATACAATAATATCAATACCTCGGTCTACATGTGTCTCAATGTTATTTCCATTCTGGGTGTCGACGAACCTGAGCAGTTAGTGTCGACGACCGAGGCGATATTCTCCCAAATTCGCATTCGTTCCATCGTATCACCACTGCCTCGTTTCGAGTGATTGTAAAGACAGGGATGTTTTTTCACTTCCGCGATCAGCCTTGCATTAAAAGCCGGGTGGAAGGACATTTTCTCACCTGAAATTTCAATCAAGCTCTCATTGCAGTAAACAAACCAAAAATGCTTTAAAAATCATTGAGGTGAAATAATGAACGAAGATAGGATATAAAGAGTTCGGCGTTGACCAATTCGTTAAAAATGCGCCACACATCAGACTATATCAAGAGGTTTAATGCACATTCCGCTTGCACATAATGATAATGATTTATTTGGTGTACGGATATATCAAATTAATGCTCCATTTAAGTATGTATTGAGTTTGTGGATGCTAGAGCGATGGGGAGATTGGTATGATAGGGTAAAGGATAAAGGATAAAGCTCTCGGCGTTGATCCATCCCTGAGGGATGCGCCATGCATTCGATTTCATTAAGTATCGTTGGAGGTGACTGAATGTATAGCTGGATTTTACAACGACTCGCAGTGACCTACCGTATCGAGCTAGTGCTGCTATCCTCACAGACAAGTCTGATACTAATTTTTCGACCTCGGACGGATGGAAGGCTTGGTGGGTGCCATGGGCGCGAGAACCGATTCCACGTGTGTCGCAGTGGTGTCTCCAACCACCGCACCACATTATACATTTATATCTTTTTAAATTTCGATTTCTTATATCCTGTGATTACTGTAAGCATATCTTTGCTTAGACGGAACTTTTTGAAAGAAGACAGAATCAATTAAGTTATACAAGTTTTTCAAGAGGAGGTATATATTTATTCAACCGCGTAGAGTGAAGTTCAAGTTTTCTAGAGGTTGGCAGCTTCAGCAAAAACATGAGCATTAGGGATTTTCCTATTAAGGGACTTGTCAATACTATTTAGGAAACCACGACCTTTTGGTTTATCCGTTTTGAGAAGAAGAATCCAGTTCGGTAAACACTTGGCTTACAGGCTATGCTTAGAAAAAATTTCTCTCTTCGGCGAATTTTTTCACTTCTTTTTGTTTTTTCTAGCGGTGCAAATAAGTTTTGATTGATGGTTTAAGCTGATGGAAGAGATTTGGTGGTGAAAAAAGCCGGAAATGATGTGGTTTTAGTTTTTTCGTTAAAATTTTTTCCAAATCGCCGATTTTCAGTTCTTCTATTCTTGTTTAGGAAACGCGAGGTGTTGTTTTATTCCCTTATTTACGCACAAACTGACGCTTCGGCGGATTTCGCCTTCCTCCGAGCCTGGAAAGGTCAAGGCGACCGCAGTCTACTCTGCCAGACATCTCCGTAACCAAACATGGAAATGCTAAAGCAAGATTCCAGTCATGTTGTACACAGAATAGATTCTTTACATGCTCACCACATTCTACATTCTATAAGTCATTCACTGAATATGTTACGTGGAGATCAACTGCACCGAGTTCACATGGAAGTGTCATGTGTTCCTCCCATCAGAATAAGAGCTTTAAATACTGCCCAATATCAAGCGTGATTATGGGCATTTATCCCTACGGTTCATTTTCGGATTCTTGAAATTAGTCTAGAATGCTTCGAGAGTTTTGCGCGCTTGTGTTTTCGATTCATATGCGAGGATCATAACTCCCACTTCAAAATCTTCCGCGTTGTATTTGTGTCCTATGCGTGCCTAGTGTAGTATTTGGTTTAAGTTTACCGATTAGGCGTTCTTTCATACGAACGCAGAGTGGTTTACCCGTTTCGCCAATGTGTTGGTCCGCGCACCCTTTGCAAGAGATCAGATAAACTGTAACCGAGCTCGTGTAATCACCTAATGCAATGCCTACTTTCATTCGAATCACGTCCTAATGCAAGAGAAGAAAACGTATTGGTTAGCTTTTTTCTCAAGGACTACTTATTACGAAGTCCTTTGATATTTATTATGCCGGCTTTTCTGTCATTAGTTTTGTAAGTTTTATTTAAACAATCACTTACTTCAAAATGATTAAATGTACAACTTTTTGTTCAGTGAGCAGAAGCGGTTATAACAGAAGAGAAGAGAGAAACAAAAGTTGTCGGAAAAGGTATCGTAAGTATGTTTTAGAGTGACACAAAGATTTCTTATCCGTCTAATGAATGACGCAAAATAAATAAGGAAAATCTCTGGAAATCGGAACCAGTAAACTCGTCCACTATGCGGCGACATCGCCAGGCGCCTTTTAGACAGTTTGTGAAAAACGTGTATATATGTTTATACCAGTCTGTATGTTTGTACGTATGTCTGGCACGTTTGCGTCATATGTATATATGTGTGTAAGTAAATATAAATCCATATATATATATATATATATATATATATATGCTTTGGAAAAGCGCGTGTGGCGCAGTGGTCAGAGGCGTCCTGCAGCGCACACATGGAATCGAACCCGCGCGCATGACCCACCATGCTTTCAATCTCTCCGTGGTTAGCAAATTGGTACCAGACTTGTCTGGGAGGATAGCGGCACTGGCTCAATTCACCGGTAGGCCACCGCGAGTTATTGTAAAGGTCATATATGCATTCAATCACCTCCATGCGATGCTTGATGAACTCCAACGCCTGGCGCACCCTCAGGGATTGATCAACACCGAAAGATTTATCCTTTTTGCATATATACACTGGCATGTGTGTGAATAAGAGTGTATACATGCATGTATACCAATATATATGCACACATATATACATAAAGGATAAAGGATAGAGCTCTCGGCGTTGATCAATCCCTGAGGAATGCGCCATGCATTCGACTTCATTAAGTATCGTTGGAGGTGATTGAA
>MQTX01000200.1:281553-295826 GCA_009735665.1 Angiostrongylus cantonensis
TTTCTGGCACGGTTCTTGCTATCAAGAAGCATGAGCTTTCGTAAAATGAGTTCGATAGCTTTTTCCTGATATGACGCTGATTTTGATGATTAAATGTCATGTACATTTTCAAGCGTTGTCAGCACCCTCATTTATCACTGAGTTTAACGAACAGCAGCTTTGCGTAAAAATCTTATTTCTGAAGTTAAATAGTTTTAAAATGATACATTATTCTCGTTAGCAAGATGTTCGTTCCAGTAAACGAACACGTATAAAGCATGAAAAGGCGAACCTATGGCGATGATCATTCCCTCAGGGACTCATGGAATCAAGGCATCTATTGCAGTTTCAGTAAAGGGAAACAAATATTTGATTAATGAGGGCAGGATAAGAAGAGATATAATAAGAAAATAAAAAGAAAACTAAGCAATGAATTGAATGAAAGTGAATTTACAAAAGTACTGCTTCGATACGGTATAGACGATTGGTTGTCAGAAAATATCATTCAGAAAATTCTTAACAATCACGTTAGTTAGTGGAAGTGTGTCATAATGACAATGTCTGAATCGATGGCAACTTTAACAGACATTCAGATAATCACAGAAAATTGCGAACTCGCTAAACGGAATCGAATCGAAAAACTTTCGGGATGAGAAATGCCATGGAAAGCCTTCTGTAGAAGAATCTGCCAGCTAAGTTATAGGAAAGATTTTTGATTAATCGGATGGGTTACGAAGAAAAAATGCCTCACAATGTGATAAAGCAATGATCATAAAAATACAATCGCAAACATAGCTACCGCGGTCTGGAGATTTCTGAAAAGTCCATTTAAAGTGCTAGTGATATTGAAGGCGCTTTAGAGAAAAACCAACGACGACCGGTAATTACAGTAGCTCCGCATTGAGAAGCAGCCGTTTTCCATTATACCGTAACCCTTTCATATGTCAAGAGATGATACTATGTTAACAAATTTACACAATTTGAATATGATTTTCACAGTGATTAGTGATATGAAAGAATTCCGAATTCCGTTATTTTTTCGCTGGACTGGTAGGATAACTATTTCACAAAAATGTTCCGATCGTTCTGGAGATGCTCGTGCATTTGGCGTATATGCAACGGAAATCATGAAGGATGGAGATGATTTGGTGATTGAAGAATGAGAAAAGAAATCAGTTTACAGCTTAAATTCGATCGATGCAGTGAAAAAATGACGTCATTTTTGTTTCGTAAGCAGTTGTTCTTGATTTTTTCAATATAGCACTTTTCTGTTTTATCCCGATATTCTTGGAAATAAATGAGGCACTATTATTTTGTATCCTAATATTTTTGGGCCAAATTGAAAACTTTACCTTCGTCAATATGAAAAACGTTCCTAATTACTCTTAAAGTTTGACGTAGGTCCATTAATAAAACATCTACCTATCAAAGATGAACATTTGTTCTTGTCGTATTTAACAAGTTTCTTTTAGTTAGGGGCTGCTCTATTTCAAAGAAGAGCATCTCGAAAAGAGTTGGAATAAAATTACACTCTGTGAAAGCAAGGAGGATTAATTTAAAGCCAATTTAAGTATAACGAGGATTTTTTCAACCAAGGCTTATGAGGTGCTCTCAAAACGAATGGAACACTTTGCATTATTTCTCGTTTTCACCTCTTTAGATTTACCACTATAAAATAAGTGGAGCAAAACATTGTGGCTTTCTCATCGAAACGAAAGAAACTTTATAGAAGATCCGACGTTATCTTAACGGTAATTTTTACAGTAAGAAACTCACTTCAGTGTACTAGACTTCTTGCTTGTTTGCTGGAAGCTCTGATGACGCAGGCCGATCGTCGGTCAGAACGACTTGACTAGTTGTTGTGCTCAAATCGATATTCCGTATAAGTCGGAAAATAGTGGTCGGCGCCGGGGGCTGACCCAGGAACCTGCGGATTCCGGTTGAGACCGGGCGTACCCCTTCAAAGCATCGCACCGTTCACGTCGCACTCTCTGGTACACGCTGGCTGTTCTGCGGCCTCACAACCGGTCGCCCACATTCGGACGGTTCTACTTGAGTCTGATCGAGGCACGCTCTTCCCAGTCTGTGCTATGTCATGAACGGGTTTCCGTTCTGGCTCCGTGTTCTGTCAGCTGGTGATGGTTACTTCGCTCGTCCGGATTCCATAACCAGAACACGACCGCCGCTAGGGAATCACAGAAAGTGTTAGAATAAGCGCTTTGTTTCGGTGGAAAATTATTTAGTAAATGTATTGCTAAGGTGTTTAATTATCAAAGCATCTACGTTTTCTTCATTGACTAGTTTTACATTCCACAGGTACGGTAGCTTTACATCAATAAAACTTGGTATAAACAGCAACGATAGAAAAAGGCCAGCTGGAGTGTGAAGGTCAGTGTAAGAGAAATTTTTATCTAATCTGAAGATTTCACTGTGGTTGTTGCTTAGCAATCTTGTGAAATGGTCTATAAAAGCAGAGGTTAACTAATTAGATCTTAACACTATTGAGGTCGCATGTAGCGCAGTGGTCGGAGGGGCCCGCAATACAAATGGGATCGATCCACGCTCCCCAAGCCCACCAAGCCCTCGATCCCTCTCGACTTAGGCAACTTGGCATTAGACTTGTCTAGGAGAATAGTAGCACTGGTTCGATACATCGGTGGGCCACTTCGAGTTACTGTATGGCCCAGTTATGCATTGAACCACCTTCAAAGACGCTTTATGGAGTCGGATGCATGACGAATACATCAGAGAAAGATCAAGGCCGAGAGCTTTATCCTTTTGTTTTTTTTACCGTTGAGGGTGAATTGTGAAGACATTCCTTATCCGGAATAATCTCTTAGGTTTAACTGGAAACTCTTAAATATTCTAGTACAGTAGTCTTATGTGCGCCACTTCACCACCATTGCTCTAGTACTCTAATACTCTAGCCTTTTCCTACTTTTAAACCCTTGAAACTTACATGTTTTTTAACTTAATTCCTTTTTTGACTAAGCTTTCTAAAACAGAGTCAAAATGTGTAATATTGTACTAGTATGAATACTTTGTTTTCTTGTTCAGCAATCGCGAGGTTGTTATACAGCATACATTTACTTCCATAGAAAAACACACAATACAATACAACACAACAGTAGCTGACGTTTCGGCAGTATCGCCTTCTTCAGAGCCGCTTTTTTACATGACTTCCAATGAGGAAGGTAAGAACAGCTGATTATAGTCGCATATGGTTGATGCTCTGAAGAAGGCGATACTGCCGAAGCGTCAGCTACTGTTGTGTTGTATTGTATTGTGTGTTTTTCTATGGAAGTAAATGTATGCTGTATAACAACCTCGCGATTGCTGAACAAGAAAACAAAGTATTCATACTCCAATGCCGAGGTTAATAGAAAGTCGATCCTGGGAACTGTTACAAAAATTGTACTAGTATTTGTATTATTCGTATAAAAAGAGAAGAAAAAATTAAGACGTTTCCAGAGCGAGGTCTGGGGAGTCATGCAGGCATATTTCAGCCATTATTCTGCTTTTTCCTTTTGTGGTACCTTTTGGTGCATCGTATATACCTGACCAACTGAGAATGCGTCTGGTAAAATGAATAGTTCTTTGAATAACTGAGATAATAAAGAAAAGAGGTTATCGACTAATGAGATGGTTAAACGAACAGACGTGAACGAAAACGATGCCGTTGGTGATGCTGAGTGCAGATGGAAGCATGCCTAGCTGTCTAGTCGTGGAATGATCATCGGTTAAGACAGGTTTCCGACGACAGCCTCGTCACACGCTTTCCGGCAGGTAGAATAGAGACTCTCAGGGGAAACTACTGCTCCCGGTTACAAATTCTTCTTCAGCAACAAGTTTGCTTTTAATGTCAGTAGCAGCATGGCAGCGAAGTATATGCCGAGAATCGTTATCGGGTTCCCGACTATAAAACACGAACTTGTTGGCTTTATGACAAAAACGCTCTTAAAAAATTTTCTATGCCTAATTTTTTTCAGGACTACTATCAATACAAAGCGCTGAATGTTCCCGTTGCTAGCTTTATTTATAATGTCTGAAATCCTACATACTGGGAAGCAAGCATGCATATACACATACACATACACATACACACATAAACACACACACACACACACACACACGCAAACATGCGAAGCATGTACGCTAGCCAGAATGACTTCACAGCTTTGTTGTTACTGATCGTTAAAACATCTGAAATTGTTCGTGCCATCGTTCAAGGATAAGGGGGTGTGTGCTGGGTGCAATGGTTGGAGGCATCCTGCAACAAACATAGGATCGATCTCACCGCTCCTGACCCACCAAGCCTTCCAACCCTCCGGGGTGGGTAAAATGGCACCAGACTTGTCTTTTAGAAAGTAGCACTGGTTCGGTACAACGGTAGGGCACCGCGAGTCATTGCAAAGGCCAGATATGCATTCTATCACCACCAAATATTGCTTAATGAAGTCGAATGCATGATCCATCCCTCAAAGATTTGTCAACGCCGAAAACTTTTTCGTTTTATTTTACCGTTTAAGGATAGGCGTACGTTACCTCGTTGCCTGCCTGTAGTGGACACGCTAGCTCTTCACATAAAGATCTTCTAAAGTCCATCGATCGTTGCCATTCTAAAATCCTGATGACGACCTCTTGTCCACCAATCAAGAAAACATTGATTATTGATCAACACTGAGACCGAGAGAACGCTGCTTGCTCAAACTAGAATATTCCTATTACTGTCTATTTCCGTTTTGACGTAATCTAGTTGGGTACCCGTTTATAGTGAAGACTTCAAATTTCTCCGTGAGGAATTCTTATGCTCTGCTTAATGTTACCGTCCTAAGATATTCGTGCTACCATTCGTTTCCGGATTAACATGCATTAGTTGTTAGGTCACAGATCGGCTCAGCTCAAGTGTGCACGATATGCTCTTTATTAGTTTATGGATATCATCACTGTCGCAATGTTTGCTTATTCGCTACCTCTCAAAGGACGCTCTTCTTGCGTGTTCTTCTATATGTCAAGAGGAGAGATACACACAAACTGACATACTTGCTCAGCGTTGTTCTCACAAAGCGAATCATCAGAAGTTTGTTCTCTATCGTAAAGCAGAAGAGAAAGAGGCATTTGGAAATAAATGAATGGTCATCTCTTTACGAATAATATGAACAAAGTAAATTATTACAGTTGCAATCGAAGGGATACTGCTGTTTTTTGTTGGTTTTTATATCAAGAGTTTTTTTCTATTTTATATGACCCGTCTTCATGTCTACCATTCGGATCTCAGCACTTCCCACATTCGATTCGTTTTCCCTCGTTCATTGTCCATGAAGATCTTTCAACTTTACGTGTAGCCTCGGTTGTTGGTTGAAGATTTCCACTTCATCTTGAATGTCGTAGAATGATGGTCGAGCAATTCTCCCTGGAGTACTGAGATAGACGGACTGGAGCGTTCCTAATTGGATTGCGTAGAGTTATTTTTTCCGAACAAATCCAGTACCAATTTCTTGATCCCGGAGGGATGACAGCCTTGGCTGGCCCGGAGCGTAATCGACTTAGCGCCTTGCTCGTGATGACGGACATCACTACCACTGTGCTCTGCGCCCCATATCAAGAAATTATAGACCACGTTTTCTAAAAAATAAGCAATGAAGGCTATCACTTATCATTCAGTTCTCTTTCAACCTTGTCTGCAAGCTGTTGTAACGGTTTCCCGCAAACTTTCTTTACATGGCACTGCATCGCTTTCGCGCGACTTTCTGTGGAGACTATTGTACCGTTATCACGTGAACTCTTTGTAATATACTGCATTGCTCTTTTTTTCTGGAAAAGCTGACGTTTCAGAAAATTTTGCCTTCTTCAAGGCCTGAAAAATTTCGTGCTTGCTCAGCAAGAATATAAATAGTTAAATCGGTCGTGGGAAGACTGCATTGCTTTCTCGCAAGCTTTCTGTACAAGCAGATTTATCGGATTGTACTAAGTGAAAAATTTTAGAAACCTTTTTTAAATTTTACTCATCTAGTTTTTCTAGTCAATCCTTTTCCCATTAAAAAAAGGGATAAAGCTCCCAGCGTTAACATCCGACTTCATTGCGCATCGTTTAAAGCGAATGCATGTCTGGTCTTTACAATGACTCGCCGTGTGCTACTGACGTATCGAGCCAGCGTTACTATCCTTCCAGACAAGTCTGGTGCCAATTTGCCGAACGCAGAGGGATAGAAGGCTTGGTGGGCCACCGACCCGAGGATCGATTTTGCGTGTGTGTTGAAGGGCGCCTCTGACCACTGCCCCACACGCGCCATTTTCGCCCATCGCAAAGGAATACAAGTAGCATCGTGAGTCATACTTCTATTCGTACAAGTAATTCTGTTCCAGTTTGTATCTTCTTATTTTCATGCCTTTTTCTTTAACCCAGTAGAATTCGAGCGCTGTACGCTCCAGTAAAATGCGCAATTTTAGTCACGTTTACACGTACATGCCAAATCATCGATCTCTGTTTTTTCTTACTTTTCGATACAGTCGTTCTTTATATTTCTTCTCCACTCCGTTACATAAGCTATACTTGCTGCCATCCAATTGGTATTGATTATCGCTACCACTCATTCTTGTTATGTTCTATCGAAGTTTCTGCCCTACGTTGCACCATCAGTCGTTTACAGGTGCTACTTCGTTATTTTCAATGTAACTTCTTACTCATTGGTTCAACTTTACTCGTTGATCTTTATACTTGTATTTTTACATCTATTCACTTTCAAATTTGGTCTGCCGCGACATTAAAATGTCTGATATGGGAAAATCGTACTAAGTCGAGCATTCTGCCTAGAACTGGTGAATAATCTGTGCTGACGGCCTACTAGAACTACTGCATTTCTTGAACCTAAACACTATAGAGACTGGGAATTTTCGCGTAGAGATATTTATTTGGTAGAGGTCCCATAACTCCAGTTGGATAGATTTACTACCTCTGATTCCAGCTTATCCTAAAAAGTTTTTTTTTTTGAAAAATTACATTGGTTTATAATTTAAGGTATCAAGACTAATTTAAAAAACTCTGGCTCGATCGATATCTATACTTTAGCTTATACATGCGAATTTTTTGCCTTTTTTCACCTTATCTAATAATAAATATTATCCTGTATGACCAAATCCGCTTTTATGGTTTTTTTTTTTCATTCGAGAACATTTTCATTGCTATGAATTGAAACTTCTAGTTAACAAAATGAGCATCGTTTGATTAACAATATTTCTAGTAATAATTTTCAGCAGGGCGCGTGTGGCGCAGTAGTTGGAGGCGCCACTGCGACACGCACCTGGAATCGATCCCTGCACCTAGGGCCCACCAAGCCTTCCATCCCTCCGGGGTCGGCAAATTAGTACCAGACTTGTCTGGGAGGATAACAGCATTGGCTCGATACATCGGCAGACCACCGCGAGTCATTGTAAAGACCAGATATGCATTCAATCACCTCCAAGCGATGCTTGAAGAAGTCGAATGCATGGCGCATATCTCAGGGATTGATCAACGCCGAGAGCTTTATCCTTTTTTTATTTAATAATTTTCAGCGAAGCAGTTCATGTTTTTCCACTTGACTTCTTTTCGTCTAAGTAGAGAACTACTTGTGGCCTAAATTTTACATAGCATTTCTCCAGTTTCCAAACGACAGGAATCGTGCTATTCAATGGTTTTTTAAACGCTCCATCATTCGGTATATTTCAAGTTTCGAGAAATCGTCGTTCGCTATTTTTAAAAGACTTATTTAACGTCAATACAGCGACCTAGAACGATAAACAGTTGTATCAGTTATGTGATATCATTTTCGAAAAGGGAAGAAAACGACCCTTTTCCTCGTTTTTAATAACAAGTAACAAAAAGCATGAAAAGCAATATTACACTCTTCAGAAATAGTGGAAATTTTCTTCTGCTTTTACGACCGTGCGTGCAATTTGTTCAGAAAACACAAGTCCATTTGGCTCGTTAGTTCGATTTCTCTTTGCGATTCCACTCGTTGTTGGCGACTGCCTAGCCATGATGGGAGATTGGTGATCGTCTTTGACGAGAAATAACATACGCTTTATGATTGAATCGGCTCTGAGAGGCTGAAGTGCTGTGCCCCCATTCAAGCCGTAATCGTCGGATTATACGCAGTCGGGCAATTAACGTACAAGTGTTCTCGAACAACGAAAATATTTAGGATTACGCTTACGGTATATTTCCCTAAGAAGTCACAATTTCGCTTCTGGGCGGAGTTCCAAGCACACACATACGCGCACACAAGCACACAGACATACAAATACACAAGTACACACGTACACACATACACACACAAACACATATGTGTGTATATATATATGTACATATATATACGCGCACAAACCCTAACCTTAGGTGTTTTCGCAATGTGTTTGGCGTCTTTTTTATAGTTCGTAAACTTAAACACAGGCTATTTCAAGTGATCTGCACAGGTTTCTTAAAAGTTAGAAGAAAGGAAAAAATTTTGACGACAATAATAAATCACTTTTGATAGTTGTTGGTCCGCATTTTTCATAGGCCCTAATTGATAAAGCTTAAAAAAGATAAAGCTCTCAGCGTTGATCAATCTCTGCGTCAGGCAGTCTGCTTTATTCAGTATCGTTTGGAGGTTAATGAATGCATATCTGACCTTACCAGTGACTCGCGGTGCCGTACCGATCTATGGAACCAGTGCCGCTATCCTCCCAGACAAGTCTGGTTCCAATTGGCCGACTTCAGAGGTATTGGAAGCTTGATGGGCCATAGGGGCAGGGATCAATTTCAAGGGTGTGTTGCAGGGCGCCTCCGACCACTGCGCCATATGCACACCCAAGCTCTAATTGATAAAATAAGAAATTGTTGCGATCCTTTGTGCTAACTGCTTTATCAGCTGATTGTTTATAGGCTTACAGTAACGACAAATTCAAAAAAACTGTTGGCTTTTTTTTACACGTTTGGATAAGTTGTTACGGAATGTACAAGAATGTGGTTAAAACGTTACATTTGTATTTAAGGAGATATTTTTTAAATGCTCTTGTTATCCATTAGTATCAGTATAATAGGAAATGACTATATCCATACTATCTCAGCAATTTTTTCGTCACACCACCCACCAATCTCCTTTAGAGGTTTACCGGTTCATCATGAGGATTGGTGTTACTGAGGCTGAGGTGTGATACGCATAGAGGATTCATTTATTGGCAAGGTCACCATACCATGAACAAGTCCAACATTTACGTAGGGCCAACGATTTAGAAATAATTCTATGTCAAGGTAGAGCAAAGCCTGACACGGATGGGAGCAATGACGAAGAAAGAAACAGTGAAAACAAAATGTGATGCTCTTCGCATCCGATAACAGATAAGCTCACTGAACAGTTTGACATTTAGTGATTAGCATAAGCGATTTTTTTTTAGATCACTTAAATGGTTTGAAAAGGATGCCTTTCCATTACAATAAAAACCGAAAGCTAAGAAAAGGTTGTTGCTGAGATTTACTGATTTTATGTTATTTTTCTGAGTTATTCGGAAAGTGGTACTGACAGCTCTAGCGCCATCACATTTTGAAGTAGAAGTGCCAGCATGAAAACAAAACTTTGGAAGAAATAGTTACTTCTGATGTGTTCCTGTGCGTCTATATTTTGCATCGTGTTTGGTTCCAAGGAAAAAAGAGACTTTCCTTTACATTCAAAAGAAATAGAATTCAAAAGTGTAAAGTGTAATAACAATAGGTGGGGAATAGTTGAACTGTTGGGGCAGACTGGTGTATAATACGGCTGAATACACGAAATTTCTTGAAGCAAGCGACTACTACTCACGAGAGCTACCATACTTTAATGAAGAACACAAAATCATGTAGAGTACCTTATAACGCTACCCTTTCTTCTACTTCGAACGCGATTAGGAGAAGAAGTTTTTAATGTCTTTCAAACCGACCGTCATTTAACCACAGCTTTAATAAGTAATACCTTTCTGGAATATCACGAGGTTAATAAACAGTTTTATTCGGCTAACGTTTCGAGGTCGTCGTCTTTCTCAGAGACGATCGTCCGATTCAATGGTCCACAGTTGCTCGTTGCTTTGATGCGGTGAATTCGTCGCCGTATTGGAGAAAGATGGGAGAGGAAGACGAAGACGCCGAAACCTTAGCGGAATAAAATTGTTCTGTTTTTTTTTTCACTGCTTATACTCATTTTATTTGAACAGCATTAATTTCCTAACGACAGTGTGACCTAACATTTTATTGCCACTCAAGTTTCTTTTAGCTTTCGTACAACTTCTTCAATCTTCCCACTCATCTGCCAAATGATCCGAATAGCTTAAGAAGGCGTGGCCAAACCTGATTCGCTAATCTTGCCATGGGCGTGGCAGGATTTCCTTAACGCCGATGATTATGGTAATGTATGAGCTTCTGTGGCCTTTAATACATTAATATAACACTTCATTCTCTTCCTTACTTAATGTTTACTTTATTAGATGCTTTCCCGTTAATTATAGGTTAGCATCACTTCTACAGGTATAATGTCGTCCCCGAGCACCGCGCATACGATCACTGGTTTGGCGCCGTCAAGTTTAGAACAAATTCTGAAGTTGCGTCATGAACGTAATCAACGGACGCCGAAATGTGCTCGATGTAGAAATCATGGCATCGTATCTGCGCTTAAAGGTTTGCTTCAATTGTTAAGACTGGTAAAGTTTTAGATTCGATGTGTTCAAAGGTAGAATTAGAGGATACGAAGGAAACACGTCAAAAATTTAGTTAATAATAATAATAATAGCAAGATGAGGAACAGAAAGTCACGCGCTTTCAATTAGTCTTTCGAATAGCACAACAAAGAAGATTGGCAGGCATTCCCAAATACTGTAGATTACGGCTGGTCGAACTACTTGCGATGCAGAAATCTCAGCAACGCGTAATGTCGCTGAGCCATTCATTTCATAGAATGAAAGTTTTCCAAATAAAACACGACAAACAATTAAATTCCGAGAAATAATAGAAATGGTAACGAGGGGAAAACGTTTTTATAAAGACTTTTGCTTCAGTCCGTTCTATACAATTGAGGATTTAACGCTTGCATATTTACTGATGACTGCGACCAGGTCACAGATTTTTTTTTATGAACCGTCTTCACGCTTGCCGTGCAGATCCCAACACTTCTCACATTCGATTTGCTTCGTCGCATTTTACGTGTGACTTCGGTTGCTGCTTGAGGATTTTTATTTAATCTTGAATGTCGTAGAATGCTGGTCGAGTAATTCGCCCTGGAGTTCTAAGTTAGCCGAGCTGAAACATTTCCAATTGGATTACAGAGAGTGGATTTTTTTTGCAGGCAAGTTTGGTACCAATTCCCCAACTCCGGAGGGATGAAAGGCTTGAATGGCCCCAGGCGGAATCGAACTATCACCATTCCCCTGTTAATGGACATCGCTACCACTGTGCTATCCTTCCCAAATCACGTCATAGATTTGGATAATCATCTTAGGTTTTTTATTTTAAGGGTTTTGCTAATAAACTTGCTGAAAGCTTAAAGATAGTTGAAGTATTTGATGCTTTGCATGGCAAAATCTGCCACTTTTCCCAAACTCTAGTGGTATCATTAGGATATAATCTAAACTGAATTTTAAGGGCTTTGGGTGGATAAGTTTTGAACTTAGCTGTATTTTCTTTCGAACATTTCGGTTAAGCTTACCACACAGTCTAATTGCCACAGTAATAACCGAAACCACAGCATTTTGCAGACTTTCCGTTTATAGAATGATTTACAGGTCATAAACGTTACTGTAGGTGGAAGGATTGTATGTGTGCGAAGTGT
This sequence comes from Angiostrongylus cantonensis, assembly GCA_009735665.1. Classification (NCBI taxonomy): domain Eukaryota; kingdom Metazoa; phylum Nematoda; class Chromadorea; order Rhabditida; family Metastrongylidae; genus Angiostrongylus; species Angiostrongylus cantonensis. The sequence continues at coordinate 293,346 of MQTX01000200.1, forward strand.
ACACTTATAGCTGAACGACAACGGGTGATGGCTGCTCAAGTGAGTTTCTATGAGATCGGATCGCATCGGATTTAGAAAAGAAATCTTTAACAGAAACTTTTGATTCGACTCAGTATAAGATATCTACGTAGAATTTTTCACTTATGTAAAACATAAAAAGCTACCAAGAAAATCATAAATTGGTGTGATGGAAAATACAGGTAAAAGTCCAACAGGTAAATTTTTGTTGCTGAAACAGAACGAAACCTGAGCGCTATTGAGACTCTGTGTATGGACAATGATTTGTGCAAAATTTCTGGACCTTCTGCAAATCCAGGCCTAACTAGAAAGTTTTCTCTTAAAGATTATGCATGGTAGGAAAAAGAAACAAGCTTAAATAAAAAATAACATTCTAATTTTTAATAAACAAAGCACAATGAAGGTTGCGCTACGTCGTCAGCAGAGCCAAGAAGAGAAGGAAACGAAAGACCTCCAGATGCTACTCGGCACTAATGGTAACGTTTGACTAATTCCACATTATTAAACATTTTTTTGACATATTGTATTCGAAAATTGTAAAATGATTGACAAAAGTAGTAGGTAGCGCTTAAGAAGACCTTCTACTTTGTTTCATGAACAGTTGCCCATATAGGATTGTTCGATGTTTTGTATGTGTCACGCAACATTCAACTCATTAATAGTATTGTGTCCAGGTGTGTAGGTGAATGTAAATATGACCTGCTGAGACTTTCCCATTTGGGAGCTATATGTTAGCATAAGTCAATGGGAAGCCTCAATACTCTTTAACACTGGCAAGCCAACCCTAAGCATACAATCATTTGTGACCGACCAATACCATCAACACTTCTCCGTGCTAAACATGACACCCATCGGCAAACATCACCAATGCAGAAACACTACTATCGAAAACGATTTGACCTTTGTACTGCTTCACAAAACCTTTTGTGCAAATTTCAGCTCATAATAGAAAATCAATTTCGACCTCCTTAGTCTTCAACAAGGATCAGAACCTTCAATATGTGGTGGCGTCTATGAAATGCAAATGTATGTGCCCTATAAAGAAATGCTTGGAGATCATTCCTTCTTAAAAGACCAGTCATGGAATTTTGCCGGCAAAACGTAGAGTGAGCTTCAATAAGCTGTGCCACCAAAAAAATTCTGGGATAAAGTGTAAACAACAATTCTAGATAAAGATTGCTATAAGGTCAATGCATAGTGAGATGGTGAGAACATGAAACTGTAAGCTGAATGCTACAGCAATATTTTTCGTAGAAGTTCCCCAAGAACTTTTTTTAAAGACTTCAGTGATGCTGAAATATTTGCAAAACTCCGGACCGCAGGGGCCTGCGGTGGGGAATGAACGCGCTATTGTCATTCCTGGGGAGTAACCCGTTCACCACCACACCATGCGGATCCTTCGTTCCGCCTGTCTTTTCTTCTTAAAATTCTTTTAAAGAGTTTTTGCATTTGCAGTTGAATATCTGTCTTTCTTTTTAGCCAGTGACTTGTTGGATATCCTACGTAGAAGTGAACAGTCCGATTTATCAGCACCAATCGACAATGAGGGTGAGTTGTGAGAGAGAGAACCACTCGAGAATACTGTAAAATATAGTGGGGACAACAAGGTTGCGTGCTAAATAATGTGTTCTTGTAATGGTAAGCCTATGTGAATTTGTTATGAAAACTTTCTGTCCATCCTTCGGCTCTTTCGCCTTCTTCAGAGCCACATCGTTTAGAGCTCAATGCCCCGAGCACTTTCCTTTTGCGATATTGGTTCTCATAGACGCATTGAAGAGAACTGGAGTTAGTGGGCAATCTAACTAGGTCGAGAACCGTACTGTTATTAAAGGAATCGCCTAATGAGGTTACTTCACTCGTTTCGTGCTCCGCTTTGCTCGATTGGGCATCATGCAAATGCAACAATCAAAGTTAAGTTCTCGAGGATAAAAACTTATTATTGTGGCTCAGCAGTTGGAGAAGAAGCCGAAAGGTTATCTAAGATAAAAAGTTTTTACAATAATCTTTTGCGATACTACCGAAGGAGCAACATATCGATGCCGTATCAAAACTTTATGGAAGCAAATAAATGCATCCTACTCGTTTAATTACTAGCCGTACAACTCATGCGGTTTCCATGGCACTTGTTCCGCTTTGATTCGTAGTCTTACAATCTTCAACGATGGATGGAGATGGATTCATAGTTGCGGTAATTCGCATAGTCATTCGCGTCTGGATAATCAGTCGTCTTTTCTTCTCTCGGATATGCTGAATGCTTCCTCTTGCGTGGTTTTCCCTTAAAATCCAGGGTTAGTGCCGTTAGTTCGTTCCCAGGCCTTGACCACAAGCAGACAAGAACTTCTGATAATTACAGAGAGGTTTGCTTCATTGCAGATAGGATGTTTTCAAATTCATTGCGATTTATCAAAGCTAGCCACCATTTAATTGGATTATATATATGTATATCGTATATATATATATATA
>MQTX01000200.1:295882-323323 GCA_009735665.1 Angiostrongylus cantonensis
TTTGGTTTTCCTCAGTGATGCGATTTTCTATTGTTCTCAATACCTTGGATTTATCAGGTTCACTTCAAAACTCACTTTTGCTCGAGAAAGATTTCGTCACGTTTTAGAAAGTTTTGAAGAAACAGTCACCCTTCTCTGTGTACTCTCGTAATCGTCTTATGACAGATTTTTGAGTCAACTACTGTGTTCTGCATCATGAGGTCCCACACAGTACGATGGCCAAGTGGTTAGGTTAAGTTTCAAGGGCGCGTGGATTGGATCCGAATCTGTGCTAATTCTTTGCACTTCGAACCGATCGTGGAATATATTGTGAAATGGTCTTTACTAAAAATAGTGAAACATTTCGTAGTTGAGATATCTCGAATTCAGCCTGTTTCTGCTATTCAAACATCGTAATGAATTATTATTCATTTAGAAACATTCGCCAATCTATTTATATAAAAGTATTTTTTGGAGAGTTCTATAAAATCGAATGGAATTTATACTGTAAAAATTGAACTTGATAATCTGAAAAAAGAAGAACATCTGGAGGTAAATTTCAATTTTTGCTCACAACTATTGACCAGGACTATTTCACATATGCGAAACTGATACCTTTCATCCGTTTCTAACCTCGCCAATATTGGTAGTCACTAAATTTTGCAGGCATTATGGTCCGCTCTTTATCTGTTGCTGGATATGAGCGAGTTCCTAGGTAGCCATAAAAAAATCGTTTTGGTAGATGAGCGATTTAGTGAGAAGATTTGGGTGTTATCGATAATCGTTTAATAACATTGCGCAATACCGGCTGACCTATAATCATAATAATAGGAAAACAGTTGAGTGAATGTGATGAGTGCCAGTGGACCAGCTGCGCATAGCGGATTAAGTGCTCTGAGCTTACCGATAGAATCGACACCAGACGTATTCATATTTGGACATATACAAATACTTGACTAATTTGAAGTAATAACCGCTTTGTATCCCTTCAAAACGGTCGATAATCCTCAAATATTCTGTTGTTTTCAGAGAATCATTTCATTAGGTTATAGTTTCACCTTACTAACGCTTTTGATATTTTCCTAGTCGCCTTTCACCAGCTGAATTAATTTATTCGAGATCGGTGACCTGATGAGAAGAATATACTCATTTTGTAGCGAATAAAAAAAGGCTCTCAGCGTTGATCAATTTCTGAATGATCCGTCATGCATTCGACTTCATTAAACATTGTTAGAGGTGATTGAATGCATGTTTAGCCTTTACAATGACTCGCGGTGGCATACCGGTGTGTCCAGCCAGTGCTTCTCTCCACTCAGACAAGTCTCGTATCGATTTGCCGACGCCGGAGAGATGAAACTCTTGGTTAGCCTGGTGCCAGGGAATCGATCCCATGTGTATTGTAGGGTGCCTCTGACCACTGCGTTACACGAGCTCTTTTTTATAGCAACTGTACCTCATTTAAGTTGCTTTGCATCGTAGGTACAAATATTGAACTTGTTTATATTCACATTCCTCGCGTTATTTATAAAATCGAGCAGGCATATTACACAGCAGGCATAGGTAGCACTGGAAGCCGATGCATGTGGTTGTTGGTTACATCTCGTACTCCACACTAAGCAAAGCCTCCATCTTTCTGAGGTCTAGAAATTGTTGCTGAGGGTCAAAAACACTGTCTTGACACAGTGGCAGGGTCCACGTGTTATGCTTTCTTCATCATTATATACGCCAAATATGCCTCTAAGTACCACTAGGATGGTGGAAATGAAGTAAAATTCATAGAGCTTCCTAAGCGGCAAGATCAGCTGCGAACGCTTCATTCTTCAATCCATAATTTGTAAAGTTAGGATTTCTTAAAGATAAAGCAGTTTCCGGGTGGTAGTGATAGTGAATGAAATAGTGATAAAAATTAAATGTTTGGATTTCTTCATATTCTATTTCGAAGGCTCAACGAGAGCAACACCACATGACGAGCTGAAGAAAGTCGAGCAAATCGACGCGAACTGTAGCTCTCCCTCTAGTCCTACACGAAATGATCAGGTGTGACCAATCCACTCTTTACCGTTTTGTTTCACAAGTACATTTACGATTTTTGTCCAAACTCTTTCTGTCTCAGAGCTCTTCGTCGTCTTCGCCTCTCAACGTTTTTCCACCGCATCTCTTTCGTGCACCACCGTTTCCCATACCGATTTTCAATCCACTCTTTTACCAAAGAACGATGATGCGTTTCGCTGAAGGTGAGCACTATATGAAGTAGTATTGTCGTCAATGAGAGTCAAAAGTCCACTGAAAATATGTTTTCCACTTTTTATTAAATTGACATGGCATGTGCATGTCTCAACACTTTTTCCACGTTCGTTTCTTTTGTCCGCATTCATCAACTACAAAGGTCTTCGAAGAGTTTGCATGTTGTTCTTGCTGCTGTTTAAAGAATTTGGCTTTTTTGGGAATGTTGCTGAATGCTGGTGGAGTCGATTTTCGTTCCAGTCTTAGAAGCGGCCGAGCTAAGGCGTTCCCACGTGGTTTGGAGGATAGCGTTGGGCAGAAAATCGAACTGGCACACTGCGTTTATCGGGATAAACTGCGCCAATAACGGTTCCACTTTCACCTCATTACCAAAGATAAAACCTTGACACTTGAACACTTGAATGGCCCGCCCTCATTGGTTGTGCGGACTCCAGCATAATCACCATTTATCGCGGCCAAAGTCTGCCCTAGGTCTTCACCACCACGGGCAGTTGCAGCCCTTGTGGATCAGAGGGAGATTGATTTGCCACCATGCGACTTCGATACTAGCACGGTGGCGGGTCCTAGTATTGTTTTACTCTTAGCTAGGCTTCCTAATGGAAAAGCCGGACTCCTTCTCAGTGGGAGACTGCCGGGAGGATGAATATCCCGCTGTACATTGCAGTCTGACACACAGGAACACCTCCCAGCCACGATGAGGCGGTAGACCGTTGAGAGGAACAATAGATGAAAAAATAGTAATTAATAATAGCTAATACGAATAAAGAATGCTGTACTGACCGGAAACATACAGTCCCATGTCTGCTCTACGTTTTTTAGCCATAGGTGATGAATTAGAAAAAGAATTTCTACCTAGTGACAAAAATTTTCTCAAAACGTTAAGTGTCGTCTAACACTGGTTGTCTCATAGTTGGGATTCTGGACAGATTGTCAAAATCCTCAGCATTAGCCACTCCAACAGGGCTGTAAAGAAGATATAACTGTGCAACACAATTCTACACTCACGATCACCTTCTCTCAATGACTTCTCGTGTCACCGTTACGAGAGGTGTTCCTGAGAGTCGAAATACGATTTCTAACAGCAGGTTTCCCGACAAGGTCAATAATGTTGAGGAATCCGGTATTCTCTCTGAGAAGTCCTGCATTATCAGTCGTGGCAACCTAGCCAACAACAGTACGAAAAATTTTTCATACATATAATTCGATACTGAAAGTTTCTCTCGCACTGATCGAACAGAGTTTATTAAGTCTCCAATGGCAAGTGGAGAAACCATTGATGGCCGTAAAGTCATTTGATGAGAATTATAGGGTAGCAAAGTAACACAAGCATACCTAGGTTCAGATGTAAAATCGTTTTAAAAACCCTTTGTTTAATACTTCGAAACCTTTGTTTAATGTTTCATCCCTAACCAAATAGAAATTTGAGAGAAAACGAAAACCCAGAAGTTCGTTTTATGTAAAGTCTTGTTCTCCTCAGCAGTAATAAACCAAAGCAACGGGAAAAAACGAAGGAGATTCCCAAAATGTCCCAGGTGGAATTGTGATACCACAGAAGGAAAGTATTCGAGCCGAGTACATAAGCCGAAACTTGGCCTGCCGTTCATGCTATGTATCCCTGTTGACAAAGACCCTCTCGTAAAAAAATTGTTCTCCGAAAGAAAAGTCTTCGAAAAGTACTGGTTTCCAGATTATTTGCTTATTTGTTTTTTTTTTTGCTTCACGCTCAGCAGTATCTAATGGTAACTGGACCTGCACCAGGCTGTTGTTGGTGAACATAAGAGCCGAAATAGAAATTTGAGAGAAAACGAAAACCCAGAAGTTCGTTTTATGTAAAGTCTTGTTCTCCTCAGCAGTAATAAACCAAAGCAACGGGAAAAAACGAAGGAGATTCCCAAAATGTCCCAGGTGGAATTGTGATACCACAGAAGGAAAGTATTCGAGCCGAGTACATAAGCCGAAACTTGGCCTGCCGTTCATGCTATGTATCCCTGTTGACAAAGACCCTCTCGTAAAAAAATTGTTCTCCGGAAGAAAAGTCTTCGAAAAGTACTGGTTTCCAGATTATTTGCTTAGGTTTTTTCTCTGTAATCCAGTTTATTCAGTAAAAAAAGATTATTTAACTATTTGAAGCAAAAGCTCATTTTTTTATTATTACTGACGGTTGATAAAAACGTTTACTCGGCTAACGCTTCAACCTCTTCATGTTCTTTTTTTCGAAGACGATGACACCAAACCCCGAGAAGACGGACGACTGTGGACCATCGAGTCGGATCACCGGCGCTGTGGAAGCTTCGCTTTTATTATTACTAAAACATTAGGATTTGAAATGCAAACTAATTCGTTCTCATCTGCAGTACTAGTTCGAGTGCAAAACATGAGAAAGAATCACATACTTTTCAGTGCCGCCGTTCCCGTTCACCGGTCTACTGCCGCCAATACCTCCACCACCGCCACCACCACCAGTGCCACCACCACCGCCAACAGACACCATTACCGGCCAATCGGTTGATTCGTCGCTATTCGTGCAGAATGTTCCACTAGATTTCTGTCAACGTAAATTACGTGATGACCAACCGTTCCTTTAATATTCTTTAGTAATTTTCTTATTTGTTTCCACATTGGATTTCCAGTTGTATATATAATAAATGTGTGCGTGTGTCTGCATTGGTGTGCATGTGTGTTTGAGAATTGTTCGTTCGTCATTGTGCGGTGATCTGTATGTGTGTGTGTGTGTGTGTGTGTGTGTGTGTGTGGATGTTTGCTTTGTTGATTGAGGCCGTTTTTCGTAGAGCCCCATAGGCCACGGTGTTTACTCTCCGCAATCGTGAGGGCAGCAACATGCTTCTAAACAAGCTGCATTGCAAAGAAACACAGTGATCATCTCAACGATGTCGTCAATTTGCGAAGTTTTCAGCGCGAAGATAGCCGTACTGAAAGGCAATGAGTTTGAGCAAAAACTGAGAAAAATGCTTCAATCCACTTAATACTACACGCCTAGCGCCTAGTAATCTGAACATCATAAGATACATTCCAAAAAGTAATGAGATAATACAGAAAAGATTTGGAATCTCTCACATTTCAAGTAATGATGGTACTGAGCTCTAGCACATGATTTATCTTGGTCGCTATGGAGAAAAAACTTCCCGTTTCATCAGGACTTAATAAAGGAGGAATGGTCCGTAACAGTACTTTTCCGAAACGAAGAGTGTATTGAAAATTGTAGTTTCTTTTGCTCTAAACACCTAAAACTGTCGGTCTGCACGCTTTTTTTCTTCGGTTGAACTTTTTTTGACCCTTCCACGACAGTGGCCGTTTTCGCTTGGCTGGCCTGGTGGTTCATACTTATAACAAAACCAGTTATAAAGAAGATTACTGACTAGATGAGTTCGAGCGTAAAGTGGAGCGCGATAGGAGGCATACGTTGCACTATGCCATTCTGTGCTGGAAGAAAATACTAAGATTTAATCAAAGTACGGAAATGTGTTAAGAGAATACTAGTTAATGCAAGTATAAGGTATTTTTTGACGTCTACTGATGTAGCCAACACAATGTTCCTCTTTCTATTGGAATTATGTGTATGAGCACGAAGTGCAGTGGCAGTGATTCCGTTCATCACGGTGCTGGCTCGACTCAACATCGAGCTCACTAAGGGTTTTTTCCTCTAGGATGTAGAAATTAAGACAACACTTGCGTGAGAGTACTTCACTCTCTGCGGTCCAAATGGGTGCGTTTTCGCCCAGCTATCCCGGGATGCAGGGGAGACTCAACTCAACCAATGCTCGTCAAGCGAGATCTTGAAAACGCTCATAAAATTCGATGGCCTTCGTAGATGATGGATGTGAGGAAACAAACCGAACGCTAGAAATGATTGGATTTGCGCTATGGATTTAAAGATGGGTTCTGCTATTATATAATAATAAGTAATTATGCGCTATAGTTAAAATATGCAATCGCACTCCTATCTTTGTGAACTATGAGAACTATCATCTCTTTAATAAGTGAACGATTTACCAAGACAAAAGTTAGGTTTGTTTTTATTTTGTCTATTACTGGTTTTTTCTCGGAAGCTTTCGCACTAGGTTTACCTTTCTACTGTTTTTTTGGTAACAGGGTACCGTCCTGCATCTCATCTAGGCGCAGCTGTAGGAATTGAGTGTACCCACAGGTATTCAGCTTATTGATTTCTCTCTCTGGTAGATATGGAAATTATCTACTTATTGATGACAACCTAGAACTGTCATCCTATGTCATGATTTGTTTATAATCACCCGTTTTCCGGGTTTATTTTTATATACTGGACGAGTTCTTGCGACGAATCGGCTTGACATTCGAAGATGGTGGAAGTTCAATAAGTGCATTACCATCGGATATTTTTAACACCAAGAATAGAAAAGGTTAAAAGCTCGCGGTGTTCATGAATAGCTTTAAATATCGCCTTACATTCAAATTCATTAAGAATCATAAACGTATCAATGCAAATTTGGATGCATACAATGAATACCGGCTGAATAGGCTTACCGAAGTATCATATCGGCTTTTTAATCCACATAGATGAGTCCAGTCCCAGTTTGTCGAGTTCAAGTTGATAGAGGGCCTGGTTTCAGCAGGGCGTAAGATCGAGCTAACTATCATCACCACACGCGATGCGAAGAATAGAATAAGCATCAAAGTCATTCGTCGTCTTTCATTTGTCTAATAGATGGTGTTTGTCTATTGTGTTGTTTTACCCTTCGCAACAAAGGACCTTAAACAGAGGTTGGCAAACAGTGATGAAGACGAGTGTGTTTCTAGTTGACAAAGCAGTTGGCCAAGACTGCAGTTAAAGAACGAATAGCCAAAATGGCTGTCTATTGCAAAGGACTTATTTTTCTAAAGCAAATCCGGTCCAACGGATTGTCTCGCGTGAAGACTGCGACATCGTGGAAGCGTTTATCATAGAAGCTCGTATTTATCAAAAACCTTTATGTTCGATTTCAATAAGCAAACACGAGGTTGTTATTATCTCTTTATTGGGATACAATAGCTGACGTTTCGGCGGTTTCGCCTTCTTCAGAGCCTGGAAAGGTCAAATCGATTTGAATGCAAATTTATTTGTTAAGTTTTATCTGCTAGGGTTATGAAAGGGTTTGGCTGAGTAGATCACATCTCAATTTGGCTCTTTCAGGCTCTGAAGAAGGCGAAACCGCCGAAACGTCAGTTATTGTATCCAGTAAATTCTATAATAACAGCCTCGTGTCTGCTTATTGAAACAAAACATCGAATTACCAATCAATGCCGAGGTTAACAGAAGGTCGGTCTTGGGAACATTTATGTTTTAACCAAACTTCTATGATTGCTAGCTTTTGCTAACTATACAGCCCGTTTCTGACTGAAACAATTCGAACACTATTCATCGTGTTACACCAAACATTCATTGTTATTTGAAGTCAAGTTCATAATATTTATATTAAAGATAGTTGTTGAACTACAGTGTAGGCAGAAAAACCACCTGTATTTGCCAAGAAGAAGAGGCTTTTCTTTTTGAACCAAAAGAATTCTTTTTTTCTGTCTTAATAAACCATTCTTCTTTTGGCTCTATAGATTTCCATCATTTCAGCCGGAATGAACGAACAGATGACGACAGTTGGTTTAGAACCTTCATGGGCTTTGCCAACACCGATGGTATTGCCTTTCTACACTATTTCGTTCCATTTATTCCACAGGTTATGGCTAGAGAAACTCAAGACAACGCTGAAAATCTGGTTCGTTGTTTACGGAAAAACGTCTTGTTGATGCTTTGTCATAACTGGACATAGCTTTCTACCTAAATAACATTTAAGTAATGGAAAACTAAAAGAGCTACATATCTGTCTCCCAATCAATAACCATATTTTCTATTCTAGAATATGTAGCTCCTTTTGGATAGCATTTTAGAGAACATTATTCTAGCGCTTTCACCATAGCAGGCTACGAAATTGTTAATCAATGTTTCACATTCGGACGTTATTACACTGCTACGATGTCTCCCATTTATTCTTACCTTCATTTAGTACTGATGTAGATTCTCTGAGGTATTATTGAATAAAAGAGCAAGTGATTACAGGAAATATGGCGATTTGGTTTTTTTTTATTAGGTATTCTATTTGCACCACTTGGTTCGGTAAGTGATAGAGAAAATCTGACGAAAGTGATGGGATGCGCGGAACGGCTAATACGAAACATCAACAGTGCTGGTAGGAGAAGTGTGGGCGGCATAAGCGGATTGAACTCAACAATTCTATAGCAACAATCGGCACACATGCACGCAGCAGACAATGTGCCGATACCGAACTATTAGAAATGAAATGCTCAGAGTGGTACTATGAGACTAAAAAACTGAAAAAGTGTTCCAAAACCAGTTCTAAAAGAATCCGGGAAACATAAAGATCTATTCCAAACTATTTTTCACCTCATGAGAAATTCCCAAGAGCTACAACCCTATTCCGTCGTATTGTCGGACACTTTATGTCGGTATTTGCTTCATATCTGTTGTTTAAAAACCCTTGCTTTTGTCAGAATCACTTGATTCGCTGATCCTACCGAGTAGGCTCATCGACTTTTAAGAAGAAAGTCTATCGCGGAGGAAGAAGAAGAAGAAAGAAGAAGAAGAAGAAGAAAAGAAGAAGAAGAAGAAGAAGAAGAAGAAGAAGAAGAAGAAGATCTACACTCCAAATAAGTAAACTTCTTTTCAGCTTGATAATATAAAATTTGTCTCAGCACTTGATAATGTGAATCGACATTGCGAGCGTAGGTACACTTTATACGTAAGTACCTTAGGTAGTCAAAGTAGCTATTGCAGACATATCCTGTGGTTTTCATTAGTTCTTCCATTTAATTCGCCGCATACAACCCCTTCCTTGGAAGACTGCAGTTTGGTCAATTTATGGGCTTGACTGCATAATAGCTTGCTGAGAGTTGTTGCTCCTGGTATCCAGAGAGTCGTATTATAACGTTTCCAGATCCTCTAGTAGTTGCCTGCAGTTGTGGATCGGTAGGGAGGTTTTGTGGTCTGGCCTATTCTAGCATGACAGCGACCGCAGAGTTCTACGGTCGTTCAGCTGGTCGAGCACGACACAACAGAAAATCAGCAAACCAATAGTTACAAGAATCGTAGAGAAGGCTCTTAGTTTATGCGAAAAAAGGAAAGCATATGTTATGAAGATGCCGGAGGTTGTATGCAGCATGTATAATGTGTTCAAGCTGTTTCTGATTATGAATGACAATCAGTCATTTCATTTTAAGAGTTGCAGCTCTTCTCAGGTATTTGTAATAAATTTTCTACCTATATTCATTATTAGATAACCGTAGAGCAATTGATTATCACTGAGAAGAAAGAAAAAGCTTTGTCCTTCAGTCAACTCGTTTGAATTCTCCAATGAAGGTTGTGCTAGTGGTATTGGCTAGAGAATTTTCATTGAGAATAAAAAGGAACTTGATGCGAGACGGCAACCGCTTTTCTCGACACTATCGATTTTGCGAGTTTCTGAAGAAGGATCGCATATTCGAAGCAGAAATTCGAAAAACGACGAATTCCTTTTCTGGGGAGAATGAGTTACGTGGTTTTCACAAACCACTTCTCGATGTTTTGCAGCATCCTGAATTATTAGATACTATAGGTTGCCTACGAACGTATATGAGTTTTCTGATTTTTACAAAATCATTCATACGGCATCCCATTCAACAAGATTTAGGTCGATACCATTAGCTGTTCATTAAGCCAACGAGTGACCGTAACCACCAAAGTTACGTCAGACTCAGAACTCGGATCAATACGTTTCTGAAGTTGACGATGTTTTGACGAAATTTCTGCCACAACAAAAAAGAGAAACTGTTTACCAAGCTTATGTAAGGTGTCTATAAATCAAGATATTGAACGATCTTCCCTAAGTTGAACTAAAATGGCTATTCAGAATTTGCTTTTTTACGAACCAGTACTTTATGTCCCGCTAAATTATTATGAATAACTAACGCTCCTGAATGTTTTACGCCAAACAATGGAAGTAAGATCTTTGAATGACTCCTTCAGTGATCACTTTGAGAGCTGGTGAAGAAATTCTTTGCATTCCTTCCTAAGCACAGCCGTGAGTATGGATGATGTCGACGAAGGAGTGCCCTTCTTTTGTGCCTGATTCATTACCTAGTTGTCGACGATTTCTTTTTACACCGTTTTCTGAGCATTCTGAGTCATTCTGAATACCGCATACTGTTACGTGGGCGTGTCTGTAATACACGTTGAATCTTTTCGTTTATCGCCACCAACGCCCATTTCAACTAAAGCAAACTTCATTCGTCAACGTACCGTCGCAACCATCATGAACTACTACTGCAACCAAGCTTCCAAACCCAATCAACAGTCGGAAGCACGCAGAGTACACAGTTGTTTGATGATCCAGTACAAGGACATGCCATGCTGGTGAAAGTGGTAGTTATAGTTCGTCTTCAGTGACTGGTCGTTCACCTGGATATTATTTAGAGCTTTCTAATTGATACTTTTTATTAAAGAATGGACTCGTCTATCTTACTCTTGTCTTCCGCGATCGTGTCTATTTACGATTTCGTTTTAAACATCTTTCTTAGACTTTTCCAAAAACTCTAACTCTCTTTTAAAAAATTTCTGTAGCTCGTGCAAACGTCGTCTTGTAGTCCTGAGGAATATTTGGTAAGTCAAGTCAGTTCGAAGTTTCGTTACTGCAAAAATAATACTCAACAATCTTCTCGTTGTGCAAACTTCGTTTTCTTCGAGATTCTTTACTTTGAATGAAAATCGAATTCAAGTTCAATTTAAATTTCAGTCAAGCTCCCGTTATGAGCTCAAAGTAACTACGTTATGAGAACGGTTTAAGTTGTTGTAAAAAAATCCCAACTCAGGCTACGAATCGTTTACTTCTAATGTGCGTCTTCTTGCTTTAGTAAAAATTTTCTTCTTTTTGATCTAGAGCCCAATAAAGGTCAGGTTCAGCGTGAGAACACCCCTAGAGAGATATTACGGTAATAGTTTTATGAGCTGTACAAATACTTAGAAGCAATTTGCTAGAATACTTGAATGTTTCTTTACAAAGGCTCATCATAGGCATCCATTTGAATTCGTTGTATTGGTAACAAACGGTTCGTTTGTGTGACGGCAAAACCACAAAATCCTGTCAAACCGCAACAGATTTCTCTGAAGCGATTGATTTGCTAGAAAACCAGTCATCGAATAACAAAGCACTGGCTTTTCAATAAACTGGCTCCGCCATCTCATATGTGATTCTGAAAGTCAAATAAATTAACTTTGACGGCTGTAGAGATTTCATAGAAGGACACTCAATAATTACGATGGAGCCTTCACCGTAAGATGAATTCAGTGTTGGAGAAAGTTCCCTGCTTCGAATTTACATTATCTGTAGGTGTGTTCGTTTCTCATTGTGTGGCCTTCAGTCTTATTTTTCATTTTGCAGTCAGGATGGTAATCAGCTTACAATGTACGTGTACTGACTGTGTCTAATCGTGACGCCAATGGTAACCGTTTTCCGCCTTGTGTATTTATCAAAACGAAGGTTCACAAGGTCGCAATCGCGTATTGTCTTCAATTCGTGGCGAATTACACAATAACTACCAAACCATGTCATGTTACTGCAATCTATTGCTTCTTTTTCGCCGATTCGACGACCTTCAACATATTGCGGCCAAGCGAGCTGGCCAGCGTATAGGAGTTCTTTCTGAATCGTCGGTGTGAAATGTGATTATCGCTCTAATGGAGTGTTATGGTAAACAAGTTGCCCACAGTTGGTGAGAATCCTTTCAAAAATGAATCTATTCAAAAAGAAGAACCTTCTCTTTCATTGCTGCCCCATCAGTTTTCTCGTAATTGCGCAGTGTAATTACGCAGATTTCTTTTGCGGTGTTCTCATCGAAGAGAACATGAGACCATACGAGTCAAGCTGTCTACACCCAAATCGTCGTCACTTCCATTAACGAGGAATTCGTCATATACCCGTTTTTTTAATAGCTTGCACTAAGTCTCCAACATTACGTGTTTACTGCGTGTATCGTAATCCACAGTAATGGTTTGTTTATGTTGTACGGACCATAAAGTTTCTATTTGTTGTCAACCGGATCTTCTTTACCACTCTGGAGATGTCTCACTAATGTGGCATATTTTTGTTGCATATGACCATTTCTCATCAGAAAAAAGAACCACTGCTCTAAGAGAACCATGGTTCCAGTTGTCATACTGGTTTTGTTGCGATCAAACTTTGACATTCCTTCTAGATACTAAGTGACCAACGAAGGATTTTTAGCAATAGTCGTTCGCATAGTACTTTTAAACATAATTTCCAATTTATGTGCTAGAGCGCCAATTAGGTTTTATCGAAGAAACCAATCTCTGTGCAGGTTTTTTGGAATGTCGGGACCAGTTCGCAATTGGGAAAACTGACTTGCACTAATGAATGTACTAATTTTGATGAGCTTAAAAGTGTGTTTCGACCAGCAGTCCAACAGACGGTGTAAGTTCCTGAAGTTTTCTATTGCCACTAGCAACCGCTCTTTCGCAGTGATAGTGCCGTCGGCCACAGGTTGCTCATCGCCAATTCAGCGGTTGTTGATCAACTGAATACGACATATATGATTACTCAGGAATTTTGCACAGAAGGGTCTTGAAAGAAACATGATTAGAGCTTTCCCAGTCACACTAGATTTTTTGATCATACTGTACGTCTTAATAATATTGCGAAAGCTTCACGTGAATGTGCTTAAAATTCCCATTCGATGACTTTCTCTAGTGGAAGCACAGACATGAGAAGAATCTCGACAGATGTGTTCGTACTCATTCTGAAGACCTCGAGGATTTCTTTTTTCGGCAAAACGGCCCAATTGCATTGGACTGATTGTCAAGCGCAACAAGTTCTCCGCATTCATTCAACATCAACGACAAAATACCCTATTCGCTTCGCTTTAAACGCTAAACAAGACAACGAGTCGGTTTTTCTAAGCCCCAAATTGCCTTCCAGTTCGTCCACCTTTTCTTCTAGTTGGTAACACTTTCCTAGACGTTTTATCCTTTGCCAAGGAGAAACGAATCTCGGAATGTGACAGCCACACGTTCACTTTGAAATGCAGCAACATCACTGACATACAGTGTTACTGGTAATATTACGACATAATACAATGAATGTATCCAAGACTACGGCGATAGCGGCGATATCAAGGGCACCTAGGAGTGGTGGGCCGAATTACACACTACGCAGCCGTAAAAGTCGTAGTTGCCAATGTTCTATCAACATCCAAAATCTCGGACTCGTTTACAGTGACTCGTCATCTGCTGTTTTTTTTATATTGTATGACATGGATTATATTGACACATAGAATGTTACATGCAAAATACATACCATGTCTTGATCTGAAATTTCTCAGAAGCAGGACGCGTAAAAAAATCTAGTTTATCATTTAGTTGGTTTTGAAGAAGAATGAGTAGGTTCAAACATTATTTCCCATCGATTTTCCCGTGCGTAAAAATTTCTGGTAAAACTTAGTGTAAATACATAACCTGCATAACCGGCAATGCCCCTAATCCTTGAGTGAATAGAGCGGACACCAGTATAGTCTCCATTCGCGCTCGTTTCGCACTAGTGCAAACCAATGGGTTCTCCTCACGCGAAAGACTGAACGAGCACCAGGCTTTTCATCCGAGCCGATTTAAATATTACTGCTAGCGATGAAGAGCCAACTATGAGCAACTGGAGAGGTTCTAGTTATGGTGCCTAAGGAATAGATTCGTTCACAGGTAGTATGTTGGAAAATCCTTCGAAATTAAAGCGCTATAGTGCAGTTTATGTTAGAATCGTGAACTACTCCTTATTTATTTAACTGTCATTAGTTGTAGGATCTTGGTCAAATAGACGTACCCGAGAGCAACCAAGTTTATGAAGCCCAAAAACCTCATTCATTAAGTATATCTACATTCATAGGAAAAGAAGTCGGCACGATGAAGGCAGCGGGGAAGGTCATCCTTTAAATCTACGAGTGTCTTTCGGCAGGCTTTCGGCTTTCGCTTTTGCTCTACACGTTTAACCAAGAAACCCAGTACCCGTGAACGACTTATACCCTATTAACCAAGTGGCTAAGGTAACTCATATGGTAGGATTTCGTGATGCATTAATAAATAAGAATAAAACAAAAGATGTCCAGGCTCTAAAAGAGACTAAATCCTCAAAGCATCAGCCATAGAATTACAACAACAACAACAGCAGCAACAACGACAACAACAGCAACAGCAACTGTTACCAAGCTCGCTTCAGCTCAACAAGGACAGTTTGCAAAATTGAAACAATTCAGCAATTTGAGACAAGAATAAAAGAGCATCTCTCCGAATGAGCGCGACTCATTCGAAAGGTGCTCCACTAAGAGGATCCGATTCGATATGACGACGAATACACGAAGAAAACGAACAACTGTGGGCCACCAACACGGGTCATCGGCTCTGATGAGGACGAAGTCGTCAGAACGTTGGCTCGAATAAAAGTTATGTGACAACCTCTTGCGATATAAACACATGTAGATTATTAATTTCGAGGTAAAGAAAAATCGGTTTTGAAATGTCAACAATTTGAGATAAAACATGCAAGTGAGAAACGCGAAGCGAGAGCATCAGTTGAGTGGTGGAGAGCACGTGAGCAAGGAGCAAGGTTTCGGATGATTTCGGAACCTACCTAAAGCTTCGAATTTTCGACATATATCAGCTTTTTTGTGGACACAATTCAGGTATTTTTTCACTCCTCTTCAGCTACCCACTTTTTTTTGGTGTGACATATCAAAGAACGACTCCAATGGCGGTATTCCAATGGTTCGGGTCTTCTTTTCTTTAGAAAAATTATTCCACAAGAAAATCCATTAATTTGGACACAGTTTTTTTCCTTAGCAATATGTTTACTTATTTCAATAACCGGCACCTTCCCAGTATTCCTCGGAGGGCGAATTCGGTATCCCCTCTTCTACTCTTAGGTAAATAAGATCTTTTTTTCCTACAGCGCGCGCTTTCACTTTTAGTCATCCTGTGGAAGGCTGCAGCTTCATTCCTTGCTCAGAAATTTTTAAATGACCCTGATACGTTTCTTTGCAAAGCTTGAACAATTTTGTTTGTTCTAAATATTTAATGCTTTGTTTATAAATGATATAAATAGCGTTATGGATAGTGAATGATCGTACTGTATTTCTCTTAGTGAGAAAAGCTTTCCATGGTCAAAGAGGTCTTTTTAAGGTTTTCTAAAGATTTTCAGCATATTTCTACAGTAGTGAAAAAGTCGTGCTGTCTTTAAACTCATTATTTGTTCATATGTCGAGACATTTGTGTAATCGGTGCACTGAACACATTGTGTAGTCGTGAGAACAGTGCTACCTGAAAAATTGCCTTTTCAACAAAGGAGATTCCATAGACCTTTGTTCACCTGGATAATGTGACGATAGAAAGACTCGAACGACTTTATTGGAAAAGTAATAAAAATCATCAAGTTTTGATGAGGCCAGTTTTCCTCAAAGGCGTTCAAAGGTCTTCTAAAAAGCTCTCGTCATTGTCCGTTACGTGCGTATAACGATTAACATTTACCAGTATAGGTTGTTGTTCGTAGGACGACCTCAAATCAGGTTGTCGAGTGTGTGGACGGACACATTTGTGTGCAGGAGGTGGTTAGGGTTCGGTGCCCGTATATAGCTGAATAGATGCTTCAACGTATAGCCGCTGTGAGTCGACCATCCGTACAACCAGTCGGCGAGCTCCCGGGCCATCATCATCATCACCACCACCATTCGCGTCTGGCTGGGTGGCTGGTCGGCTGGCTGTCTCTAGCTTTCGATGCCGGGAAAGTGAATCGATTCGTATTCCCGTTTTCACTAAGTCAATTACTACGCATTTTCATGTTCACACGATCGATATGTTGTGTTTATTGATTTTCTACCTTCTCGATTTCTGTGAACGTCTTTAGGATTCATACGCAAGGCTCTCTGATTTGACTTTATCATTTTTGTTGAATCTTGGGTTAATAGTTTCCCATTCAGAAGTATTATATCCTTAGTTACATCGCTTTCCGTATTTTCTGCGTAGAATTGCTTGCCAACATATTATAAGGAAATTTCGAGATTTTTGGAACCAGTGAGGAGCTCAGAGATCTTCGTGAAATCAAGACGGTGCTATTTATAAAACTAAAACTTTCCTTTCAATTTTATTGTCTTTCTGGTGGTGCCTCTTAATTACACTTCTAGTTTTTTTTACACTTTTGCACGTTAGGTTATATTTCACTTCATATTTTGAATATTTTCCTTGTTCTATTTCTTTTATCACGTAGTGGATATAACGCGCGCCAAAAAGCCCACTGCTTGTACTCGTTGTTGGCAATCAGGAATCTCGGAGAATATCATTCTTCATTTTAATTCCTAGTTTTTTTCGGTGACCGAAGAACACTGAATAGCTTTCTGGACTCTGATACTGAAAAAAATACAATCGTGGTTAGCTGTCTAGGCTCAACCCTTGACGGAGCACATGGAACTTACTAGATGGATGCAAACCACTTTTCGTGCATTTACTCGCTACTCCGATTTACTTCTTAGCCATTTTTACGTCGTTTTCTACTAAGTCATTGACCACTACTAGTCTGTTAACATTATTAATGCTGCTTTCATATGGTCTTGTAAACCTCATTATTCAAGCATCTTTCTGATTTTCATTCTATTAGTGCCACAAGGAAGGAAATCGATTCAAGTACTTCGGTTAAAAATCCAAGGATTCATAGCTTCAGGCGATTGCGTCCTTATCATAACGCAGTTGTTTTATTAACTCATCTTGACTATCTAATGCTGCTGATCATCTGAAATGCCATGTATTGCAAGTAGATTATCAGAGGTCTTCCAATTTTTAATTGAATTTGACGCTTTTAACCGAGAACTCAGCTAAGTCTAAATCTGCAGAGCAGTGAAGTCTGCTTGAGAAAGCCATGTTAAATTCTCAGCAAATATATCAAAAACAGAAACCCGTATACAAAAAATTGTGAGTGAGATCGTATCGCTTCAGAGAGCGGAGCCAGCTGAACAGCTATGGTGCGCGACATTGACAAATGGGGGTTTTAGTGGGACGTACTTGTGCCGATGATTTACGGTATTACAGGTGATTACAGTGAGGAAATTCGTCCGCCTACATTGACCTCGATCCTTTTGTCCGTTAATCGTAGAAATCGCTGCCGTGAAAAAATTTTGTTCTTAAGATAGCATCCTTTCTATAGTAGTTGCCAATGGAATACAGCTATTCGAGTTGGCTGTGGAGCCTCAATAACCCCTAGCTGGAAATAGAATGCTCGTCTTCGTGCGAATTTCCAAGCGGGCTTTTTGATTTTGCCACAGAAAAAATTTTGAAACTTTGGTATTTATAGCTTTATATGCAACGACATCACTGCAACAATAACATGATATCAAGTAGTGCAACAAGTACAAACGATAATATGTCACAGCGTTAGAAAGCAGGACAAAATTGTGAGCGAAGATCCTCCTTGGGAAGAAGAAATCAACTGCCGTGATAGGCGGTGGAGTAGCATGATTCATGAATGTTCCATACAACACTGCAGTAACGGTGCAAGGAGCTTAACACAGAAGAAGGGAATTACAAGATTATGTTAACAATCCGATGAGTTAAACGCATTTACGGACAGCCTATCTGAGACAATTGCTATATTAGGAACGCATAGTAGTTACAATAGGAGTGACAATAACTTTAATATGTCGACGATACAAAGGTGTGGAACGGAAGTAGCATTATCCAGGTCTTAAAAACCGACTTCCATTGAACCTCTGTAGCGATAACCAATAGGTTTATAAATGAATGAATGAGTTCGGTATAATCTTTTATTCATCTAACGTTTCTGCGGTGTGCTTGGTCTTCCTCAGGGCCCCATTGATTTGACTCGATGGTCAACAGTTAGTCGTTGGGGCCATGTGGATATTCGTTGTCGCATCGAATCGAATTCAGAGCAATGAGCAGCACTCAAATGAAGAGTTTCATTGAGCGGTACCCTCTTATTTAGAGAGGGTGTTGATCGATTTCCGACTCCAGTGTGACCTTTGCTTTGAGAGGGTATGGGTTTTTTAGCGGATTGTCCTGGTCTATTCATATCAAAGGAGAGGGTTGAGTGAATAACATCAAGCGTGATAATACTGTGATATTATAGGATTCTGGTGCTGTCTAGGCGTCGTTTAAAGTCAGATCGTACTCATGTAGTTCGTGAATAACTTTTTGTTAACGATCCTACGAATAAGGGTGTTCACATACAAAGAAAGTCCGAGCCCTCTACGGTTGGGTTCTTATGTGTGCAGATGTTGATATGTCATGGGATTACAAGTAATTTTTAGCTACATACAAGGCAAAATTTAAGCCAGGTAGTGATGACAGGTAATAAGACGAAATTGGAGACATGCTCTGGAATTCAAGTATACGTGTGTTTAGCAGTAAACATAGTAATATAAAAAGTGACTATTCGGAAGAATCACTGCCACATTTTTGATTCACTTTTCAAATACTTGAGAACGCTGTAGCACGGACATCTCGGGATTCCATGAAAAGCAAACAAAACCAGCATTATGATGTTAATGTGGATAGGAAGCGATAAGGGGCGGGTGTGGCGCAGTGGTTGGAGGCGCCACTGCGGCGCTCACGTGAAATGCGCCCATGGCCCACCAAGCCCTCCACCCCTCCGAGGTCGGCAAATTAGTACCAGACTTGTCTGGGAGGATAGCAGCTCTGGCTCGATACATCGGTGGGCTACCGCGAATCATTGTAAAGACTAGATATGCATTCAATCACCTCCAGCGATACTTAATGAAGTCGAATGCATGGCGCATCCCTCTGGGATTGATCAACGCCGAGAGCGTTATCCTTTTATTCTTTAGGAAGCAATAAATTACTAAGCTGCAACGGAAGCCGCATATGAAGCGGAACCAGTTCCTTAGAAGACAGTTGCTAGACTGCGAATGAAATGAAAAAAGTTCTAGGGCTAACGAAATGTGTAAGGATCACTAGAACGCTGAGATGTTTTGCAAAACTTGGAGTCCAGGCTGGATCGAAACCGCGATTACTCTTTGTAGAAGCTGGCTGTTACTCACGGCACTATTGAGGGTCTCGTTCTGCCTTTCTCTCGGCCAATTTTCTACCTAATGCTGTGATCAGCAATTATCCGTCAGAAACTTGCTGCGTAACATATTATTTTTTCCTATTTTATTTTATATCACCCGTTTTCACGTTTACTGTGCGGATCACAGCACTTCTCACATTCGATTCGTTTCCTCGCACTCATCATCCACGAAGATCTTCCAAGTTTTAGGTGTGACTTCGGTTGCTGCTTGAGGATTTTCATTTCATTTTGAACTTCGTAGAATGTTGGTCGAGTCGATTCTCCTTGGAGTTCTGAGATAGGCGGGCTGGACGTTCACAATTGGATTGTAGAGTGTGACTCATTCCCTGACAAGTACGTTACCATTTTCCTAGCCGCAGAAGGATGAGAGGCTTGGTTCTCCCAGGGCAGAATCGAACTAGCACCATGCTCATGGTGAGGGACATCACTACCTCTATGCTATCCGCCCCCGTTAGCTCCTGAGGAGGCGGCCTCTGATTATCTGGTCTTGGATCCAAGGTCTGCAAATATCTCTGCATCATATGGCTGGATTTCACGCCATATTCTGCCGTAATTTGTAAGGATCGACCTCCTAAATATCTGTGGTAAAGATTACAAAGTCTTTAGTCAATAGGTAATCGCTTCACAATCTCAACTTGCTGATCGCCGACTGTTGCCGTGTTGAAAGCCACTTGACCGATTGGGCGGAACCTGCCCCGAAAAAAATGCAAAACCAGTTGCTAGGGAGACGAGTGTTTGATCTACTGATAATCGGAACTTCTTGGAGGACGAGAAGGCTGCGGCGGTGGCGGATTACGGGGCGGGTTGGCACACAGCTTACGTACTAATCGTCGGCGTCGAGAAGGTATTTCTGACGAATTTGCAATTGTCACCGATCTTTGTGAGGTTTTTCATGACTTTCAATGAGTTACTGTGAACACTTTACTCCCATTTGTACTGGGTGAGACGAATTTTTACCGCGGTTGCTAACTAACGTAGAGCCTTCATTTGTTGACTTACTGAGAATTCAGTGACACAGAATTCTGGTTTCCTAGTTCTTATTGAGATAACAATCTCCTATTCATAGCAAAACATTGAGAGCGTTCAGTCACCTCCACCTTATTCTAACAACAATTGCGGCGTTCTCGTTTTATCCTTTTTTTTTAATTCTTATTCGGATTTGTGACAAAATATTTCCCTTTTTTGTCAAAGTTACCGCTCAACTTTCATATCAGACTCCTCTCGTTTCAGTTACAATTAAAGGAAATATTTTATGTGGAAACCGTCTTTGAAAGCTGAGATTCAAAAATTTTGTAGTCTTATCACCCATCAACTTTAAGATGAAGCTATTTCTTGTTGGCTTTGCACCCAGAGTGCTGATGACTACCCTGGCTGGTCGTACGGATCATACACATTCGAATCCTATTTTTTAACCATCCTTGAATAGTTATTCGTTTACTTGGAATAAAATCGCTTAGATAAATGAAACAATCGGTTGTTATGTACCTTTTATTTCTCGTGTTTAATATTTCATCGTTATTGACATTTCGTTCTTAGCATGGTGACGACGACGTTTGTTGCTATCGTCATGCTCTCGTACCGGTTGCTTGCGTTATCCAATCACTTCCTGCACATCACTATCACCAGGGATAAGCCTGCAAACAACACGCAATCGATTTGTTCGGATTGTCTATATGCAGTGCTTAAATGACTATATATGAACCAATCAATAATCATACATGGATGTGTATAGAAATATTATACCATATTTGAATCCATGAAGCAGAAAAGAATTACTTGAAAACTCCTTGAAAACATTTTCTCACACACTGTTGTACGAAATTGTGAAAAATGTTAACATATTCACTCATTGCGTAAGGGCTCACGTGGCGTAGTGGTTGGAGGCGCCCTGCGACACACACGTAGAATCAATCCCACCGCCCATGGCCCACCAAGTCTTCCATCCCTCCGGGGTCGGCAAATTGGTACCAGCCTTGTCTGGGAGGACAGCAGCACTAGCTGGATAAATCGGTAGGCCGCCGCAAGTCTTTGTTAAGGGCAGATATGCATTCAGATTGCATGACCTGTAAGCGATGCTTAAATGTAGTCGAATGCATGGCTCATCCCTCAGGGATTGATCATCGCCGAGAGCTTCATCCTTTTCATCATTTTTATTGTCCACTCACTCAACAGGGTTGCTTTAGATCTGGTGATGATCGACAAATAGAAAATGTACAAGAAATTATTCCATAAAATTTTCATTGGTAGAATGAGATTTTCCAGTCGTATAAAAATTGTCAAGTCAGATTTGCTAACAGGACATCAACTGACGGCAATTATTTCATACGGCGAAAAAACCCATCTCAACGGATTTTCATGGTTGCTGCTTTTCTCAGTATCGGCCTTTTTCCGACGATCCACAACATCCCACTCAACCGTGGCTGTTTTGAGTGGTTGACGAAAAAAAAAATTACCCAATTAATTGAGTAGCTCTTCCATATTGTGACGTCATCTCTTCAGTAAACATATTCCGCTGCGTATTTTTCTACATTTGCATGAAATTGTGACTACATGAAAACAGGAAGCATCATAAGTAGTTTAATATTTCACCTTAACCGGGTAGTTAAAATGAAGAGGAACTCACGAAGTGCTATGTTAACTGGAGTACGCAGATTTTGTCCTGTCACTACTAACTATCTAGACTCTACCAAATCTTAAGAAGAGGAGAAGAGGAGTCCACAACTCACTTGGAAGTGTTTATTCTTTTTTACTGAATTATTTTGAATACATTTTTATGTTGAGGTGTATTTTCATAATAATGCATAAAATCTTGTAAGAGATGCTTATGAATGAGCGAAAAAACACAGCTCAGCAGTATAAGTCTTGAGTTCAGTTAGCACTCATATTTGGGATGATACGAGTTATTTTAAATTCAGACGCTACAGTACACCTTGATTTACCTACTACCGTATCTCGACGAAGCATCATTTAATGTCCTTTTCTTTTTGCTTTGTGGGATTAATGTCTTTTTCTTTGCTTATATTCGCTCAATATTTTCCCACTGATGTGTTTTTGCAGATTTCGAGGAAGTTTACGTTCAATTGAAATCATACATTCGTCTGTCGTTCTTACGAGTTTTCTTTGCCGTTTATCCATGACCTCATTTTTTATGTCATCAACGTAATTCTTTTCTTGGTTGATTGATTCGAGCGATTTTACTATACGTCTTCTTTTTTTCGGAGCTTCTTTCATAACGAGAAAAAGGTTTCAATTAGTGGATATATTGCCACCCCAAGGAATGAAGACGCTTCTTCGTATTACTTCATTTCCATCGTCTTCTCATCACCTCATTCTCTGTGTTAAGTTTAGAAAAATGCGTTACAAAATTCCAAAACCCTGCTGGGCTTCCGTGTTCGGAACCCAAGTTAGATTTTCTTAAGAAGATTGATTGGAAAATTGATGCGAATCGGAGAATCTGCTCAACTGTCGATAAAACTCAACCAGCGAAACCTTTAAATGCTCGTCATCATCCAGAACCTTCTAACTCAACAACAGCTATTTATGTCTTATTGATTGGTCGTCATCCTGCCAACAGTGGTGGTGATTGCTGTGTTGTGATGTGCTCTTACTCAGTAATTTTCTCCTTTCGTGTCCTCATGTTACCGTTCCCTATGGAAAAACTAATCGATACTGTTGGTCGCATAGATATTTTTTCGTCTGTAATAGATTATAAGAAGAAAGAACACATTAATGATGTTTATAGGAGATGTCAAAGCCTGACTCGGCGTCGGAATATGAGATCCAGTACCGTTCGACAATTCAGCCGAGAACTGCTGTTCGATCACAATCTCGGCAAAGCGCAAACTATGTCTCCGGTGGCACCGGTGGTGGTGGCGGAGGTGAGCAAACTGAGAACCCCATCAATTCATCGAAGGTATTACGCTAATTGAGGAATCGATGGAACATACCGAACGTTTTGTGCGTTGTCGATTACCTATATCATTTATTTTAGCAACGAAACAAATGCCTTTGTTTTCCTCTGAAAAATCACTTAGATTGGCAATGAAAATAAATCATGGACTAGGGTTGACTAAGTGAACGTGTCGGTAAGGGTGTGGTCGGGCGGCTGTGGTCTTCCAACTAACCGTCTGTTGCACGAAATGGAATTCCTTGAATTTCGATATGAGGCATAAGTAATATGCTACAAATCTCCTTAGAACTTTGCCAGATTGCTAACTTAAACTTCCTCGAAATAAAGAATGGCTGGAATGATGAACGATTTCCTGAACGAAGCATTTTTTGCTTCGAACGAGAAAAAGCATTAGCTTTTTGGTGGTCGAGAGAGAAAATATGACGTGCCATTAATAACTATTGATTTACAGAATATTGGAGCAACAGAAATGTGAAGCGACACCAATTTCTCCCCATAATTTTTGTCAAAGCCGTCTTAGGAGTTTTCGTTTCGTAACCGAAGCTTGAGAATGCAACTAATATCGTTACTAAGTCTGTTGATAGTTCTTTAAGAGTTTGAAAATTTTATTTGACCTACAAAATCAATACTGATGAAACATAACATAACATAGCGAATGAACTTACTCTAGTATACAAATTTCACCGTTGTAAATATTTTTTTCTTAAAATTTATAGTTGTATGAAACATCTTATTTTTCTCATATAATTGAAATTGCTGTGTATTGATTACCGTTCGATCAGTGAAGACGATTTATTGATTTACGTGGCGAAAAGGTCGCTCTATTTTTTGATAAACTTCTGAAATAAATGTACACAAAAATAAGTGGAAATTATCACGGCTTACTGATAAGTTAGCAATCTTTTCTACAGAATCTTTTTTTGTGATTAAAAGTACCTAAGAGATGATACGACACGCCTTTGGATTTGTGAGGAGTCAGAAAAATATTCCAAAGATTTTAAAAAATCATCGGTGACTAACCTCCTGTATTTTTTTTACGTTTAAAGAATTTTTGAGATAAAAAAGGATAAAGGGTAAAACTCTTGGAGTTGATCAATCTCTGAGAGATGCATATCTGGCCTTTACAATGACGGTGGCTTGCCGATGTATCGAGCCAGTGCTGATGTCCTCCAAGAAAAGTCTGGTTCCAATTTGCCTATCTCGGACGGATGGAAGGTTTGGTGGGCCATGGGCGCAGGGATCGATTCCACGTGAGTGTCGCAGTGGCGCCTCCAACCACTGCGCCACACGCGCCCTTGGAGGGGTATGTTGATAGGTAATTTACTATATCAAACGCTTCAATAACACATTGAAAAACTCTCTATGGCAATTACATGATCAATAGTTTCTCGAAAAATCCAACAGCTGTCCTTCGGTGGAAGACACGTAGAAAAAAAACGGTGGGTTTCTTGGGAAGGTGTTGATCATGCGATTAAAATTCAGATCTTCATCTTTATCTTTTTGTTACTGAAGCGAATAAATTGCGTATTCCTTCCAGGCTCTTAAGAAGGCTGTACTGCCGAAACGTCAGCTTTACCGTAACCAAGAATAAACTGGCACGTCGTGTTTGTTCCACAAGAAAATAGAGAATTATGTAAAAAGATTATTGAGTACTTCTATGATTAGACTCGGATCAAAGCAGATTTAGTCAAAAAATCCTATTGGTCAGCATTTCAGGAAGATGCGTTCACTGAATAACCTCTGACCTTTCAACTATTAGTGCCTCTTTTGATTCTATCAAATATGATTTTTTTTTTTGAATAGTAGCTAATAAACTACTAGCGTAAATAGAACCATTTAGTTTATTTAAACTATGTTCAACCAAAAATGGTGACAATGTGATCCGCATATCGATCATACGTGGACGAAAATCATCTCGCTATTCAGCTCTTAACAAGCATATTTCAACTTGTGATGGACTTTGTTAACGTGGAAGAAGAATTTCGGAATTCCTAGGTGAGAGCAGAAGTTATAGGGATCTGCACTTTTTCTCAGAAAGACACATAACTATTCAACTCATCAAGATGAAATGTTGAGCTTCTAAAGCTCATAAATCTGTTGTTCTCTTCGGTTTTTGTCGCCGGAATTCCTCCATTGAAACGAAGTGAACCGATTGAACAAGAGAGATTTCGTTCAGTAGAACACAACTTCGCTCAATAACGAAATAGTTACTTTTGGAAGCATTTTAACACTTTTTTTATTAGCAGCGAGTTAATACATTACTTGTAAAGTTGCCATTAGTACCATTTTTTCTCCAAGAAAAAGGCAACAGAGGTTGAATTTGCTGAAGTCTTCTAGCTTTAGTAACGAAGCGGACGACTGTTTTCACTTGCCGCTTTCGCTAGAGTTAGAAATTTTTGCTTTCTATAACTATTTTGTATTTTACATTTATATCACAAATAATTTTTTTTACAATATTAAAAAATTTTCTGTTAATGGTAAATTAATAAAAAGTGGGTAAAATAATTTATAGTTGGTTAAGTGAACTACTTTTGTAAACGTATTCATTTGCAACAATTATGAACTTGAAGGAGTGGAAACACTGTATAAAAACCGTTAGCTAACGAGTCCCACCGCACTATCTTCTTAGCCTATCGTGAAGAGAAGACACTGGCAACGTTCTTAATAAGAGACTGAAACAAGAATGAAACAGCGATGATTCCTACTTCATTTTTCTTTTTTTTTTTGTTCTGAAACTCATTCTTATATGAACGATCTTCTCAGGTGGAATGATTTTTTACTATTAAGTCGAAAAATTTTGCTTTTATGAAAATGCAAACTATCCAACTACATGATCGCAAAAAACTCGCCATAAATAACTGGTTAGATTTGTGGTAGCCTGAAATGCGTCGCATTATGCAGATTTCCTTGGGCGTGGTCCGGTTTCAGGCACGAAGTGTGTTTCACATTGAGGTTGGGCGGAGCTCGAAAATCTGCACATCGCAGAGGCAATCACAGTTACTGATCGATGTTGATCGATAAGGTAAAGAATAGAATGATATTGAGGACGAAGGAAAGACCTTGGATGTTAGGTAATGTTATGGGCTGGGAATATCTCTCTGTCTGTGTTTCTCTCTTGCTCTCGCCATTGACGACGATGACGACGACGACCACGCTGACGCTTACTGGGTGTGTATGTGGGTGTGTGTCCGGTCTGTCACCCAAACCATCTACCTATCAGTCCAACCGAGTGCGACGATACGGGAATGACCGACACAGCAACGACTCCGGTTACTCGCCTTCCAAGTTCTGGAGGTTCGTTATATATTCTCAAGCATGGTGTTGCACAGTTCTACAAGTCCTACGAAGGTCTTTTTCTCATCTTGAGATTCTCTAGTTAGTCTTAGCTTTTTTGACAACACTAAGCAGCCTCTTATTTCTGGAATTTCTCTCTTTGAATAAAATCGATGAAAACAAAAAATGAACGGAGACGTTCAATTATTTTCATCCAAATATCTTACACGTGCAGCCTGAAGTCTACTTTGGAACCCATGACGATCATCTATATAAGCAGGTACACACGGCCACCACTTGAGCTATTCCATGGGTTTTTTCTTTTGCTGAGTGAACTTTCATTTTAGTAGGTTTTCCTTTTCGGATTGTTTTTGCCGAGATTATAAACTTTCTATAACTATAACTAAAACCTTTGATATGCATAATCTCTGCTACTTCTCTACTCGGCTTTCACTAAAAGTTGATTCAGTTGATATTTCGAAAGCTTTTCAAAAATTGCCGAGTTTGATAAACGACATGTTCAATGCTAACCGACTTGCATCGGAAAGTGGAAGAGACCACGAGGCGATTGAAGGGCAAAAGTTTTTAGTTATTTAAAGGAGCTTCAACCTTAGACATGACAAAGAAGTGCGGGGATTTGTTTTCCTTTACTATCAGAAAATTAATGCTTTTCTCTTTTTCTTCACGTTTTGCCATTTTGTGTTTCATTAGAAACTCGAAACAGGTTCAAGTATTTTTTACTCTGGATGGGTATTATTTATGTGAAATAGGAATGACGAATACTTTCGATGACGAGACAAACATTATTGGAATGAGTGCCGCAACACAAACACCTCAAAATAGTTTCATTGGGGGGGGGGGGGGGGGGGG